>CM040239.1:220125546-220252813 GCA_022545495.1 Chrysanthemum lavandulifolium | reverse complement strand
GTGGAACCCATTATCATGGGTTATGGAAGCTGCTGCTATTATGGCAATTGCTCTTGCCAATGGTGGTGTAAGTTCTTGCAATTTGATTATCTGAATATTGCATTTTTTAGTTTTTGGATCTGATTTTGAGTGTCTTTTTTGTTTTTCTGTCGAATAATGTGTTTTGTATAACTGAGTGGCTTTGCTAAAACTGAATGGGGGTGTATCTTTACGCTTAACTTTTGGGCTTACGAGCTTATTTGATTCGGGTTGCATTTCATAAGCCCATTTTTTCCTGCTTATCTTTTGACTTATGAGCTTATTATATCTTAAAAATGGAAAATAAGCCAGAAAAAAATAGGCTTATGATGTATAAGCCGAGTCTAATAAGCTCATAAACCCCAAAATAAGCTTAAAGAAAAGTAAGTTCATAAGCCCAAAAATAAGCTAAATGAATCATAATTGTTTCAGGGAAAGCCTCCTGACTGGCAGGATTTTGTTGGTATCATTGTTTTGCTTTTGATAAACTCTGCAATTAGTTTTGCGGAAGAAAACAATGCAGGCAATGCAGCTGCAGCTCTTATGGCTCAACTATCTCCGAAAGCAAAGGTGTAAAATTAAGCTTGAAGTTTTTTGAATTTGAGTTTTGGAATTGTGTATGTGTTGATAGCGTTTTTGAATATGTGTTTATTGATTGTATATCAAGATTCTAAGAGATGGAAAATGGAATGAGGAAGATGCTGCAATTTTGGTTCCTGGGGATGTGATTAGTGTCAAACTTGGAGATATTATTCCTGCAGATGCTCGTTTGCTTGATGGTGATCCTTTAAAGATTGATCAGGTGATTATTCTAAGATTAGCAAAATTGTGTATGTAGAGATGACAAAATGCGCGGGTAAAACCTGGGTGGGTTGCTCGATTGGGAACACTCTTGTTGTCCAAAACAATTTACTGTTTCAGTGTTTTGCATGATTATATAAATTATATTATCTTATTAATAAGATGTTTTCGTGAAAAAATGGTTTAGGAGGCTGTCTGTTAAATATGCTATTTGGGCGGCTTATAAGCTTATTGAGATCCATTAAGAGATAAAACATGATCGGAATCATTTCTGGATCAAGCTTCATGGTGTATATGAATTAATCTTTGTTGTGGTTTTGCACATAGTTGTCAGGATCCCGATCCTGATCTTAGGATCTTACGATTTTACGATTCTATAAAGCAAAAACGATCCAGATCCTACGTAAGATGTTAGAAAGCTTAAGATCTTACAGGATCTCGATCTTGACCGTAGGATCTTAAGATCTAATCCGATCCGATCTTACGTTTCTCGAACCGCAAACTAAAAAACAACAAAGTTATGGATTAGTTTTTAATAGAATTAAGAATACAACATATGATTCTTCCTAAACATTCAATTATTCATAATTTAGGACATAATTTCCATAAAAGATTCAAATAATTTTTTATTTACGATATATAATAATTTGTAAATTTGAATAATATTATAAAGACTATTAAAATGACATTGTAGTACGATCTTAGGATCTCGATCCGATCTTATGATCACGATCTTGCAAAGACGAAAACGATCCTAGGTAGGATCCCGATCTTAACAACCTTGGTTTTGCAGTCTGCTTTAACAGGTGAATCACTTCCTGTGACAAAAGGCCCCGGGGATGGTGTCTACTCTGGTTCTACTTGCAAGCAAGGTGAGATTGAGGCGGTTGTAATTGCCACCGGAGTTCATACCTTCTTTGGGAAAGCCGCTCATCTTGTTGACACCACCAATCAAGTTGGCCATTTTCAAAAGGTAAGCTTGTCAAAAAAACTTGGCTTTAACATTTTGCTTATGTGTTTGGCTCTTTGATTTTGGGATTCTGGTAATGCTAGACTTAATCGCCTTCTTAATCAGTTTTTTATCAATTAGAAAACAATTTGACATGCTCCGACATTTGTAAGTATGAAACATTCATTACCATTCATGTTTATATATACCGGTCTTTATTTGTTATCTTGGATAGGTCTTGACTGCAATAGGGAACTTTTGCATTTGTTCGATTGCCGTGGGTATGATTATTGAGATTATAGTAATGTTCCCAATTCAAGATAGGAAGTATAGACCCGGAATAGACAATCTACTTGTGCTCCTAATTGGAGGAATCCCTATTGCCATGCCCACCGTTCTTTCTGTAACAATGGCCATTGGATCTCATCGTTTAGCTCAGCAGGTTTGTTCCTTCATAGATAGTTTCCAATATATCACCTTTCTTTGAAACCTTTGACATATGTTTGCATATACTATAGGGAGCCATTACAAAAAGAATGACGGCCATTGAAGAAATGGCGGGAATGGACGTTCTTTGCAGTGACAAAACCGGAACGCTAACACTAAACAAGCTCACTGTCGATAAGAACCTTATTGAGGTTAGTTCATAAAGGTGTCTAAATGGCAACTTGATAAGTAAAACAGTAGAGGCTGCTATTTTGACCGCATTTACCTATAAATGGGCCAACTCTGGATTTTTATCTGATGGATCAAATGGATTAAGTATAAAATATTTGTTGTGAGGAAATGGGCAACAATGAGTCGAACATGATGAAATTTAATGGATGTAATCACATTGACACATTAGTTATTCATTAATATTTTTGATAAAAAATGTTTTCTTAAAACCCATCCAGACCCATATTGACTCCTATTAAAATTACCATTTTGAACCTTTCCAACGCTCCTATTTTGCTACCTGAAATGATAGGGTAAGCATCTTGTAGTTTTGTTTACTACCTTGCATTTAACTTTTTGTTTACTTAAATTCGAAGGTATTTGCCAAAGGAGTAGATGCAGATACCGTTGTTTTGATGTCAGCTCGAGCCTCCAGAACCGAAAACCAGGATGCCATTGATGCTGCTATAGTTGGTATGCTTGCTGATCCAAAAGAGGTAATCTTGTCAAGAACCAGTTATACAGTAAAACAATGTGTCTCTCTTGTTTTGTAATTATTTGTATTGTTAGGCTGTTTAAACGTTTCTTGTTTGCATTCTAGGCACGTGCCCACATTCAAGAACTACATTTTTTGCCGTTCAATCCTACTGATAAGCGCACAGCGTTGACTTATCTGGACAATGAGGGTAAAATGCATAGAGTCAGCAAGGGTGCTCCCGAACAGGTACCGTGACATTCTATAGTCAATAGGAAAACTTGACTTTTTCCTACCCTTTTTTGCTAATTGAAATATACTGAATTACTTATATTTTTTATGTACTAGATTTTGAATCTTGCACACAACAAATCAGATATTGAACGCCGAGTTCATTCTATTATAGACAAGTTTGCAGAAAGAGGCTTACGGTCACTTGCTGTAGCATACCAGGTCATTTATATTAAACAGATTTTTTGATCTATTTGACAGTTGTTTTTTTAAGGGATTTCTTGGTTGATTTTTTGGTTTCAATGAAAACAGGATGTACCTGAGGGACGAAAAGAGAGCCCTGGAGGACCATGGCAGTTTGTAGGACTCATGCCTCTATTCGATCCACCGAGGCATGATAGTGCCGATACTATACGAAGAGCTTTGGATCTAGGAGTAAATGTTAAAATGATAACAGGTACGCAAGCATATGCATTTATAATTTTGAACTCAAATCGACTACTTGCCAACTTGGTGATTCATATGATTCTTTATGGTTTTAAAGAAAACTATGATATGATTATATTAAACATTAAAATAAATTCTACAAGCCCGAAAACGTTGTTAAATACTTTAATATGTAATAAAAACCGTATTGATTTCTGATGTGTTATTAGTACAATGTCTGACATCAAAAGTCAGTTCTACTTTTTAGGCCAAAATGACAAGATCAACTTGGAGATTCATATGATATTTGTAAATTTTCATAAAACTTGTAACGGTTGCATTGAACTTCTAGTAAATTTTACATGGGTGAAACTTTTCATGTAGAATAGTACTATGTTTGACCCTATACATACCGAGTTTTTAGGTCAAACAAACTAATGATAAGCTTGGAGGCTCTACTGTTTTCTGAAGATCTTAACGAATTTCTTTGATGATCACATTTGAACTTTATTAATAGATCCTATGGTCCAGAAAATGTGTGTTATATCTGTATCAAAATCCTTATAAATTTTGAAATGGAAGAACGCTGTGTTTGACATCGAAGGCCAATTATTTGTTTTGACTTGAAACAGGGGATCAGTTGGCAATTGGCAAAGAAACTGGACGCCGTCTTGGAATGGGAACAAATATGTATCCTTCATCTGCTTTGCTTGGCCAAAATGCTGATGAGTCAATTGCTGCTTTACCGATCGATGAACTTATAGAGAAAGCTGATGGTTTTGCTGGCGTGTTCCCTGGTGAGTACTAGTTTGTTCTGGGGGTGCAAAACGGGCAGGATGGGGATGGGTCAAAACCGGGTGTCCTTGTGGGTCGGGTCGCGATGACCCATCAATACTATTATGTTTGTTCTTTGAATATCCATAATAAAAACTGAATGAACATAATTATTAGGAGTCTCTTGCTAATTTTATAATCCATTTACTACTATTTAGGAGATTATAAGCATTAGAAATTACTTTACGTGACCCTTTTCCCCAGTAGTAAATGTTTCCGATTTAACCCTTCTGACCTGTTAATAGTAACTTACAAACATGAATAACCTGTTTCTATATAATTGGGCTGAAATCGCCACCCTATAGTTATATTTTTTTAATGGTTTTAACTACAGTGTGTTTGTATTGATCCCAACTAAAATATTTCTCAGAGCATAAATATGAAATTGTAAGACGCTTACAAGCTAGGAAACACATTTGTGGAATGACGGGTGACGGAGTTAATGATGCTCCAGCCCTTAAAAAGGCGGATATCGGGATCGCCGTGGCTGATGCTACTGATGCAGCCCGCAGTGCTTCAGATATTGTTCTCACTGAACCAGGACTCAGTGTTATCATTAGCGCTGTCTTGACCAGTCGTGCCATCTTCCAAAGGATGAAAAATTACACAGTAAACTCATTTATCTGTCATTCATACTTATTGCTTGTAAAAGAAATTGACTGTACTTATATTCTTGGATTTCGCAGATTTATGCTGTTTCTATTACCATTCGTATCGTGGTATGTTACTTCGTTCAACACTTGCACATGGACTGAATTCCAAACCCTACAATGTGCAGTATTGATCTTATTCAATCTTTGCATTGTGACAGCTTGGCTTTATGCTACTCGCATTGATATGGAGGTTCGACTTCCCACCATTTATGGTACTAATAATTGCCATTCTTAACGACGGTTCGCTCTTTTCTTCCTACTTTATTTTCTTGTTTTTACTTGGTTCGACTATGTGTCTGCATGTAATCAGAGGTGGCAAAATAAACGTGTTGGCTTGCCCAGAAACGCTTTTTGTTCATTTATCTTATAAATGTTTGTGTTAATTATAATTTCAAGAAGATATTATTGCACCAATAGTCAATTTTTAATAAACCAATTAAGAAGTAAATCATACTTTGGGCCACTTTCAGCCCGTTTGACCCATTTGATCGTTTGCCTTTTAGCTATTTCTTTATTTTACCTATTTGACTTATTAGAATCAGAATATGAGTTGAAATTAATACTTGTACTTGTAATCATGTACATTTACGTTTCATCTCAGGTACTATAATGACAATATCGAAGGATCGAGTAAAGCCGTCTCCACTTCCAGATAGTTGGAAATTAGCGAGATTTTCACAACAGGCGTCATTCTTGGTAGTTACTTAGCAATGATGACCGTTATATTCTTTTGGGCTGCATACAAAACCGACTTTTTCCCTGTATGTTTATACACTTCAATTCATTTTGATATTGCTTTAGTAAAAGGATATTTGATATCCCACATACCCATTTCAGTGTGTACACGCTTAAATATTTTTATCTAATGTGTTTTAGCGCACATTTGGAGTTCCAACGCTTGAGAAAACCGCTCATGACGACTTCAGAAAGCTAGCCTCAGCAATTTATCTTCAAGTCAGCACAATCAGCCAGGCTCTTATATTTGTGACACGTTCTCGTAGTTGGTCGTTTGTGGAACGTCCCGGTTGGCTACTTGTCGTGGCCTTTGCTATAGCCCAGTTGGTGCGTAACATTTATATATGGCATAATTGGCGGGTGGGGTGGGTTGGTTAACAGGTTTAAATGGGTGTTTTTTTTATATATGGGTGATCCCTTTTTGTCCAAACTTTTTTAAAACTGTTTTATTATTACATCTTAGTATTTTAGTAATTTTGTTGTGAACAGATTGCTACTCTGATCGCGGTGTATGCAAACTGGAGTTTCGCTGCAGTAGAAGGAATCGGGTGGGGCTGGGCCGGTGTAATCTGGCTTTACAATATCATCTTCTACTTCCCACTTGATCTCATCAAGTTTTTTATCCGTTATGCTATCAGTGGCCGAGCATGGGATCTTGTTATCGAAAGAAGGGTATGACATTACATCCTCAGATCATGTACTTTTTGGAAATTCACGTCAAGGCAGTATTTTGAGTTTTTGTTTGCTTTCTTAGATTGCATTCACGAGACAAAAGGATTTTGGAAAGGAACAACGTGAGCTTCAATGGGCACACGCACAAAGAACGCTTCATGGGCTTGAAGTTCCCGACTCGAAAATGTTTGGTGATAATGTGACGGAGCTTAACCAGATGGCGGAGGAAGCCAAAAGGAGAGCAGAGATCGCAAAGTAAGACTCGATCTTTTTGTTTTTGACGATGTTAAGGTTTATTAAGATTCAATCTTGATTACTAATGCTTGTGTTTTCGGGTTTGGTTATTGATTGCAGGTTGAGAGAAATGCACACGTTGAAGGGACACGTTGAGTCGGTGGTTAGAATGAAGGGAATTGACATAGAAACAATTCAACAATCGTACACTGTTTAACCGATAACAACATATTCAACATTAGAGCGAGCTTTATCCTTTTTCCCCGTTTGAATCCCGTAGATATATATAACCGGGATTTAATGCCGTGATATATACAATAGAAAGCTACTGCAAACACATCGCGCTGTTTTTTTTAAGTCAGCCACGGATTGTTACATCTCTAATACGGGGTTTAAGGTTAATGCAAGCCATCTTTTTAATGAAAGGCTCAAAGATCAATACAAAACATTGGTTATAGTTGAGGTTTATGCATGCAAATTGTGTCATCATTTTGTTTTCACACAATGTGTTACACATGATTGACTAGATTCTAGCTCCTTAGCATGTTTGGCATCATTTGACGTTGCTAGCCCATGAAACATAACATAACTAGCAAAGTTTCTCATTTTATTGACAACATGATTGCAGAAAAACTTGATAAATCTGGTAAGAGTAATCCCTTTGCGAATGCGCACCTACTACAGATGCAAGGGCTAAGTACTAATTAAACTGATATGGTAAAAATTGTACTGTTTTCGTGGTTTATATCCTATTGATGCGTCTCTTTTTGTTTAAATTATTCCAGCTACAAGCATACCTAAATCGTAAAGCCTAATTGGATATCAGTCCATTGTAGAAGCGAGATCCCTTTCTGTGTAATTGTTTGTTTTCGAAAGAATGGAGCCGTATTCTGTCATAGATTGAAATTTATATAAGATTTGAAACACAGTGTATGAGGCTGAAATATGAAAAGATGTCAAATTAATGACTAGTTCAGATATTAAGAGGCAACATTTGGAATCTAAATGCAGAATCATTAAGATTGTTTGAAAATTAAAGACAATGCAAATATCTAAACTAGTTTTTTTAATTCTTTTTTTTTGACAAAACTTTTTAATATAGCTTTATAATAACAAGAGACATTGTAAGCCGTACATTTCTTTTTTCGTCCAAAACTATTAAAGACGAAGGAAGAAGATATGTTATTTATGTGTAGACTGTAGACACATGAAAACATTGTTTTGCACTTACAAAAGAAACCACAATGAGAAAACAAAACATGATAGTGGCATGAAAATAAATGATTTTAATGGTAAAGTTGGTGTTGCCATTCTAGTTTGTGTTCTGTTATGTCTGTGGGATGTACACTGCAGATATGACTTGGATTGGAAACTGGAGTGGAAATGTAGCCATTGTTTGGTGAACTAGCTCAAAGCGATCATAATCTGCTGACGATGCCTCTTTGTGTACAGCAGGCTGTTATCTTTGTGTGAGGTATGTAGTTAACTGAACAAGTGGCAATATGGTTTGTTTGGCATAATGGAGGAAATGTAGTCAGTCTATATCCTTAGATGCCATGTACATAATGTTTTGGAGTAATATATTTCATCTTTTCACCAAAAAAAGGAGGAATGTCAGCAAAAAACTCGCAGTGGGTGTTAAATAATTAAGAGGTTATCAATGACTTTTTATATCTTACCGTATAGGAGGTTATCAGCGATTTTTAAGATGTATTAGGAGCTAGTGGAGGAGAAAAAAAAGAAAAACACTAATTAATTTAATGTCTGACCATCTCAGACAATTAACCTCTAATAAGATCTTGTTGAGAAAAACAAAACGGGCCCTAAAACATAAGAAAACAATTAAGAGTAACAAAAATTCCTAATGTACATTTTTTATATTTATTCACATAATATAGTTAGCCGTTTATTTCACATATGATCATAGTCTATGGTTAAAATCATATATGTTTATAGCCACCTCTCGTTTAAGGTTTTCTTGTTAGCATCCATCACAAAATATACTTCAGAGCACAGATATGAAATAATAAGATTGTTACAAGCTAGGAAACAGGTTTGTGAAAAGGTTTGTTACAATGAAAAACTTACTTTATTATAATTTTGAATCGTTAACTTCTACAAATGATCCCGCTTTCGGTTAACAAAGTTTTTAATGCTCGTACGTAACAAGAGCCCAAACATGGCTCTTTCCACCTTCGATACTTAATAACCAAACTCTGAAGAATTTGCATACTAACTATTATTTTAATGAACAAAATAGAAGCGAAGGTGGCTATAGTTACTGGTGGAGCAAGCGGCATAGGTGAAGCCACTGCTCGTTTATTTGCCAAACATGGAGCCCGTGGGGTGGTGATCGCAGACATACAAGACGACCTCGGAAAAAATGTCTCACTTTCCGTAGGATCAAACCAGTGCACCTATATTCATTGTGATGTTACCGACGAAGCCCAAGTGAAGTCCTTGGTGGACTCAACGGTAAAGAAATATGGTCAGCTTGACATTATGTTTAGCAACGCCGGGATAGTTAGTAAACCTCTCCAGACAGTTGTTGATCTTGATATAGGCCAATTTGACAAAACACTTGCAGTAAATGTCCGTGGGATGTCGTTATGTGTGAAGCATGCCGCACGTGCTATGGTGGAACGACAAGTTAAAGGAACCATCATTTGTACAGCGAGTGTCTTTGGTAGCAAAGGAATGTCTCAAAAGACGGATTATTGTATTTCAAAGCATGCAGTGGTGGGGTTGATGAAATCAGCAAGTAAGCAATTGGGGCAGTATGGGATCCGAGTGAATTGCGTGTCACCCTATGTGGTGGCTACGCCGTTGATGTGTAATGTGCTTGACAAGGAGGTGGCAGAAATCGAGAAGATGCATGAACAGATGACATGTTTGAAAAATATGGTCTTGAAAGTGGAGGATGTCGCCAAGGCTGTGCTGTTCCTTGCCAGCGGGGAGTCTGGTTATATCACAGGCCATGATCTAGTTGTCGATGGTGGTTTTACCATTTGATTTCCTTTCGATGATCTTGAAATGAAAAACTGCGTGTTATCTTTTTTTAATCTTGCCTTATCTATAGTTGATAGACTACAATCCAAGCTGCAGGTCACGTATTTTACTGATGTATCATAATTGATCGATATAGCTTGGGAAAATTGAGGGTAATTTAGGGGCCGTTTAGTTGGTGAAAAATTTTTCTGTTTTTCCGTTTCTAAATTCCTAGAAAATGGAGTGGTTTTTCTTCTCTAGAGAAGAGTTGAAATGTAAAACAGTTTATTTGGAGTTATATTTTTCCTTTTTCTAAAATGAAAAGTTGTTTAGTTGAAGGTGGAGGATGGAGGATGGAAGATGTGTGATAAAAGTGTAAGGTGGAAGGAAATGGTGTTATTATTTTGGAAATGAAAAAAGTGAAAAGAATGTTATTTTCATTTTTCTATTACAAATGGAAAATGGAATTTCATATTTTGGAAAATTATTGGAAAAAAGTCATTAAACGGTTTTCGTTTTTCTTTTCATATGAAAATTTTCTAGAAAAATGGAGTATTCTCTCAACTAAACTACCTGCTTATGTTTTAAGATTTTTCTGGACGATTTAAGATATTGGCATAGGATGTGCTAGAAAGAGATAAGCAAGAACTTTTTTGGGGGTTCTTAAAAGTGGTAACATGGACTATAACCTATTGCTTTGAGTCAAGTACGCTATCTTCGTAGTATTTTCTTTGGCTATTAAGTCTTCTGCAAACCAATTTGCTCTAGCCATCTTCTCTAGTTAATCCGTGAACTGCAACTGATATAAAAATACTACTCATATAATTTGACATTGATAGCCTGAAAAACATGACAGAACGGGAACACATCTCATTTTTTTTTTTTGTGAAACTACTGCTTGTAGAAAAACTTGATAGATCAAAAGTATACTTCCAGCACGGAAAATAAAAGAGATATAAAGTATCAAGTAGTCAGACGATATGAAAGAGATGTACCTTTTCATGGTCTAAAGCCGATTATTGGCTTAGAATCTGTTGTGTGTGTCCACAAGTGACTTTCTTTTTTTCTTCTTAAAATTCCTTATGATAGCATTGGATTAGAAGATATTCAATTCATGTTTGTCCCAACCAGTATTATAAGATATCTAACTAAATCAATAGATATTAGTTTTAACCATAAATTTTTCACGGGTGTCATTTCCATCACCAGCTCCAACATGTCTGCAAGTCTGTAAAAACTATGATCTTGATTTCCTACGATGTGTTTGAGGAAAAAACAAAGTGACAGCCTTTCCGAATTGTCATATAAACGTACTCATCTATGTAAGAATGCTTTGTTAATGTCATTCGTGAAATATATCTCCAAAGATCTGTTGCAATAACAAGCACTATGCTATTACTCTAATCATTTAAGCAATACCAGCAACTGTCTCCTTTACACTCGAAATGCTCCCATTTAGTAGATATCTACTTAGTAAGTCACGATGCCAATTTGTGGATCAACATATGAATTAGTATCAACATGTTACATGTCGCACACACCCCTTGTAATTCTTAAGATAGTATTAGACGATTAGATTATGGCCCAAACCCGTTTGTGGGTTTGAGTCCATTAGGTTTAGGGTTAGTTGGCTTATTCTTCAAGATATGTTTTATTATAAATAGAGATGATATTCCATTATGTAAGACACACAAAACACAATCAATAAAATCTCTATTTAGTATTTTACATGGTATCACAGTTCTAGGTAAGATCCACCAATAAAGTTGTTAACCTCCGGTCATCGGCTACTTGTCGGTGATCCGGAGGGATCATGTTTTTTCCGCTTTATTGTTTTTTAATTTAGAATTTTATTTTCGTATTTTATTTATAAACCCTAAACTCTAGCCGGTAAAAAAAAGAATGTTGAGTTGCCATCGATCCACTATATTTTTTTCTTCATCATCTATTTGCTTTTATTGTCGAAGATCATTGTTCTTGACAACAAAAGTTGATCATCAAATTGCCGCTCCCTTCTAAAGGCAAAGCAAACCATGACGTAAAAGTAATCGTCACGCAAAGAAGGATGCCGCAAGCAATACACAACTATGCCGCCAAATACTGAAAGATAACCAAATAGTTTTATTAATTGAATTGAATTACATTTGAGACATTATATGCATTTATACTAAATACATAGCTTTGATAATAAGCAACCAAACCCTAAACCTAATGGACCCAAACAACTATTGGGCCAACTAACCTATCTAACACTCTCCGCGTTTGAGCGGGAGACTTCGAACCGACAAACGGAACATATGTTGAAAGTCGCTTCTTTCTTCTATCATCTTCTTTGCTGATTGGTTGAACAAAATCATAATTATACTTGGCGGCATAGTTGTTTATTGTTTGCGGCTTCCTCCTTTGAGTGACGTTTTTTTTTTTTACGTCATGGCTTGCTTGCCTTTAGGTAGGAGCGGTAATTTTGCGACCAACTATGTGCGGAAAACAACAATGATCCTCAACAACGAAAACAATTTGATGAAGAAAAAAAAATATGGTTGGTTGAAGGCAACTCAACGTACATATTTTGTTTGTTTTGACAGCTAGGGTTTAGGGTTTATGCCTTGAATATGAAAAACAAAATCCTAATAAAAGATTAAAATAAAGCGAAAATAACTAGGATCCTCCAATCACCGGTGAGTAGCCTATGACCGAGGATAAGAATTTTGTAGGTGGATCTACCAGAGCTCGGATACCATGTAAGATAACCAAATAGTTTTATTGATTGAATTGAATTACATTTGAGACATTATATGTATTTATACTAAATACATAGCTTTGATAATAAGCAACCAAACCCTAAACCTGGACCCAAACAACTATTGGATTTGGGCCAAGTAACCTACCGGCTTTTTAATAATCTACAAACGGCACAAGTAATACCTGTCTCTGCATATCAGTCCAAAAGAACACAAGGATTTTGAAACTAACAAAAAGTTGTGTTGTTGCTGGCTACAAGATTTACAATGACAAACCTACACAAATTAATATATACCTTTAATCGTGAACTTCTACAAAAGATTAGGATATATAAATATAGTCATTTTTTTGTTGCTAGTGTATAACAAGAGCAAATACATATCCGTCTTTCTATACCATAAAATAATTATCATGATGAAAATAGAAGGGAAGGTTGCTATAATCACCGGAGGAGCTAGCGGCATTGGTGAAGCCACGGCTCGTATATTTGCCCAAAATGGTGCCCGTGGGGTGGTAATAGCAGACATACAAGATGACCTAGGCAGAAATGTCTCAGTTTCAATCGGCTCACATCAATGCACCTACATTCATTGTGACGTTACTGACGAAGCTCAAGTAAAATCTCTGCTGGACTCAACTGTAAAGATCTATGGACAGCTCGATATTATGTTTAGCAACGCTGGGATCGCTAGTAAATCAGTCCAAACCGTCTTTGACTTAGACATTGAGCAATTTAACCAATTATTTGCGGTCAATGTTCGTGGTATGGCATTATGTGTGAAGCATGCTGCACGAGCTATGGTAGAGGGGCATGTTAAAGGAAGCATAATTTGTACGGCTAGTGTTTTTGGTAGAAAAGGAGTGGCTCAAAAGACGGACTATTGTATGTCAAAGCATGCTGTGGTGGCACTTATGAAGTCGGCTAGTAAGCAGTTGGGGCGGTATGGGATTCGCGTGAATTGTGTGTCGCCTTATGCTGTGGCAACGCCGTTGATGTGTAATATGCTCGAGAAAGAGGCTGCAGAAGTGGAGAAGATGCATGAACAGATGACTAGCTTGAAAAATATGGTCTTGAAAGTGGAAGATGTCGCTGAGGCTGTGTTGTTCCTTGCCTGTGGAGAGTCTGGTTATATCACTGGTCATGATCTAGTTATTGATGGTGGTTTTACCATTATTTAATTTCCTATAATCTTAAAGCATGTAAATGAATAACAGTAAAATGATCAAATATGCATGTTTACTTGTTTCAAGCGGCGGAACCAGAAAAAAAGGATGTGGGGGGCAACTTTCTTTTTTTCTTTTTTTTTTGCAACAAAGCGCTACGAACAAAACAACCTAAAACAAATGTTGAGAAGTTAAAAAAGAAGAAAATGTGTTAACGCTTATTAATATTTCACATATTTTTAGACACTTTAACTCTGTACCATCTTTTGTCTTTTTTGTTTTAGCTTATTATTCATTTTTATATATATCCAACATATGTAATCTTCCTCATCGACCCATTTTCGGAGCAGGTCTTGAGTCTTTTACTGCTTTGGGCGAGATGACTGAAAAATGCCCCTACCGGGCAGGTTTTTCATTTTTTCCCGCGCAAGTCACGAGTTTTTTATGGACGTGTGAAAGATAGCTGAAAAACGCCCTACTAAAGATTGCAAACAAACAAGACACTATCTTTTAAAGGTTTACCTTGCGAACAAAACCCGAAAATTGAACAATTATTTAACAGACCTTATATTATAGAATGAGTTACTGATATTTTAAACTTCATTTGTTATTTTCTTACTGCTATGTAACATAATATATTTGTGTGACTAAATATCTTTAGACATTATTAATAAAGAAAACACAAATGGCATTGGTTATCACTTAACTTATCAGTTTATTAATAAAAGAAAAACTCTAACATCAGTTAGATATCAATCTTGCAAATCTGATTTATGGGTCAAAAAATAGCTCATTCAAAACAATGATGATGAATAGAGATGCAAAATAATAATAATAAATTAAATGTAATAAAATAAGAAATTAAAAAATTGTTTCCCATATTCCTAGGGTGACAAGTGACAACAACTCTTTTGCTTTTTGTAAGTTATTCACGTGACTTTGTTGTCAAAAAAGAAAAAGTCTTATTCTCTTGTCTTCCTCATTTTCGTTTCCTGCAACTATATTATAATTTCCGGCGAGTTTTTGATCTCATTAAAAGGAATATGCCATTTCTTTCTTCTTTTTCTTCAACTATCTTTGGGTGGAGGGCACTTTCAGTTTTCAATGGAGGGCACAAAGCTTAAAGTTCACAAATTAACATTACAAAATATGATTATTGAAGAAACCAGCAGGCAGTTGCCCCCTACCCTCTACATAGTCCGCCCCTGCTTGTTTCAGTCTTTCGTTATATCTATATAGCCATAGGTCGATCACAAAAAGACCAACGTATGTTACTGGCTATCATATCGTAATCGATCAACATAGTTTGCTAATTGTGATATTTATGTTACTCGATCAGATGACATACTTTAATCTTTCATATGTTAATATGTATCACTGTAACAAGTCTTTGTCTCTAGCAAGTCATTCTTTTACTCTTTGTACTGAACTTATATTTGACAAAGGATTTAAAACAAGCACTACTAGAAAAGTAGAACAGGCTACGAAGTTAATCCCTACGACATAATGTCGTCAGTACAATACATTAAACGACAAAAAAAGCGCTTGACCGAGACTTCAATACAGGGGAAAGCCCCGATTGTAAGGACGGTTTTAAAAAAGTCATAGGGGAAAGCCCTTGTACTAGTGAAGTTCCATAACGGATACCAAATACTGTATTGAGAAATGGGTTTCTAAAATACTGTATTGTACTAGAGAAATTTGTCATATATATATCTTTTTTACAAAATACACAAATTATCACTCATTCTTACGAAGACTTTATTTGGTAATTGGTAAGCATCACTATACTTATAACCAAAGAATTGGGTTTCTAAAAGCTAAAATTCTAGTCGGTTAACTGTTTTGGGCACCAGGATTCGGGTTGTTACATTAAAAACATAATAAAAATCCCTTATAGTTAGACTTTTGTGGCATAGTATTAAACTAGAAGAGGCTCTTCATGAACGCGACATACGGCATCTGCAGTGATTATTTTATAATGAAAATGTTTTCATTTTAAACTTCCTTATTTAAGACGTCTCAAATACTTATAAAGTAGTAGATATATGTTTTTAAAAAGTATAACCTTTAAATTATTAACAATGTTGGTTAACACTTTTATTTTTTCAAATTTTAGTATTAAATTGGTGATTATAAGTTTAGCGAGATTTTATTATAAATAATTCTATTAAATGTATCATTATTAAAGTGCGGTTACATATGATATAAATGGGACTTAAATTTTTATATTTTACATTAATTTTCTACTTTTCCTTATATAGTAATGTTATTTGTCTTAAAATTTTAAGACTTCCTTTTATAGAAAGTCTCAAATGCTTTATAATGTAGTATAGATAACCGAGATATATAATATGCCCAAAAAGTTAAAATAATAATTTGTTAGTAACCAATCCGATTTCAACCTTTTCGTGTGCTTTAGTATATATAGTAATATTAGATGAATAATAAATAGGCTCAAGCCCGATGCGTAAGTTTTTGGCTTCTAGGGTTTTATGTATTAGCACTATAAATACATGATTAATGAAAGATAATAACCCACGGGTTTCATTATTCAACATGGTACCAGAGCTCTAGGTCTGATCCTCGGACGTGGTTGACCACCTTAGCCGCCGCCTCAATGCCACCCTGTCAAACCCTAGCCACCACCGTTTATTCGTGCTAGAAAAACAAAACAAAAACTGCAGCCAAGTGTTTGACGAGATCGCGACCGTGGGTTCGTAAATAAATTCCGAAGAAAAACATACTGGAATCGCAATTGTAGTCATAAGGACGCACCGTCACGCACCAGAACAAGCATGCATTCATAAACCAAATCATTTATTTTTGGATTATACGATTGGCTACCTATCAAAGTCTTGATTAATCATGAAGATAACTATCTTTAGTTTCATTTTTGTTTTTTAATAATTAATGTTTCTCGTTTGTACTCCAATACGAGCTTTTGCGATTTCGCCGCTCAGATTGTGGGGGAGTATTAGATGAATAATAAATAGGCTCAAGCCCGATGTGTGGGTTTATGGCTTCTATGGTTTTATGTGTTAGCACTATAAATACATGATTAATGAAAGATAATAACCCATAGGTTTCATTATTCAAACACTAAACTCTAATTGTGATATGGTGACTAAACACTAACCCTTTGACGTATAACGGAAGCGTGAATAAAAACCCTAACAAGGGCTAAACAAAATCACAAAAGATTTTAGACTTAAAATCAAAATTTAATTGATAATTGAATAGAATGCCATGAACAAACCTCCCAAACCCTATATTTATAGGGAAAACAAACTTGGAGAAAAATCATCAAATAAGGTAAAATGTCTTAAGAATAAAAGTGTAAATTAGGAATTCGAAGCCTCCACGCCATAGAGAAACCTAAATCACGCTTTCTTGATTCGAGTCCTTTTGTCAAGATCCAATTGTTCCATGTAGTTTTCATCTAACTCTTCGATCTGTTCCTTATCATTCCCCTCACTTTAACTCGTCCTCGAGTTCTCATCTTCAACTTCTTCTTTGGTGTGAAACTCATAAATGTCATAAACGTTGAAAGTCTTTAAAATACTCATGGTATTACGTAGATCTACCACATAAGCATTGTCATTCATCTTTCACAAAACTTGTAAGGACCATATTTCTTTGTTGAAGCTTGTTATAAATACCTACTTGGAAAATCCTACTTTCGAAGAAACACCATTACTTCGTCACATTCCTTAAACAACTTAACCCGACGAAGCTTATCTACAACGACTTTGTACTTAGCATATGACTCAGCAATCTTGGTCGAAACAACTTCATGAGTAGCTTGCACATCTTCCACCATCCTATTTGCTTGAACATTCTTCTTGCCCAATAAATCAATAAAGCCCACTTGATTTGGCGGTTTTTGTATACAATTGCAAATGGTGGGGAACCCGTCGAACTATGAACCACACTATTATAACCAAATTCGACTTGTGGCTAGAGATAATCCCATAACTTCGGCTTATCTCCACCAAACAACGAATCATGTTTCCTAAAATATGATTAACCATTTCAGTTTAACCATCCGTTTGAGGATGAGCAGTACTACTAAAGTTCAAAGATGTATCTAAACGCCTCCAAAGTGTCATACTTAAAAATATGCAAGGAACTTACTATCATGATCCGAAGTAATTGACTTTAGAACTCCATGCAAACAAACCACCTTTTGAAAGAATAACCTTGAAATATGAGCCGCGTCTGAAGACTTCTTACAAGGAATAAAGTGCACCATCTTAGAAAACCTGTCAACAACGACAAACACATAATCGACTCCTCATTGAGTATGAGGAAGTCCAAGCACAAAATCCACATAAATATCTACCCAAATACTCTCGGGCACGGGTAGTGGCACCATAAAGACCCGTACAAATGCACCAAGATCCCTCTTTAATTAAGGCCAATAAAATATCTTCTATACGGAAGCAATAGTCTTGTCAAGCCCGAAATGAGCACTTAATCCTCCCGCATGCACCTTTTAAATCACCTGACTTATAAGGGAATTCGTAGGAATACACAAACGATTTCCTTTAAATAAGTAATCATCAACAACAAGAAAATCACCTCAATGTTGTGTGGTTTTAGTTTCATCCCAAATGTTACTAAAATCTTCATTTTTTGCATATAAACCTCTAATCGATTCAAAACCCACCACATCATTACTAATAGTAACTAAAAGAGTGGTTTTCCTGCTCAAAGTTGTTAGGTCAATTTAGTGCCTAATGGTCTCTGACTAGGATTTGAACATAAATTAGTCTAAGTCAAAAAGACTAGCTGATTATGAAATAAGCAAGCAAATCAAGAAGACTCGTTGATAATGAAATCAGTGAGCAACCTCAATGAATTTCCAATCAAAGACATCGTCAAGAAAGTCAAAGATTACTTGAAGATATCTCTCCAGCAGATACGGATCTCAACTGGTATGTAGATGGAACACGCTGATGAATAAAGGTTCATTAGGGGTTGATAATACTGATGAACTGAATCATATATTTGACTTACCAAATAAATAACTGTAAAATGATCAAATATGCATGTTATTGTTTCAGTATTTTGTTATATCTATATATTCATAGTTGATCACAAAAAGACCAACGTATGTTACTAGGCTATCATCTCGTAATTGATCAACATAGCTTGCTAATTCTGATATTTATGTTACTCAGATCTGTCTGGACATACTTTAATCTTTCATATGTATCACAATAACAAGTCTTTGTCTCTAGCAAGTCATTCTTTTACTCTTTTACTGAACTTATAATTAATAAAGGATTTAAAACAAGTTCATAACGGATACCAAATACTGTGTTAAGAAAGAATCAAAAACTTAATCATTCGTGTTATATCTCGTTACAAAATACAAAAATTATAACTCATTCTTATGAAGACTTTATTTAGTAACCGGTAAGCATCACTATAATTATGACCAAAGAATTGGGTTTCTAAAAGCTAAACTTCTAGTCAGTTAACTGCTTTGGGCACCAGGATTCGGGTTATTATATTAAAAACATGATAAAAATGCCTTATAGTTAGACTTTGGTGGCATAGTACTAAACTCTAATTGTGATAACATGTTGGTGACCAAACAGTAACTCTTTGACGTATAACGGAAGCGTGAATAAAAACCCTAACAATGTTGAACAAAAGAACAAAATATTTAAGACTTAAATTCAAAGTTTAACTGATAATTGAACTGAGTGCCCTAAATAAAAATCCCAAGCCCTATATTTATAAGGAAAGTAAACTTTAGGAAAAATCATCAAAATAAGGTAAAAATGTCCTAAGAATAAAAGTGCAAATCATGCCTTAAAAATAAAATTTTAAATAAATTGGGCTCCAAAAATAAAAGTGCAAATCAGGCATTCGAAGCCTCTGCGC
Organism: Chrysanthemum lavandulifolium; assembly: GCA_022545495.1. Classification (NCBI taxonomy): domain Eukaryota; kingdom Viridiplantae; phylum Streptophyta; class Magnoliopsida; order Asterales; family Asteraceae; genus Chrysanthemum; species Chrysanthemum lavandulifolium. Next base: position 220,233,336 of record CM040239.1, on the reverse strand, counting down.
CATTGAGGAACCTAAATCACGTTTACTTGATTTGAGTCCTTTTGTCAAGACCGAGACTTTTTAAGAAAGAAAAAGGCCGGGATAAAGTGTCTTTTGCACAAAAGTCAAAGCAAGCACGAGTTGGTGAAAAAGGAGTGAACAGTTAACATAACTGTTTACAAAAGCAAGGTTCTTGTGTTTTCAAGAATAGAAGCATTTAATGGAAGTTGTATTTCTCCATTGAATTCTCAACACGATCCAACAACCACACTAACAAGATACCTCATACTCACTATATAAGGGAATGTTGGTCGAGAGTAAATGCTACCACTTCACGTATTTATTGTTGTATTTATTGAAGTGCATTTACTCTCTTGAACTTTAAATAGGCCACTGAGTTTATCAGAGAAACCTCATAAGTTCACTTGAAAACTTAATTTTTTTTAAGTTTACTTGGTCAAAGAGCATCACTACTGTCATTCAAAAAATGTATATTCGATAAAGGACTTTGTAATTATTTGATTTATTCAATAATGATTTACACGTTTGAAATGAAATACTTGTGTTGTGAATTTACTTAACTTTTTTTATCATTGTTCTCCAAAACTATCGTGATAGGACTAACACTTGTATCAGAGCAAGTTTGGTCTTAAAATATTTAAAAAACAAGTGCTCATTTATTTGTAAATATTTTTAAAACCAAGATCCAATCATGTCTGGGAACAATGACGTAATACCCCCAAAATACCGCAATGGAAAATAGTGTGACTGAGGTATTACTTCTTAGCACACATTACAAGTTATAGAAAATGACTTTAAATGAGACGTTTTAAAAAGTTACCATTCGAATAATAAAATCAGAGTTCAAACAAGAGGTTCCATAGTACAATAAATAAGTGTTTTTATAACATATCGAAGGGTAAATGATAAAAGCATAAGCCTATAAAACATGACGTGTGACTCTATGCTCCATGCGCCAGCTATCATCTTACTGACATGAGATAAACATGCTAAAAGTGTCAACACAAAGATTGGTGAGTTCATAGGTTTGTATTAATAAATGTAAGTACAAAAGTCAAGTACGTTAAAGCGTGTAGGACAATAGTGAACAAGATATACATATACGAGCACTTAAATGAAATCACACAAATGCAGTGGCAGAGCCTTATGCACACAAACCATACATACTCGGCGCCTCTTCCCAAAGGCTACTGGGAGCCATTTCCCAAAGACTACTAGGAGTCACTTCCCAAAGTGTACTGGGAGCCACTTCCCAAAGTGTAATTTAATACATCCTAACCTCTTGCAATCGCACTATAATAATTACGTAGTAATAGTCAGACAGTAGGGCATATATTGGTACGCGCATATTGACCAAATATGATAACAATGCATCACGTCATAAAGTATTTAAAATAGTATTTCAGCACATAATTCTAAATACGTAATTCCAAGTATCAATAAAGATTTATATATCACATAGTATAGTTTTAAAGTAATTGTGATCGTTATAAAAATTGTAGCATGTAACTCACCCCAAAGTAGTTCATAAAACAGTTAAACGAGAAAGAGTGTGGATACGAACTCACCGTAGTGATCTATAATGTATCGAGAAGTTGAAAGCTCTAACGATAACCTATAAACATAGTACGCATATTAGATTCTAAATAACATTAATATTTATACTAGCATGCTTCATATAGTTATTACATTAATTATTCTTGGGTATTTATCGATTGTAAAGTATAACAAGTATTTAAGTTTGGTTTTGACACTTTAAAACTAGTTATGGGTTCTAATTTACAAGTTTTTCGGTAATTGAGTTTATGTCATTTTTATAAATAATATCATACCATTTTTCGAGCTATCATAATTCAGAGGTCATGTAGTAAACGTATGAGGAGCTAGGACACTTTAAATCGTAAATCCAGCAACTCGTCGATAGGTTTACCTCGATGAGGCCCCTCACATGAAATTTAGTACTAAGATAGTACTTAATATGTAAAGTGTATAATTTTTGCATGCACACACACACACACACACACATATATATATATATATATACAGGGGCGGACCTATGTAGAGGGTAGGGGCAACTGCCCCCATGGTTTCTTCAATAATCATATTTTGTAATGTTAATTTGTGAACTTTAAGCTTTGTGCCCTCCATCGAAAACCGAAAGTGCCCTCCACCCAAAGATAGTTGAAGAAAGAAGAAAGAAATGGCCTATTCCTTTTAATGAGATCAAAAACTCATGGAAATTATAATATAGTTGCGGAAACGAAAATGAGGAAGACAAGAGAATAAGACTTTTCTTTTTGACAACAAAGTCACGTGAATAACTTACAAAAAGCAAAAGAGTTGTTGTCACTTGTCACCCTAGGAATATGGGAAACAATTTTTTAATTTCTTATTTTATTACATTTAATTTATTATTATTATTTTGCATCTCTATTCATCATCATTGTTTTGAATGAGCTATTTTTTGACCCATAAATCAGATTTGCAAGATTGATATCTAACTAATGTTAGTGTTTTTCTTTTATTAATAAACTGATAAGTTAAGTGATAACCAATGCCATTTGTGTTTTCTTTATTAATAATGTCTAAAGATATTTAGTCACACAAATATATTATGTTACATAGCAGTAAGAAAATAACAAATGAAGTTTAAAATATCATAACTCATTCTATAATATAAGGTCCATTAAATAATTGTTCAATTTTGGTTTTGTTGCAAGGTAAACCTTTAAAAGATAGTGTCTTGTTTGTTTGCAATCTTTAGTAGGGCGTTTTTGCTTATCTTTCACACGTCCATAAAAACTTCGTGACTTGCGGGAAAAAATGAAAAAACACGCCTGTAGGGGGCATTTTCGATCATCTCGCCCAAAGGTGAAAAGACTCAAGACCGGCTCCGAAAATGGGTCGATGAGAAGATGACATATGTTGGATATATATAAAATGAATAATAAGCTAAAACAAAAGAGACAAAAGATAGTACAGAGTTAAAGTGTCTAAAAATACGTGAAATATTAATAAGCGTTAACACATTTTCTTCTTTTAACTTCTCAACATTTGTTTTAGGTTGTTTTGTTCGTAGCGCTTTGTTGCAAAAAAAAAAAAAAAAAAAAAAATGTTGCCCCACATCGCTTTTTTTTCTCGTTCCGCCATTGTATATATATATATATATATATATATATATATATATATATATATTTTGAAGCCCGCCCAATTAGCGGGCATTACTTATAATTATTTGTTTGTTGTTTTTTGTTAACTGAAATATATTTTTTAGAACTGTCAAACAATATTATAAAACAATTGAAACAATTGACTCCAATATGTAAACTGTATGACGAACATACAAAATTAGTACAATATGTAAAATGTATGGCCGGCAATCTAAGGTACCACAAATGAAACAATTGACTCCAACCGACTCACTGTTTAGACTCAGTTGAGCCAAATGTTTCATCGTTGAAAGAGTCGTGTGTGTTAGGTTGCACATACGGCACAGCTTGAAAAGGGTGTCAAATTTAAATATTTGGAAAGAAATACTGATCAAATAAAACAATCACACTGTCTCGATTATTCGCATTATCAGAACACATATTGTCAATAGCCTCAATAATACATATCGAAAGATCCTTATCAAATCTAGCGTAGTAGACCACATAGCTGATCAATATGTAATGCATATTTATAATATCTTCACAGCTTCCATAAAGGATAAAAGATCTCACAAGTTTATGTGAATATAGAAGATCTCACATGTTTATGTGAATATAGAAGTGCAGAAGTTGATTTATAGTCACTGGTTATCCATGTATCCCCTAGGATATCCCAGAACCAATCTTCATCATTTAGGAGAGCCTAAAAAATTCATTATATAAAAAACATGTCAAACTTCTAAAAATGAGAAGTTTTAGCTGCGAAAGTGGTTGATAGTGCAAGAAATAAGCACATATAGTAGTAGATAAGGAGGTACTATTCAAAGTTCCAAACACTCCAATTTGTTGTCTAAGTTGAGAAATGCAATAAACAGATAAACCGGTTAAATAAGCAATCACAAATATCCTAAGTTGATTTGTTAAAACCATTGGAACACTATTCATACTTTGAGAATAGCTTTGTAATCATTAAAATCATTAAGGGTTCGTTTGGTAAGACGGAATGATATGTCAACTGAATGGAATAAACGATGTAATGGAATGAACAGTGTAATGTAATGATTCATTGTAGTTCTTAATCATGTTTGCTTTGTATGATAAGACGTAATGGAATCGATAATAAAAAGACTAAAATACTTATTAATGATAGAAAATTTATTTAATGTAGTTAATTAATGGTGGAGTTTTATGTAATATTTTACAAGATGTAATGAAAAAAATGTAGTGGACCCCTAAGGAATGGTTTTGATGTAATGGGTCATTACTTGTAATGGGTCATTACTTGTAATGAATCATTACATTTTATAAATGTAAACAAACAACATTTATTCATTCAATTGTAATAATCTTTTCCATCACGGCTTTGATTACGACATACCAAACACTACGTAATGGTCTTGTTAACTCGAGGGTATAATCGTCATTTCAACACCATAAGACGAACAGTTGCAAGGACGAACGGTGTATATATACCAACACACACACCTCCTCATTTTTGCCACATACTCTCTCTAAAAAAAACACCTCTCTCTCTCTCTCTTCGGTAGCCATTGCGGAATCCGCCAACTTCCGGCGGCGTCTCGATCACCGCCTATACTAATCGATAGATCAAGACCTCGTGGTTCTATTTTCATGCCACCGCGAAATAAATCCCCATACGCGCCCTGAATCTAAACTTTCAGTTTCGAATCATTAGGGTTTCGCCTTGGGTTGTGGTTTAATAAATTAAAACTGGTCACGAGTGGTACTGAAAGTTTATGTTCAGGTCGTAGGGTTATGGCAGGGTGGGGCTAAATGTGCCACGTGTATTGATGGCAGGGTGGGGCCACCTCCGGTGACGGCGCCGGTGGTGGTGGTTGTGGAGGAAGCTCAGGGTGATGAAGAGATGGGACACGTGGAGGAGGTGGCAAGTCAACAACAAGAAGCACATGAAGAACATAATTTGCATGAGAGTTAGTTGAGATGTTTGGTTACGTTAAATGTATTATTGTATGACTTGTGGTATTTTTGAGAGGATTTATTGATTAAATGGATTGTTTTTGGGACTAATCTGAGTTAAAAGTTAGAACAAGTTCCTTAGATATATACTTCGATCTCTATGATTTAATTTGCTTTTTGTAAAAATGGCACTTTTATATTTTGTATGTTAAACCAGTAACTCGACGCACATCTAAGTTATGAAGACTTGCCTTCTTCGAATAGAATAATTTGAACCGAGAAAATCTCCGTTTACCCGTTCCATATAAGTCACAACCATATTTGAATTGAGACGACACTTTTTGGACAGGCGAAATTTAAACTCGCCATAAAATAAACGTTTGAATCCAAAAATAAAAGGTTTGAATGGCGAGTAATGTTTTTTATCGTTAAACAATAAGAGTAATGATGGTGGTAATGGTGGTGGTGGTGGTGGGATTGTAGAAAAGAGAAGAGAGAAATGATGGTGGTAATGGTTAAGAGAAGAAGATAGTGAGGTATTTTAGTATTTTACCGAAGTTTAACAATCAAACTTAACGTCGTTTGGTCAAGGACGAGCGGCGCATAACGCTTTCACACTTAAGGACTGAACGGTGCAACTTTTTGGTCAAAGGGCGAAACCTGGGTCCAACGTGAAACCACAAGGACGAACGGTGTAATTTACTCTAAACTTTATAATTAAAGCACCAAAAACACAATCCCTAGTCTTAAAAACAAAAACTAAAAATTAGAAGGCATTTTTCATTAGTTAAGAAAATAAATAAGATCGACGACATCAAGAATAAGTTGAATCAAGCTTATGACTGTCCAATCCGCTGATTTATAGTCCGCTGTGTGTTCAAAATATATATAACGATGTCAAACAAGTTTATAACAAAATTAGACACAAACACTAACTGCTACAACGCTAGCTCTAAAAAATAAGATGTACTACCATGGCAACTAGTATAAACAATTTGATAGAAAACAAAATGACACACAAGTGAATTAATATTTAATTAATACGTTGACAAAATTTGAAGTGACCCACAACTAGTACATACCAGTTCATCCATAGCCCAATGAAGACACAACAATAAAAAGTGCTCATACATGAAATTCTAATAAAGCTTAAACATGAACAAATATAAGATAAAAGAATTATAAACAAATGTCATCCATAGATATGCACTTATTACCTCTGTATCTTCATACAGGAGGACCACGACACAAAAATAACTAACAAAAGTAGTGATAAAATATTTAAGATCCGAAAAATACACAAACCGTTTGTCAAGCAATAGAGACCTCGTGGTGGTGGCTTGTGGTCGTCGCCAAGAGTTATAGATCTGTTAATTAGGAAAGACCTATCTTTATTTGAAACACCGATCTTGACAAAGATTTTCGGCTGGTCACTCAAAGCGGTTTCAACTTGAAAAACCGCCGGATGAGATACTCACCGGAATGGTGAACACGGCGGAAACTCGCCGGAAATGTAGACGCGTGGTTTCTTTTTTCCATTGTGAGTACACACTGATTTGGAGATGATTTTTCAGTTTCGCTTTGGATCTATTTTGTTTTTGGGATGAGAGAAGAAGAAATATAAGGCAAGAAATATGAAGAGAATCAATGCTTGCTTTTTCAATGAGAGAGATGTAGATTTGAAAGTGATAAAAAGACGGTTTTGAAATGTATTAGTAATATGTAATTCCTATAGTACCCTTTCAGCTTTAATCAATTAATGCATCAGCTTTTGTTTAATTGAAAAAGACCTTTATTTTTTGTTTAATTACAATTTTGGCACTTTTAATCTTAACCTTTAATCAAAGTCATCCAATGGCCCATATTGATTTATATGGTTTTGTAAAGTTCTATACATAAAAGTGGTTTCGTTGAACACTACACTATATATATATATATATATATATATATATATATATATATATATATATATATATATATATATATGACATAAGAGTTAAATCGGGATATGTAATTTATGAAAGAGTAAACGAGTCTATTTTTACGATAGTGAGTCCTACCACATCGGTTTATAAGTAAAAGTGGTGAAGTAACACTAAACGTCATGTTTAGAGTTTTTAGTTTATATTAGTTTGCTGTCTTAATTTACGCGTTATTTCTAAACCGTAAAGGGTTATGATTCGATTCTTATGTCGTCGGAAAAGCTTTTAAATAAAATTTAAAGATTTGTGGGTCCCAAGGTCTCTAAAGTTACCTAACTAAAGTGAAATTACTAATTTACCCTTAAATAAACATGTTGTTGGTTACAACAACTTATTGTCTCACGGAAATGGCCATATGTAGGTCTTTACAACTCCTTTTTATGCCCGAGTTTTGGCTACGTTCAAGTTAGGATGTTAGCTACAACTTTTCTTCTTTGACCAATAATTAGTTACATGCAAAATTTATGAGTTTTACCCATTTGAAAACTTTTTCTTGACACTTCTCACGAAAACATTTCTATTTAATTCATTGGTTATCGTTTTTAATACTTCTACCATCGAAATGACTGTGAGACATAGACCTAGATCCTTATATTTTTATCTAAATTTTACAGTCCACGGATTTTTGTCAGTAATTCCATTTATGCCCCTGATCAGAAACTGTTTTGCAAAACTAGTCCTTTACGATGTTTCTAGTGGTTTAATTAAGTATAATAAGCATACAAAACATATTAAATACATGAATAAAAGTATTTACAAAAATCAAATGAAGAATATAGAGGTTTTCTTACAACGCTTGTGAAGAAAACTAACAAGAAACCAAGGACAAGATCACTAACCTAAATCATTTCAAGCAAAACCCTAGCTTCCAAATCTTTCAACACATGTCTTGAAAACTCACTACAAGATTATAGCGGATTACCCACAGACGATATTCGTGAGGAAATGACATAATTTCGTGGGTAATGGACCAATACCCACGGATTACCCGCAAGTTAGTAATAATGAGTAAAACCTTCTAGGCTAATTGTTTAACCACGAAATTATCGATTTGTGGGAAAGTTTACCCATGAAATTTGTTGTGGCTAATTAATGTTTATGCATGGGTAAAATTTTCATGGGATTTCCAAATACCACATAAAGTCCCATGACAATAGTCGTGGGTAACCCGCGGGTAAAGTTACTCATGAAATTGGTCATGTGTAAAATTCATTGGTAAATATTATTATGTTTTATCATAATAATTCATGGGTAAAACTACCGCCAAGTATTAACGTGTGTAAAATGTATAGCGTGAGTAGATCTTTTATAGATTACCACGAAATAACTGTTGGTGAGAGTCTACCAAATAAACATTAATCCGTATAATAAGATCTATATAAATTGCTATAAAAAAATCCTCAAAATATACTAAAATGCTATTCATCTTATCAATAATGAATACACATACGATCAATGAATCAAAATATAAGTGATGATACACAAGTTGCTTTAGAAGTGTCTCATCAACGCATGTGTTAGTACATTTTATGTTAGATATCAAGTGGTATTCACTAGACAATATGTTTCTACATTCTCCAAAAAAACACGATCCCATCTCATTTGTGCGGTTGACTTGTTGGTCTTCACTTTGTATCGAAACCTTTCAAAATTTTGTCATTCCCATATATCGTACAAATAAACCTATAAAGTTAACAAAAAAAATGAGTCATATACTACAGGCTAATTACTTGCCTGGGGAAACTAAAGATTTGTAGACAACTATTACATATGTATTGAGAAACTTACAAATTTTAAAAAACTAATGTACCAGTTAAGAATGAATCGAAGATAGAACCATGTTTCCAGCTAGTAACCTACAATAGAAAAAAGGGTACACAAAATACCATGAAGTATATGAACTCATAACATCATAAAAAATAGCAAAAACACAATATATAAATGATAATAAATAATTGCTACTCCTATCATTTTATGATCGTTATTGCACAAAACTTAAAGGAAAAATCAAAAATGCTACACGAACCCTCACGATCTTCTTGTATCTCTGTTTACAATGAAATTGCAAGGCAAGTCCATTACTCTCGCTCTTCCTTCTCCTAGTTGCGGAACCAAAATACTTCAAAATATAAATATCGTTGACATTAATAACGCATTCACAACATTTAAAATTTTAATTCAATTTATATTCAATGTTATCCATACCAATTAAAACACACGATATGGGATACATTCTCCAAAGCTGCTCCAATGCAATAAACAAAAATGAAAGAAAGAGTTTAAAGTTTGAAATGAATTGTAGGACTCCTAATTAAACCCAACGTTGATATCATAACACTTTATTCCTTGGTGGTTACTAGTAGAACTAATGAGAAACTAAAAATATTATGTGAGGCATAAGACATAAGCGCACAAAAATAATGAGCACATATTACTTACGTGTAATCTGTTGCCGAAACACTTCACTTTTAAATCGAGTCTGGAGTCGGAAACTAGAATATCACAATCATAATAACATAACACAACTCTTACACATTAAAAAAAAGACCCCTTTACAGAAACATGTCCCATGAATAAAAAGAACCAACGTTAAACAACTTCATCTATACCAAATTATTGACATGTTGACAAGCAAAATTTAATTATGAAATCCTAAAACTGACAAATCGGTTGATGGATGCAAAATACTTTTGTGTGTGATTAAAACATTTCTCCATTAGAATTTAAAATAGCTTTAAAGATACTATTGAAGGACCCTAGTTGAAACTAAAAGTAACGTGGATTTAGATTTGTTTAGGGGGAATGCAAATTTGTGAGAAAAATGAGGAAGGAAGTTATATGATTTGAATTTTGAGGAAAAATAAAGAGGGAAACTTAAAAAAAAGATGATAATGTTTTGGAAGGATTATGATTTTTAAAAAGAAAACGTGGCTTGAATTATTGAAATAATGAAAATCAAATGATAAAAAAATTAAAACTTTTCATAATATAAAAAATAAGTATATGAAAAAAAATTCTAAATATAAGATTAAATAAATTTTAAATTTTGTTTATAAGATAAACTTGCTGCTAGTATATTGGAGCTCCAGCCCAACGGGCTAGGACTCATGCATTCGAAATAGGTTCAAGACAAGCCAACCGAGGCTAGGTCCCGTCACAACCCGCCTGAGAAGCACCCCTAGCCAAAAACCAATAGGAACATACCTAATAAACATATTCAGGGCATGACCTACCCGACAACCTAAGCCACAGATGTTACAACACACACCACGTACCACTACGTCATTCGAGGATAGGCAGTGCTACGAAAATTTCGTAGATATGTAGTATCATGCATGGGACATTCCATTAATCTGACACAACCAAAGGTGACACGTCACGTGTCATCCTTATCTAGTCCTCTGGAAGACCACCACGTCACGTGTCATCCTTGTCACCCAATACGTACCTTACGTAAACACTTGCATACCTAATTAGATAATGTGCGGATTTTCATTTTTTCACATTTTTATCTTAAGATAATCATATACTTGTAGGTTAAACACTTTAGTTAAGTAAATTTAAGTTACCTACAGACTTTTAGCTTAACAATGTCAGATACGTAAATATCGATAGTTTGAAATACGCAGTTGTCGATTTAAGCTCTAGTTGAAACTAGCTAGTGAGTGATAAAACTAGAAATCGATTTGAAAAGTTACTCGAATCAACTTACTAAGTCAAGCCGAGCTCGTTCTACTCTAGAGTTGAGCTTAAGTATAAAAGTAACTCGTTAGTCAAAATATTCGTATGTTTTTTAGTTTTGCTAATAACAGCCCAAAGTGTTTTGGTTAAAAAGGCTCTTATCACATAATTACCATAAATGATTATGATTGGATGATAAATTTGAAAAATGTAGAGATGATTATTGAGAAAGCGGATTTACAACTAACACTTGATTGTAGTTGGACGATAAAGTTTCTTAAAATCAATTTTTAATTAAAAAAATCACCTCTTACCCAAATCTCTAAGGAATTTATTAGCAAAACTCATGTCTTCTTTTACCTTTTATGAATACGGTGTGTTTGTGTCATTTGACCTTTGATGCGTATTTTATATGTTTAATTGACCATGATAAACTGTAATCAAGTGAGGCCACGTCGATCTAGAAAGGTATTAAGTTGATTAATGCTAACCTCGATCAAGATTGCTATTAATATTATAATCATAACTGATTTGAGCCAATCTTAGATTGTGAGTGTATATTACTTCATGAACTTGAATAGTACTCTATATGCTCCAAAATAATTGGCTCAACAAAAAAGTACACAATGTGAGAATTTTTTCTCTTTTAAGTCATAATAACAATTTTACCCTCTCCTAGTTAATTAATGTTTCCTTTTGCAAAGTCAATCAAGATTCAAGTTACGACAATATAGTAAACTCAATCAAGATTATCTTATTATGTTTGGCGAAAACAACGGTAGCAGTAAGCAAATATTATGCATGAGTTGCAAAAAAGTAAATAAAAAATAATAATAAAATTAAAGACCTTATAATAAGGGGGAAAAGTGGGTAAAATGTAGGGTATATATTTACCCTCAAAATCCCTGTAGAATATTCATTCCAACAATAAACCAACGAATACGGTGTGGGTAAAAGACGTGTGTAAAAATTTACCCACAAATTTCCCATGAAATATTACCCACCTTAAAACTAATGTTTACGATCATGGCTAACATAAATTCAACCACGACATTACCCACATAAGTACCCACAATAACTCACTTAGTGGGTGATTCGTGGATAATATTTTAGCGAAGATAGTTTTCCCACAATTCACCCACACCATTAAAATTCATGGGTAAATGTATGGGTAAATTTGTGGGAAATCCGAAGGTAAATTTATTGAAGCTCTAGAATATCTAATCATGGGTAAGTTGTGGGTAACTTATGGGTAAATACCTGCAAAGTAACACACGTGGGTGATTTTCGTGGGTACTTGACAGAATTCTTGTAGTGACTACTGCTATCAACTTAGGATCACTTGAAATAATACATGTAAGCTTCTCCTAGAATCACCCTTGTGTAGCTTCCAAATCAACCATGGAATGAAGGATTTGACACTTGATTCATGTAGGGAATACTAAGGACTATAACGTTGATGTGTAACTTGTTGTAGGAAAATCAAAGTATCAAGGTGTTGGGGATTTTTTATGGGCGTTCAAAGAGAAGGGAAAAAAAGAAAGATGAATGATTTTCTAGTTATCAAATAGAAGATGAGGTCTTATAGATATTTACTAAGACTTAGTTAGTAAGTATAATAACATGTGTTAAGATCTTGTAGCAAGAGTTATCACCAAGGTACCAAGTGTCTTGATGGCTCCCCATCTCACGCCACATACACATATGAGGATATAAATGTTTAGTTTTGATAATATCTTGGGTTTACGGAGTGTAGTTTGATCCCAGTATTTACTATCGTTAAGTATTTAAATCACGAAACTTAAAATCGGGTATCGTAAAAATAATAAACTTATAAAAATATTAAAACTTATCAATATACTCTATCTTAGCATATTAAATGATTGATAATTTTAATGGGGAGCGTGACGTTGTTAAAACCTAGAATCGTGAGGTTTAAATCTGGCGTAAACGTAAATCGTACAAGGTTTCGTAAAATGGAAAAGTGAAAATGTAACTCGTAAAATATTTATGAAACGAAATTAATTACATAAACTCACGAGACTAATAATATTTTAAGGTTGGTTTCGTGTTTAGTGTGTGTTTATCTTAGTGCGATTAAACTAATCCCGTTTCTCGTAAAAGTAAATCTTCGGAAATTAAAGTGAATAGTAAAAGTACGAGATTGAAAATTTTCGAATTGTTACAGTCTCCACCCGTTAAAGGAATATAGTCCCTGAATTCAGCTCATTCGTTCTACAGACGTACGTTCTTGTGGCTACATTTGATGGGGAAAACTTTCCAATTTTCGAGCATAGCCCTCAAAATACCTTTAGCTAGTTAATTCCAACTTAATCCCACAACTCAGTTTTTATGGTTTATTTGTATTAACAAGCTAAATCTTGAATCTGGTCCTCATCACTCTTGGTTGCTCTTAAATTGGTCGGAAACAAAAGAAATAAATTAAAGTGGTTCATGAATATATCTAGTGACGATGTTTGTAAGTTTTTAACTAGTCTAGCCATTATAATTCCAACAACAAATATTGTCGAGAGATATGTTAGTTGATTACCTCGTCTGTTGTTGAACAAAATCCATCAACACGGAAAACAATAGTTGAATATGAAGAATAATTAAAAACCATAAATACCAACACACAAACTAGCAATATACACCACTCCACGAGCCTGCAATCAATATATTTACTTAAAAGAGCACCAAAGGAAAACGACACAAGCACATACACAAATACCCCCAACCATGTATTACTTGGTCGATAAGTTAGGATATATGACTTAAAATACAAAAGACTTACCCTCTATTTATAGGCTTCTAGGTAAGAAAATGTTATCCAAGTCAGATTAGGAATGTCGACTTCTCATAATCCTTTCCAAACCACCCCTCACAGAGACTACAAGAAAGTTTGCCTAGAGTGACGAGTTTTAATGACGACTTGTAATTGAGCCACTAATATTATGTTTTAGTCACCATCAAATTAGTTATTACTGAATTTTGTCATGTGGTTAAAATCAGGACGAAACTAAGTAGTCGTCACTAAAAAGTCGCTAAATTAGTTAAACGACATATGATATAAGCACAGGATAGTTCACTCAATTTGATTTAGTGACAAGAATGAGGGACCTAAAACCTTGCATTAATTGTAACGACGTTATCCTCGTCATCAACTATTAACTATTCCTAAATCTGGTCTCTAATATGATTTGGAGCTAATAGTGATGAACACATCCCAACCAATCCCATTAATAAATACGAACACATGCCAACTAATTCCCAAACAACATAAATTTGTATCAAATTTGAACTAGTAACTAATCCCAACATGAAAGTACCAAAAAAAAAATCCTCATATACGCAAAATGCCTCAAATACCCATAATCATGAGACATATAATTATTGCTATAAATAAGAATTAGAACTCCAACATGGTAGTGATTAAAATTGACATAACAGAAATAAGTGGATCAATAAAATATCCAAGCTCTAAAGAAAAATTATTATTGATGATCTAAGACCATAAATATTGATAGACAAAACATCTATTTATTAGTTAAATAGATAGATTTGTACAAAAAAATCATTACTGTACTTAACATTAAAAAGCTCAGAAAAGCACACGTACGACGAAGACTTTTTGTCGCCGTCGTAAAATAAGAAGTCCCAACCCTATTAACATAGGATCTGGAAGTGTAAGAAAATGTATTATCTACACATATTGATATCCTTATTCTATTAGTTTTTTTTTGATTAATTGTTTTTTATCACCAAATCTTAGCTCTTTCGAAAAAATAAATAATAAAAATAGAAATATGCACTAACTTATTTAATAATTTATATTTTTGTTAGAATTTATTCATAGTCTCTTCAAAATTGTTTAAATATGCAAAACAAGAAGTTACAATTTGTCAAATGATATATCCAAGCGACATATAAAAACGAATACCTTTAATAGTAAAGTAGAAAAATAAGAAAGATTAATTACAATTATGATAATTATTGTAATAATCTGGTCTTTAATATGATTTGGAGCTAATAGAGACGAACACATTCTAACTAATCCGATTAATAGATACAAACACACTCCAACTAATTCCCAAACAATACAAATTTGTATCAAATTTGAACAAGTAACTAATCCCAACATGAAAGAGCTAAAAATACCACATATAAGCAAAAAGTCAAAATACCCATGATCACGAGACATATAATTATCGCTATAATAAGAACTAAAACTCCAACAGTAGTGGTTAATATTGACATAATAGAAGTAAGTGGATCAATTAAGTATTCTAACTCTAAAGAAAAGTCATTATTGATAATCAAAGACCATACATATTGATAGACAAAATAGCTATTTATTTGCTGAAAAGACAGATTTATAGAAAAACAAAATCATGACTATACTTAACAATGAAACACTCGGAAAAGCATACATACGACAAAGATTTATTGTCGCCCGTAAAATAAGAAGTCCCAACCCTATTAACATACGACCTGGAAGTGGAAGAAAAGGTATTATCTAGACATATTGATATGTTTATTCTAGGGAATATTACCAAAATAGAGCAGTCGTCCCACGACATATCATTTTAGGTCTAAAATTTTTAAAAGTACAAAATAGACCGATGACGACTCATTTTTGGGCAACACGTGTCTGTGTTTGACACATGTCCTAAAAAAAAGATCAATTCACATATCACAAGTGGACATTTGTCGACTAATGATTGAGTTGTACAAGTTGTCCAGTCGTCCGGTCTATTTTAGACTTTTGAAAATTTTAGGTCTAAAAGGTGATAAGTCGTAAAACGACTGGTCTATTTTTGTAACTACCCTTTTATTCTATTAGTTTTTTTTCTTTGATTAATTGTTTTTTATCACTATATCTTAGCTCTTTTACAAAAGTAGATAATAACAATAAAAATATGTACTAAATTATTTAATAATTTAAATTTTTATTAGTATTTTATCAAAGTATTTTTAAATTATTTAAATATGAAAAAAGAAGTTACAATTTGTCAAATGATATAACCAAGTGACATATAAAATGAATACTTATAATAGAAAAGTAGGAAAATAAAAAGAATAATTACAATTATGATAATTCTCGTAATAATATTAATATTCATAGAGAAAATCTAACATTTTAGGCTAAAAAGAGTACTTCATTCTAATATGAATTAGAACATTAGCTAAGGTGGTTGATCTAGTGAATTACTTTAGTGACTAATCTACCCTAGTAGCGAAATTTCACCACCAAACCTTTTTTTCTAAATGGTAATTTTTTCACACCATATATCATCTATCTTATAATATATCTCACCAATACCTTCAGCGATATTTGATCTCACATTCTTTTTTTCTTTATTTGAAAAAGGTGAACATATTTTATTGCCACAATAATAACAACAACTCAATCAGAAAACTATAAAGTTGGATGGACAGATCCCATACAGCTCTCATAGTAGCTCAAACAAGAACATTCAATCGAGTAACAAAAAAGCTATTACATTCATTCAGCTATTCTTCTAGACTAGAAAGAAGCACACTAGTACTAGGCATCCATGGAGAAACCACTTACTATGGCTACATTTCCTTTTCATACAAACACCATACCTATGTCCACCAATGAACCACAGAGGCTCTTGTATCAAGGCTTCACCAAGCAAGTGTAAAACTCCTGTTCCATTAAGGCTTACAATCATAGAGCTCCATTTCCACCAAAGTGGCATTACTCAAATGAAGGAAGACACTTATGGATACATCCCACCTTGACTACATTTCCTTTTCAACCGTCCAAAAACTATTCTTCATCTGCATCTCCATTATCACACACAAGAACAGACATCAAACATCTAAAAAGGCATCACCAGGTTAACACTCCACCTCAAATTCAAACCCCTGAATTTAGCACCAAATGATCAATTTATGGTTAAGACCTAGTAGTCTCATCTTTCATGCACTCACTATTCCTAATCTCCTAAATTGATCATTTCAAATATCCAAAGTCACCACTATCAATGTATGGAACAAATCTGCTCTCTGGATCATCAAACATATAGTAGCTATTATCTTGAAACTCATCAGACCGCTATATGTATCCAATATAATTGTGACATTAGATTAGTATTAGTTATCCAGAGACCATACATTCCCTGTAAGTAGGAAACCTACTTTATGGTAGTTACTCATTAATTAGTATAAAAAAGACATCAAACCTCATACCAGAGTTGTCCCTTGACCCACTCACTATGTAGTCTTGAAGGTTCCTGACTATCAACTTTCTTTGCCAAGATACAAGGCCATATGCTTAATCCATATCAATGCCACAAGCTAATTCAACATTCACTATAGGAGGACTTAACTCACCAATCCAAACTGCACTCATAACTCCTTTTGACAGTAGAATCATATGTTTGCACGATTGTTTACATAAGAAGGCTGGACTCCCCATCTTTCAAAAACCTTGATCACATTAACTGTTTTATGCACTCTAAGACCCAAAAGTCTCAACTTAATTGCTTCAGTAATTATATTCACCAAGACTTCTTCAAATCTTCTTTCATGAGAAAAAATCCTCTTATTCCTCTCCTGCCGTATGTGGTTTACAATAGCCCTAACATTATCCTTCCTTCCACACTAAAATATGAATTGTTAGTGTATATTCTTGCCAGCATAGAGATTATATCTTTCCATTCAATAGGGAGCATAGCAGTTGACATATATTTGTTTACCTCATTCCACACTTTTTGTGGGCACTTACATTGAAAGAACAAATGACTGCGAGTATCAAGACATGTCTTGCAAAGAGGACATCTTATACTAGTGTCATTATTCTACATAATTACTCTATCTTGTGTTTGTAGTCTTTCCTTGATTGCCATCCAAACTATAAACATATGACTGGAAATCCCTTTTGAAAACCATACAATTATACCATTCTACCTTTTCAATGTTATCTCTTAGATCTTTCCAAGCATTTTATAATAGTAAAATCAAGTTACCTTCCATTATTAGATTTCCATAGAACCTTGTCCTCATCATTATTATTTCCTGGATTTGGAATTCCTTGTAAAATGGGATATTATGTCACCCATACTACAAGCCATTCAAAGTACCATTTGTGATCACCTCTGCCACATATGTTATTAGTAAAACCAGCTTGATAAATCCTTCTTTTGCTAATTACACCACATAAAGGGCCATTCTCATTCCACCAATCATACTAGATATATGCCTTTTGGCCATTTCAATTTTATGAAAATATGAGGTCTCACAAGATTCTAAGCTTCAATAATTCTTTCCACATCCAACTATCCGAATATTCATGTCGAACATCCCAAAAGCTTCTGCCTTTTAACTTGACAATATTAACCTATTTAACCCAAAGACTTTCTTTTCTTGAGACCAAAGTCTCATTCCATTTATTCAGACTTTTTTAATCCCAAACCACCCTGCATTTTAGGTCTGCATACATTCTGCCAGGCCATCTTAGCTTTTCCTCTTGTAAGCTCACCTTGACACCACAAGAATCCTTTAAACACTCTTTCAATATCTTTAACAGTTGTTTTAGGGATAATGAACACAAAAGCCCATAACACTTGCATAGAGGCTAAAACAACCGCAATCAATTGTAATCTTCCAGCATATGAAAGAACTTGTTCTTCCAATCACCTATCATGGCTTTAACTCTGTTAATTAGCTGCTTGCAATCATTAAGACTCAGCTTCTTAGTTATCAAGGGGACTCCTATGTATTTAACAAGCAAGGTACCAGTTTGAAAAGGCATAACTCTTAAAATATTCAACTGCTCCCTCATATTAACATTTCCAAAAATGATAATACTCTTGTTCATATTAGGAAGCAAACCAGAGACTTTGCTAAATTCTTGTAGGGATTTCTTTATCACAGTAACATATTCCACACTTCCATGACATGAAACTAACAAATCATCTACAAAGCACATATGAGTTAGTTTAAGAGCAGAGCATCCTGTATGACATTTAAAATAAGGGGATTTGGATATTTTTAGCCATTAATAAGGTAAACACTTCTATCACCAGAGTGAAGAGATAGGGGGATATTGGATCACTCTGTCTCAGCCCTGTACCCCCTTTAACTTAGTGAGTAACTCACATACCACTAGGAAAAAAGCCTTAGGGGGTGTTTGGTTTATAAATTTTGAAATCATGGAGTTTCAATTACTGATGAATTTAAGTAGTGGAGAGTTAAAAAAAAACCCCATTTGTGTTACTATGTTTGGAAAGTGAGAGAGATGATAAGAGAGAATAGAGAAGAAAGAAGTGAAATTAGGTTTATTTATTTGTGGGGTACACTTGTCCATTATTGTGAAATGTGTCTCCGGTTTTATAATCCTAGCATCAACTAGTGTGTTTACAACCTTTTATTTTTGTGGTGTTTGAAATTCAAAAACTTCCTCTTTTTTCCTACTAAACACGTGCTCAACCAAATTTCAAATCTAAATACAACAAAAACCACAAAAGTGGGTGAACCAAACAGTCCTTAGGTAATTCATCACCTAACCTCGAGTTTTCTTGTAGTGACTAGTACCTCCATTTAATTGAACTTAATTAGTAATCTATCCAAAAGGTAGTCATCTTGAGATTAGTCTATTCATAATATCAAGTTGAAACCCAAATATATATATATATATATATATATATATATATATATATATATATATATATATATATATATATAGTTAGGATCAAATAAGAAGATTACTTAAAATAAGAAGGAATAAGAAGAACTATAACCAAACCGAGATGCACCGACCTAAATTAGATGCATCCTTATAATCTTAGATGCATTATAACGCACGATAGTGTGTTTTCTAGCTTTTAATCGATGCATATACATATATTAGATGCATTTCATGATTTCTTTTGTTTTTTGTTACTCTGCGACGCGCCTAAATCATGAAAATCAATTTGCACCATCTATACATCAAATTAACTTTCGAAACTCAAGATGTTGCATCTATATGAATAGAAATGCATTTAATGCAAGTCGTCAGATCTCAAATGTGTGATTTTGGTCACTTCTCACCACTTTTATTTTAATTTACTTCACCTGGATCCCTACTATATATATATATATATATATATATATATATATATATATATATATATATATATATATATATATATATATATATATAGGTTAGGTTATTATGAAAAGCTTTCTTAGAATGAAAAGAATGAGAAGGCGTGTGGAGCGACATGTGTCACCTGCCACATCATCACGCCACATCACTATACCCCACCCCACCAACCCACCCCCCGCCCCCACCCCACCCAAAAAAAAATTTTTTTCATAAAAAATTTTTTTTGGGCAAAAAATTTTTTTCCCGCAAAAAATTCCGCCTAAATTTTTTATCGCATCACGGTTATAAAGCTCTTGCATCACAAATCATAATTTTAGTGCATTAAGGTTATAAATTACGCATCACGCTTATAAAGTTATTGCATCACGGTTATAAAGTTACCGCATCACAATCATGATTTTAGTGCATTAATGTTATAACATTGATTTTAGTCATCATAGTTGATGCACTTAACTATTATTCATGATGCAAGAACTTATAATAAAGATGCATCAAGACTTATTAGTGCATTAAGGTTATAAGTTCTTTGCGTCACAATTATGATTTTAGTGCATTAAGAGGTGGCAACACCCCGGTTTGGCTTCGGTTTGGCTAGGCATCATGCGGCATCCCATTGCCACCCTAGCGGCATCATGAATTCGGTATGGTTTGCGGCATCTTTGTCGTAGCGGCATGGAGGAATTCAAGAGGAGCGTGTGTTTCATTTTCAAAATTAAGGAAAATACAAATATTGGAATCGATAATGAGCAAAGGTCTACAAGGATGGCTTGGTAGAAAAATTGTTGTCGGCCCAAACCGTAATATTGAAGAAAAGGCTTATCATCGGGCACTGAGGTTCTATAACCAACCTCACGATCACATAATTGATCCGAGAATGCGAGAGATCACGATTACCAAAAACGTGAGTATCGCGAGCAATATGGATGGTCGATTGATATTTAGATGCGTATTTTTTTAGTATTATGCAATTTTTAAAGTATTATGTAATTTGTTTTTATTATTAATGAAATATTATGTTTTATTTAATTGTTTGATTTAATTATGAATTTAAAAAGAAAAAAAAGTGAGGTATGGAATGAGATTGCCACTAAAAAATAAGGTGAGAGTATGTGATTAGGTGGAATGAAATTATTGGTGGGTTGTGAGGTATGGTGAGGTATGGAATCAAAGTGTTGCACCCCTGGGTTATAAATTCTTCGCATCACGCGCTTATAAAGTTATCAGATCACAATCATGATTTTAGTGACGTTTAAGTTATAACCTAATTTTAGTGCATCATACTTGATGACCCAACTATTAACTTATAATAAAGATGCACCAAAACTTATTAGTTCATTAAGGTTATAAGTTCTCGCATCACGGTTATAAATTTATCGCATCATGTCATGATTTTAGTGCATTAAGGTTATAAATTCTGCATCACAATTATAATTGTGATGCGATTTTTATAATGATGACGCAGAATAAATTTTATGGAAAAAATTTTGGGAAAAAATTTTTTTTGCGGGGGTAGGTGGGTGGGGTGGGGTGGGGTGACACGTGTCACGTGACGTGGCATGGTGATGTGTGGGTGACACGTGTCTCCACACGCTTTCTCATTCTTTTCATTATAAAACTTTTCATTTTAACCCTACTCCTATATATATATATATATATATATATATATATATATATATATATATATATATATATATATATATATATATATATATATAGTATATAGCGTTCAACGCAGTAACCATTTTTTTGTATGAGCACCTACAGAACCAAACCATTTTACTCCTAATAATGCATGATGTACATCATATTTATGCATAATGGCATTTTGTAAATAATTTGAATTATATAATAATTAAAAATAATCAAAAGGGCAATTGAGTAATTTGTATTTACCCTAAAAAGTGCAAAAACTCGTCATACACATATTTCTCTTCTTTTAGTTTAATAACTGCCTATTTTATTTAAACCTAAACACCATCACCTAAAAACTATATGCGCCTCATTCTCTAAATCCATTTTTCTATCAGATCGCATGTTATTTTTGAACCAATTCATGGCCATGTTCATAGATCCACAACCCAAGTTACTTTTCACAGCCGAAACCTTTTACTTTTCAAAAGATCCATTGTTGATTATTGGTATTTTGAACATTATATATCCGAAATCGATTTCGGTTTCAGTTGACACATAAAAAAGGTAATCTTTAGTATCAAAATTTGTATTCTGTTGGAATCATTATTTTTGATTTCATTATTGTTGATCTATTTTTATAGTTAAATTATTTGTAGACTATTTTTATAGTTAAATTACGTAATATTTTTTTATTGTTCATGTTCGTGAATCGAAACCTTGGCATAATTTTTTGTGAATCGAAACCTTGTTACTGTTTGTGAATTGAAAGTATTTGTGAATCGCAACCTTGTTCCTGTTTGTGAATCGAAACCTTGACAGTAGTTACCTACGGTTCAAACGATTGGTGGGTTTGGGTTAAATTGAAAATGATGAGCTTTAAAGTGAAAGATTCAAAGGCCGTAAAAGAAGTGGAACAAAAGTAGAATGTGCAGCTACCTAGATTAAAGAATTTGTAGTGTTTGAGTATAATGTCAAACTATGTCCAGTTTAGTATAATGCATAGGCTGATTTGTATTTTGTTAGTACAAGGCAGGTAGTTGAATGCTTTGAAAGTAGGTTGTTTATGTTTTTAGCTCATTTTGTGAAGTTGGTTTGTGATGAATTGATGTTGGTTTTGTTTTTCATGATGTTTGATAATGAATTAACCCCGACCTATTTTCTTGTACGTTTGTTTTATATTCTTAAATCGTTATTTATATTTCTTGGGTAATTGGTAAAATTATTGGTAAAATGGTAAAACAACCAGAAGTTATTTCATATTGTACGTGAGAATTGGGAAAATGGTAGAAGAACTAAAGTTATTATAGTCATCTCTATGTTTACCAAGAAAATTGCAATTCTTTATTAATTTGTATTGTGTTTGCAAGTTGTTCAAAGAAAGTGTATTCCCGTGTCTGGTTACTAATTTAATACTTTATTAATTCGTATTTGTATTGTGTTCCCATACTTTATTAATTAATTTGTATTGGAGTTCGTCAATTTACTACTACTTAAGAAATTAATAGCAAATTGTTTAGTTTTGTCGTAAAAGATATAGATACAATAATCATTACTTTTAAATGTAATAATCATGTATGTTCTTTTCAATGTTTAGTTAAATCAGGTGATCACAAAAAGTAGCGTGCACATATGCTTTTCAAGACGGCAGGCGTATGTTACAATGAACTCGACGAAAAAGTGAAGCGTGCGTATATGTTTTCGGAAGATGGGCACATATGTTACAATGAACTTGACGAGAAAGTGAAGCAGCACATATGTTTTGAAGTCGTGCATATATGTTATCGAAGTGCACATATGTTTTTGATATCAAATTTTGTGTATTGTATTTATGTTTTTCTTTGTTATAAATGTAGAGATCACATTTATATGTTTATGATAAATTGTTAGAGGTTACGTGTGTATTTTTATGTTTTTGGTCATAAATTTCGATAATCAAATAATGTACACTGAAACATATATGTACTTATCATTTTAAGAAATAAGTTTGACGTCTAAATCAAGAAACAAATGTAAATTTACTATATTTAAGGAAAAAAACATGTATGACTGATTCTTTTAAAAACATGTACATTAAAAACATATATGCACTCGGGATTTTTGAAAACATGCATCAAAAAAATAAAATAAAATAAAAATAAAAAACTTTGAAAATTAAGGGTTGAAAAACATTTTAATAAAAAATTCAAAAGAAAGTAAATATAAGTTTTACTATTATACCCTTTTCAATAAAAATATTTAATAATCTTAAATTCTTATTTATTCAAAGTGGTTCAGAAAGCTTACATACAAAATAATGATTACTGCGTTGAGCGCGACTATATATATATATATATATATATATATATATATATATATATAAGGTTTTAGCTCAACCGGTGACTAATAAGTAGGAATTGTCTAATATGATGAGAGACATCATGTGTTAGTGGAATTTTCTTACAGTGATTATTTGATCACAAATTACATATTATTAGGTGTACTCGTGCAAAACCGTGACGTTAAATGGTTTTGTCTATTACAAATAAGGCCGGCCATAATAATCTTATGTTTATTGAATTATTATAAGTTATTCACTTATTCGTAATTTCGCATACATGCTTAAACAGTTTGACATTTTTTTGGACAAAAATCAAGTTTCACTTGCTAATATATTTGACATAACACATGGAACCGCCAACTTGCACAATACAAACGCTCGAATAACTAAAACTTGTCGAACCTATAAAAAAACAAAGAATTAATGATTTTATTTTCTAGCAAGCAAGACAAAAACAGAAAAGAAAATATTTGTTGGATATAACATTAACAAGCAATTCACGACGCAACTGTACAATAAACTAATTACATATATGAAATAATTTAATATTTAGGCACTTAAAATGATGGTCTTATTTGGACAGCAAGAATAAAAACAAAATAATATTTGTTGGACTTATAAAGTCTTTTAAAATATTTTACTCCCTCTGTCAAGCAAAGCAAAAAGATGCTTTATATAAGATGACTTGACAGATGTCTACACAGCATATAACATCGTCATGAACAAAATAGAAGACAAAGTAGCTATAATCACCGGTGGAGCAAGCGGCATAGGCGAAGCTACAGCTCGTTTATTCGCTAAACACGGTGCACGAGCAGTTATAATCGCTGACATCCAAGACGAGCTAGGAAAAAACGTCTCTTTATCCATCGGCTTAGCCCGATGTACTTACATTCACTGTGACGTGACTGATGAAGCCCAAGTGAAGTCCTTGGTGGAAACAACTGTAAGAAACTATGGCCAGCTCGATATTATGTTTAGCAACGCTGGGATCCTTACTAAATCCGACCAGATTGTCCTAGATTTAAATCTGCACGAATTTGACCGTCTGTTTGCGGTCAATGTCCGTGGGATGGCAGCGTGCGTGAAGCACGCTGCCTTAGTCATGGTCCAAGGACAAGTGAAAGGAAGTATTATTTGTACTTCTAGTGTTTTGGGTAAAATGGGCGGCCCAGAACAAACAGATTATTGCATGTCGAAGCATGCGGTAGTGGGGCTGATGAAATCTGCTAGCAAGCAGCTAGGGGAGCATGGGATTCGAGTAAACTGCGTGTCCCCATTTGCGGTTGCTACACCGATGAATTGTAACAGGCTTGAAATGGATAAGAAAGAAGTTGAAAAGCGTTATCAACCAATGAGTATCTTGAAAGACATGGTTTTGAAAGCTGAGGATGTTGCTAAGGCTGTGTTGTTTCTTGCAAGTGGAGAATCTGGTTTTATTACCGGACATGATTTGGTTGTTGATGGTGGTTTTACTAGCTGAAATATTTGGTGGTTAATCTATTGAAGTGGTTGCATGTACTAAAAAGCATGGAAAGGTAGAAGTAACAATCACACATCAAAGAGATAAATAAGTAATAGTGTCATGATACGCTATTAGTTGTTCATGACAGCGAAAAATAAAATAATTAACCGATTGTAGTTAAGTGACACACTTGTTTTATGCAAGGATTGAGTTTTTCATTTCATGGCGAACATCTTTTTTCTCAAGATATTAACAACTCTGTTTTTAAGGTGTTCATTATGTCGATTAACTCAAATAACCCGTGTTGTTATTGGGATATCATGGTTAATCTTTTGTTTTGGTTCAATGGTTCACTTGCGGATTTGTTAGGGCATCCACTATAATAAATCTATTAAAAAGTTTATAAAATTGTCACCTCATAAAATGTTATTAAAGGGGCGTTTGGTATGTATATGTGAATGACTATGGATATGGCTATAAAATGGGTTTGTAAACCTACCATTAGAGATGGGTATGAGAAATGCCAATTTTTAAAGGTTTCATACCCATTTTCAAAAACCAAACTCATGAACCAAACAACTATGTTGGGAATGAAAGCATTCCTTCATTCTCGTACTTTCAAAGCAAACGCTCTCTAAATTACAAGCATTTTTATACTATAAATCTATTAATACTACATATAAAGCTTTTGATAAATTTATAAAATTGCCAACTCATGTAATGCATTAAAATTTATAAACTTTTTCAAAATAAAAACCTTTTTAAAGACTCCAGACTAAATCGTTCTCCACTATAATACATAAATTTGCGAAGCTCTTTATAATTTTTAAACCTATTTTTAAGCCCATAGTGGATCTTGTAAATTAATCGTGATATGTACATCATTTTCATGCACAAAGGACAAAGGTAATAACAAACACGAACATTAGATGCGTAAAAAAAGTTTAGGATGCTAAAAAATATGAGCGTTTGATGCATATATAGATGTTTGATGCAAAAGAGGACACGACTTTGATGGATAACCGAAATCACAATTATGGGTTTATGCATCAAAAGTTCCTGTTTTTTGCGTTAAAATTAATTTTGTATTTTGGTATCAAATGATCCTATTTGTGGATTGTGGTTTTTGTTTGTCCATCTCAAAAGTTGTCACGTGATATGAATAGTTATTATTTAACCTATTTTACTTTTAAAAAAATTTACTTGAACTTGCCTAGTTAGTTATACAAATAACCAAATTCTAGTAACCAAATACATATCAAATTATGCAAATAAGAAGTTATATCAATCAAAATGGCTTGACTCTGGGTTTGATTAATTTGTAAACCAAATAAACCCATTTGAATAAACAATATAATTATTTCATTAGTTTGAAGTCAATAATGTGCCTAATTTCAAATTAGGTGTTGACTGTTGACTAGATTGGTACTCGGAAAAAACCTAAATAATTGTATTAAACTTAACGACGGATAATAATAACACCCATATCTAGCTTAATCATCACCAAATATCATATATAAATCATCATTCTATACTAAAGAATAAAGTAACTAGCAATTTAACGTTCATAAGTAACAAACTAATCTAAGTAACAATTATCAAAGTTCCAGAATTTGTGTTAAATTTTTTAGAGAGATCTCGTTTCTCCTTTTTTTAAGAGGCTCTGAGGAGTCTAAAATTCTTGCTTGGATTAAATGGCCTAATGTTCTTTATTCGTTCAATAAAAGGTGGTTTAAACATTGGTAGCTTAATTCTTTCAACTTTTCTCTTCTTTAAATGTGGCGTTGGAGAATGTACTCCAACCCGCAAACACTTTGGGTTAAAGTTATCAAGGCTTTGCATGGTTAAGAGGAGGGGTTTCAATCAATAATGTTGCAAATTTAATGGTAGATAGTTGGATCTTCTAACTTCTTATACTCGAACGGTATTCTTTCGGCTAACTCTCTTCGCTTCCAAGTGGGCAATGGCACGCGTATCCGCTTTTGGAAGGACTTGGCTTGGTGATTCCCGCTACATATCTGCTACAACATACTCTATCATTTGGAACAAGACAAAGATTGTCTATTCATTGATCGCATTGAAAACGGGCAATGGCGATGGAATTGGTCTAGAGCCGACCCTGACGTTTGTAACTTGGCTTATTTGACAGATATGCTGATCGAGATTCGCCATGCCGACACAAACTCCGTTGAAGACTCTTGCGTCTGGTCGATTGCAAGTGACATTTGGGACTCATCGCTACATTGACACCCAACTCTTACCCTCTTTGGTTCCTTCGACAACATGGGACAAAACTCTCCCTCGAAAAGTTAACATTTTCATGTGGAGAATGAACTTGGACCGGTTACCTCATCGCTTGAACCTCTCGTCTCGTGGTATTGAAATCCCGATGATCTCTTGCCCTTCTTGTTATGGCAACGTGGAATCCAATTTTCACATCTTCTTTGAGTGTAATATTATTGTTGACATTTGGAGACTTGTCCGCCTTTGGTGTGATAACTCCTTCCCTTTCTTCACGTCTAATGAGCATTGGAGGATTGGTTGAACTCGTGACATGTTCCTAAATAGAAGATTAAACGTTTGTACATCATTATCGCGTCTTCTTTGTGGTAGATTTGGCGGTTCTGTAATAGCGTCACTTTTAGCTCTCATCATATGATGAAAAGTGACATATTTGATAATATTCGTAAGTATTCGTTTTCTTGGCTTAAATTAATGAGTCATAAGATTTGTAGTTGAACCGATTTGTTAAAATCTCCTATGTAATTAACTAGCTCCTTGCTAGTTTTGTTTTAATAATATAAGATATCCGTTAAGAAAAAAAAGGAAAAAAAATTATCAACATTTTTTTACTGTTCATCACAATAAAGCTTAAAATTGAATACAACCTTTTAAATTTACTAATAATATAAAGGGAATAACATTGCTGCTGTTTGCAGCAGGTTGTTACCTGCTTTTCTTTGAAAAGTGGTTTTTAACATTTTCACATATAGCCCTCAAGTTTTACGATTTTACAAAATTGACCCCCCGTGTATACCTTGCAGCAGACAAGTTCCCTGCAGTTCGCTGCAGGGATTATTTTCCCTAATATAAATAAGCTTCTAAACTCAATAACCTTTGTCAATAAATCACCTATGTTAAAAAAACATCCCTTAACTTTACTAATCATACAAAATAATTTTGAAACTCGTTAAGCTTTTTTAATTTAACACCCCCGCTATGTTCAAACCCCCTTTAAGTTTACTGAAAATACATAATAGACTCTATAATCATTAAGCTACATAATTGAATACTCGCTTAAGTTTAGTAGCGGTACCCCGCGTAATCGGGCAGACACCTCACTGACTATATTTTGCGATGAGAAATGTTATTCGGTTACACATTTTTTCTAAAAATAATTGTACGAATAGGTGTGTGCTGTTACAATGTTGTGTATTTTTTCGAGGAAGATAGCTGAATTTTAAAGTTATGTATTGAATTAATAGCAAAGTTAATACAACTAATGGCAAAATTAATACAGTTTTTGCAGTCTGACTTATTTTGAAATGTGAGACTTTCTTTTATAGTAAATGTGTTGGATTATTTTTTTAATACTTCCTTTATAGAAAGTCCATAATACATTATAAGATATTCTTGTCTCCATCACGAAATATTTTTCTCTAACCAAAACATATATTTAAAAAAAAAAAAAAGAAAGAAAAATTCACTAAATAGTAATCAATGTTTACTAGTGTTTCATTATTGTTAGTGCAAATATAAAAATAAGCGGTCTCTTATATTTTAATGAAATACAAAAGTTACATGTAACCGAAACGCGTCAAACGAATATTCCCCAACGCTTATCGTGTTCAACATCTCAAGTATTCTCGTGGTTCAACACAAGTTCAAATATGTTTGTTATGTTACATTATGATCAAAACATCTAACAAGCTATTGAGAATGTTTAGAACAAGTGTCTGCATAAGACACTGGTCATTATTTTCTTTTATAACAAAGGATTTGCAAATTCGAAAGTGCATGTTTATTTTTAGTGACGGTCCATCAGATTTCGTATTGATTATTTATTATGCAAGAATAAAAAAAGACGAATCTATCCCACTTTTAGATCTTAGATAAGATACATATAAATATATTACACAACATCGCTTAAGTTCTTCTCAGCTATTATTCCTATCGTCGTATCTACATTAGAGTTACTAGTGACAAATCTCGTCAAGTCATTATGGTAGAAAATAAGGATCCTCTTTATTCTAATAAATTGAATAAGCTGCATAAGAGTATTCAAGTCTTTGAGCAGATATGTGGACTATGACAAGCGGTGAAGCGGATCCACCGATGTGAAAATCCATGAACACCAAGCCAGTGGTTATCAATGTTTACAGGGGTAATGACAAAAGAAACTTTGAAGTCCATGATCCCTTCAAGTTCTCAGACTTTGGAATTACTTAGTTGGATGAATTGGGTCCTATCATTGAGAAGAAAAAGAACATTATTGTCAAAGACCTGATGACATCACTGAGCAAGAGATATGAAAGACTGAAGAAAATTCCACAAAAAGGTGTAGATTGGCGGGAACACCCTGACCCCGGATGCCTTTTGGCACCAGCCTAGATTGAAGAAAATGCCTTAAGAACTTGGAATCAAGTCTGCTCTCCCTACTCCAGTCTCCCAACCAGCTGCATCTCAGTCCTCTAGAAGAAAGAGGGAGATTATGAAACTTGAACCTGAAGTCAAAATACATGGACTGGATTGCAATCGAATTCCTCCTGAAAGAGTTCCTTTTGTCAACAACATGGTCATTGAGAAGCCTGCGCTTAGACTGTTCTTTATTGATACCCTTGGTGATGAAGCCTTTCAAAGATTGAGTGACATTCACTAAGCTGGTATAAAAGCTCTTGTATCATACTTGGTGATGGCCTTCATGGTCAAGACCCCTAAAAATGCAAGATTCTGTCAGAATTTAAGAAAGATGATTGCTGAGCACCCTGATCAAGAAAAGTTGAAGTCAAAGAAACCAAAGTTGGAAGCTATGGGATACTTGTTAGACTAAACAACATTTGATGCACTTTAATTATCATTTTGTAGTAATTGTTAGGAACTTGTGTAAACTTATGAATGAATGATGTTTTATGTTTATCAGTGTTTCTTAGTTGCTTTATTGTATCCTCAGTGTAAGAAGAAGACCTTTCTTCACTTACACTGAACAAAAACACTTAGGCTATATTTATATCTAAATAGGGAGGGCCTGTTGGGTCCATTCAGTACCCAAGTATCCTTAAACTATGATTTGAATAGAAAGTACCCTAAGTGTTACATAACCGTAAACATCAACTAAGTCATTTGAGTAAACAATCACTCGATGAGTCATCTTCGAGGAAGCCAAAGACAAGCCTAAAAGAAAGACTTTTCATTCGGTGAGGGGACTCGGTGAATGATACATGAGCCAAAGAAGAGGTGATGGGTTGGGGGTGATGACAATAACTCATCGAACCCCAATCTCTCAACAATAAAGAAGATCAAGACTTAGAGACTAAAGACTAAAGATTGAAGGTATGGCGGGACAAGGAGAGATAAGTTTGAAACACATAAGGAGAGTTCTTATCAAGCAAAGGTCAAACTCACTAAATGGCTAAAGATCGAGCAATGTCATCAATGCTATTTAGAAAGCAACATTGTCTTATACTCAAAGTAGAATAATGTCACACCTCACGGAGGCGGAAACACAGTGTAACGGAAAGGAACATAAGCACAAGATAATAGAACATACCAACGTTAAGATTAAAAGAAATAGTATACCATTACAATACCGGTTTAGCCGACATCGGCAAATATATTACAAAGTTTAGATTCCAAAATATTTCGTTCTATTACATAACGATTTGTAGTGACAAGTGAAAACTTCATTATGCAAGAACGGTAGAAAAGCTTACTAACGATCACCGAAATGCATGAGAGAAAAGCGGGTCAACTATGAAAATAGTTGGTGAGTATACACGTTTAGAAAATAAGAAAACTCGTAAGTGAGAAAGTCAAAGGTTTCGGTCATCATAAATAATCCACAAAGCAAAGGCATTGTAAATCCACTCGGTTCAAGTTCCGCCCATACAAAACTTGCAACTGTGTGTTCACAACCCATTGCACAAAATATAGCGTGTCAAGTATTCAAGTATCGTTGCGGACATTTCACAATATAGCACCACGTATATAATAATGTATGCGTGCAAAGCCCTAGAATAAATAATATCGTCCGTAACATAGTGGACGAGAGGTTGGCCGACCTCAAATAGCGCTATCCATACTACCTACTAATAGGAGACTAACAATGTGAATGTACAACAAGACATCATACAACTATTATATAAGATTAAGAACACTCCGAACATGGGAGAATTTGCACACTCCACCAATAAGGCGAGAATTTTGAGAACGCTCCGTAACATAGTGAGACGCCTGCTCCGGACCGGGAGGCTTTAGGATTGCTCCAACAAAGGAGACTTTAAAGTGATGCTCGAACAAGGGAGACTTTATAGTGATGCTCGATCACGGGAGACTTTAGGTCAAGGTCATAACACGTACGGTTCAACAAGTCCAAACAAGTCCTAAGTTTATATTTAAGTTCAAGGATTTGTTTCAAGTTCAAATGTTCAAGTCAAAGAGTTCACAAAAGTAAGAATCAATTCAATTCAAGTATGGTTCATGCATATCGCCCCAAAAATATAGCAAAACGGTAAAAGGGGGTGTGATTACTCACTTGATGAATTGATGCGATGACAAAAGTGGTTACACCGAAATGTAGCGTGAATCTCGAAACTGACCTATTATGAATGATATGATATGTAATAAGTCATGATGTAATGTTATGCATGCTATTCGGATGATATTTATACCACTTATGAATTTTTGAAAACAATACTTTTCGTCGAAAATATAATCTTTTAACGTCTTGACCATTTTTAAATTACTTCACATGTATTTATGTTGAAATGGTATCCGACGATAATCATTTAGTGATTTATTAAGAGAATATAACTTTTCGTCGTAAAATAATGTCGTTGAAATTTCCATGAAAGTGACTAAAACGGCCTCTAAAAGCTAGTTGTAAAATGGTGCACGTCGAGCGTTAGGAAACAAACTCAACGGTTTTGGGAAGCTCGCTTCATTATCTCAAAGTTTTAGTGTTTAAGTTTCCATCCTAGAGGTCTCGAACATAAAGAAAAATAGAGGTTAAGTATGGTACTTATGTCCCAAAATATAGTTTAAGGATGTTTTGCGGCAAAGTTTAAGTAAACGTAATTAATTCATTACAACTCCGCTAATCAAACGGTCGGACATTTTGGTAAATATACTTGGCGATCTCACTTTTACTAGAAGACATCACTTTATAAAAAGTTATAAATCAATGTTAAAAACAACCTTCAACTTGGTCTCTAGTTTTGCCGTAAAACTTGCCTATTAGAAATAATTTAGTTTTTCTTATATAATAAAGTTACGGCAACTTTTGTAAACGTGTATAATTTAATCGTTACAAATCCGTTTTCTACGTTTTAAAGGTCCTTAGCTTTGTATCAAATTATACTAACATATTTTTGACAAGTCGACATAATTTACAACGCCCAAGCTTCACTTTTGACTCGTACAAAACAAACAATACATGCTGAAATTTCCAGAAAATTATAGTTTTCGTCGCCAACTTGAAAAATTCATAACTTCTTCGTTATAGCTCCGTTTTAATCCGTTCAAGCGGCCACGGTTTCGTTTTAAAGTATATTTTCTAAATATCTAGGTCAAAATTTTTACCTACTGTCGGATTTTCCAGATTTGAAAATAAGGACAGACCCTTTTGCAAACTTGTCGAAATGAGTTTTTCTCGCGCCAAACCTATTATAACCCATTCAAAACAACTCAAAGTTATTCTAATCCTACCATACACCTTCTTAGGGTGTCATGGGTTCTAGACATCACCAAAACTAATATATAACAAGGAGTAATTATAGGATGAATTATATATATATAACACTTAAAAACCTTAAAAGTGGTATAAACATCACATAACTTGCATGTTTTACTTGTGCATAATAAAAATGAACATAGAAATGAATATGAAAAATAATGATATGTATGAAATGCTTACTAGTAATTGATGAGGTTTACGAGAACAATGGGTTTTTCCTAATCACCCAAGGTTTATATTACAAAACCTTAAACAAAGAGTGATACTAGTGTGTTAAATAACTTTGTCTTGAAAATTTTGTGATGATTCCTTCCTTGGTCTTTTGGATGCCGGTTTTGCAAGAGAGAAGAGAAGGATAGATTGATCTTTTACTTAGTGAAATGAAGAAGTGAAATGAGTTTTGGATAATTAATATAATACATACACTTGAGATATTTGCAAGACTACATGAATCACCCCAAATGACTCACCCCCTTGTCGACAAGGGGGTGTTATCATTTACTTGATACATTTTTTTTTTTTTTTTAAAAATGTATAAGTGTAATTAGATGTAAATTAATTGTAGACATGTGTTAAATTGCATACCCATTTGAGTATTTAGGGTAGCGTTAGATAAAAATAAATTTTCACGGGTCAAGATAAAATATATTGAGATCATAAAAATTATAAAAATACATTTCTTGCAAAATTTGAGTGATATAATAATAATCGTGTAATATTTAAGAAAACCGTCGTAATTATATAAATATAACAATTTATATACAAAATAAATTTAAAACACTGGGTAAACTAATAATAATATTTTTATAAACTTAATATGAGTATAAAAATATATCGGGATAATTTTTGGAAGTAACGGATCAATTGCTCAAAATAATTAATTACTCGATAACGTTTATTTAATAAAAGTTATACGTTTAATGTAATATGCAAAACATGCATGAACTAATATGATGACAATGATGTTAATGATATGTAGACTAAACTTAGTCTATATGAAATGTCCTCGATGATATGATCATGAATTCACAGCTAAACCATTAAGGTTACGTGAATTTGATACTCGTAAACCTAGTTTACGATAAACGATGAAATAGTAAATGTGAGAAATGACCGGAAATTGAGAATTGTGACAAATAATGTAACAGAGACAAAATGCGCAGGTATTTTGTCCAAACGAGCAGATTTCATCTTTGTCTTCATTGTAATGGTTGTCCAAGTAATTGTGTATAAATAAGATCATAAGGTGGGGTAAAATGTTGACAAGTTTGTGCACTAAATGCGTAGACATTCACAAACACTTTTACTCCTCTAAAGACAACTAGGTCCTTGAGGTTAGCTCAGTTGGTTAACATAGCTGTACTTAAACTTAGCTTAAGTTTAGAGAGAAGACTACACCATACTTGTCATTCAGTCCCAAGTGTTATTCCGAAAATACTTGGATATAAATTCTTTGAATTAATTCAAATAAGGATTTAAACGTTGAAAAACTTGTGTTGTTTACTTTAAGCTTTCTTTACATTTTAAACAAGTTTTTCATTGCATCACTGAAACATGAAACACGGATAGATTAACTTTGTAGTTAAGCTAGTGGTGTAAAGGGAACAACAAAAGGTCATGGAAACGGGTGTTGTTATATTCATAGTCACACTGCAAAGCCTTGATATCTACATTAAATTATTTATTGACATAAGCATGAAAAGCAACAAAAGTAATAAACAAATCAGGTTTTTTTTTTGCAAAGGGTAGACCCAAACAACTTGCGAAAATTGATCTAACAAGATAGCATAATATTTAATTCCACTTTCACTCGGAATTGGTGATGTCTATAAATCCGAGTGAGTAATTTTAAATGTAGACTCAACAGAAGACTCAGAACTATAAAACGAAAGATTAACATGTTTACCTAATTGACATGCATGACACAAAGCAGATAACTTTGACTTATTACACGAAATTAATCTACTTGACTCTAAACGACGAAGCACATCTTCTCCGGGATGACAAAGGCGTCTGTGCCATGTAGTAGAACTAAATGAAATCAAAACAACAGGAGTTTGAAACGGAGTTTGTTGAGTAACTGGGTAAAGGTCGCCCGTACTATCACAATGGAGAAGCAACCTTCGGGTTTTGTAATATTTCACAGAAAAACCATAAGCATCAAGTTCAGCAGAAACATCATTGTCACAGGTAAATTTACGAACATAAATTAAATTCTTAATTATGTGAGGCGTGACATGAATATGATTTAAATGAAGAGGCTTATGAGATATATGCAAGAAGCTATGTTCGATGAGTGACATGAATAGAATCACCATTGCCAACAAATACAGATGGATAAATGCTTGAATTACTAAAGGAAGTGAGTATACATGTATTGTCTGCGAAGTGAGAAGATGCTCTGGTGTCCATGTTCCAAGAGGGATATTGAGGATTCATAATCTGAAATTCTTGTGAAAGGGTAGTAGCATAAGAAACCGGAGCGAGATATATAACATGTGCTCCATAAAATGAAACAGTAGACGAACCATATTGCATTTGTGAGGCTTGTGGAATATGGACTATAAAAGTCGGAGCCAACTGAGGTTGATTATAATATACGGGAACTTGAGCCATAATGCGAGTCATAAAACAATTATGTGTTAATTTGTTGTAGCAGTAGGCGAGCAAAGCCAAAAATACGTGGCGGCAAAGTAGCAATAGGCAAGCAATTTTATTGGATACTTGTACGGTATAAGTGAAAAATTATCTGTGATTTGGATAGGTGGCAATAGCAAGCAAAGCAAAGCAATTTAATTGTACGGCTAGCATGCAAAAGAAAAAAAAGCAATTTAATTGCAATGATGACTAGGGTTTTTGGTAGATGTTTAGTGTAGCTTCTAATTACCATGATAACTTTGATAATTCCTCATATACTTCAATAAAAGCCAAATCAATGTATATATACAAGAGTAATTTTCGTGTAAAGCAACAATTGAGCTAGACCCAGACTTAAGATAAATATGATAGAATAATAAATTCAACAAATGAGTGTTTTGGTGATTCGAGAGATGAATCACAAATAGGAAGCGACGTTTTCTAAAATATAAGTAAAAATACTTGTGGTTTGTGTAGTCATTTTCTAGAACTACTTGGTGACATGCTTAATATTTATATGATTACTCGAGTGAAAGAAAGTCAAATGAAAGATTTTTCTTACGATGTTTTGTGGAATCTTGAATGTAGAACTGAGTCGGCTAACAAAAGATGTGGATAGTTTTTTTGTTTGAAAACAGAATCGTAAAACTGGATTGAGTTTGAAAAATCCAATTTAGGATATCATATTCTAAAGTAATGAAATAAACCACGTACATATGTGATGAAATTAAACCATAAAAGATTTAAGGGATTAAAAATGATTAAAATAGTTAAATCAATGAGAAATTTAAATTGCTGAGTTAGGTTACTAGAAACTTAAAAGTTGGAGCGCTAAATTGTTGGTCTCCATTAACTAACGAGATTTCTATTACGGGATGGTTGAGAGTTTTGTAAATATTGTGATTTTAAGTTTTTCCACATAAACAAAAGTAAACATGCATACTCTGAGTGATTGCTAAAAATGGTTTCAATAAGTAATACCAAACAGTAGGGTTGAATCGGTTGGAAAAAGCCTCTCTCAATATCCTCATCCTAAAACCGTTGAAAGCCCATAACCCGTGGAAGACGGCATTGGGCGTTACTTTATTTCTAATAAGTAATACTCAGTAAACACCTCAATAATAAAACCGTTGAATACTTCAATATATA
Source organism: Chrysanthemum lavandulifolium (assembly GCA_022545495.1). Taxonomy (NCBI): domain Eukaryota; kingdom Viridiplantae; phylum Streptophyta; class Magnoliopsida; order Asterales; family Asteraceae; genus Chrysanthemum; species Chrysanthemum lavandulifolium. Next base: position 220,196,314 of record CM040239.1, on the reverse strand, counting down.
GAAATCTAATGTTTGCATGAAATATCAACGGCAACCATTTTTTATTCTTTAATTGGGTGCTGCAGCCTTATTTTAACGACTTAATTGTCGCTTAAAGTTATATATTTAAGAAGATCAAGTAAGGATATGATATCCATCCACAACAAATAATCATGAACAAAATAGAAGGAAAGGTAGCTATAGTCACCGGCGGGGCAAGTGGTATAGGCGAGGTCACAGCTCGTTTATTCGTCAAACACGGTGCTCGTGCAGTGGTGATTGCCGATGTCCAAGACGACCTAGGAAAAAACGTTGCAATATCCATTGGCTCGAACGTTTGCACCTACATCCATTGTGACATTAGGGACGAAGCCCAAGTGAAGTCCCTAGTGGACTCGACTGTAGAGATATATGGCCAGCTTGATATTATGTTTAGCAACGCTGGGATTATGAGTAAATCCGAGCAGACAGTCCTTGACTTTGATATGGACGAATATGATCGTGTATTTGCAATCAATGTTCGTGGGACGGCAGCATGCGTGAAACATGCTGCACGTGCCATGGTTGAGGGACAGGTAAAAGGAAACATTATTTGCACGGCTAGTGTGTTAGGAAGGATAGGAGTGGTGGAAGCGACTGATTATGGTATGTCGAAGCATGCAGTGATTGCGTTGATGAAATCCGCGAGTAAGCAGTTGGGGCAGTATGGGATCCGAGTGAATTGTGTGTCACCTTTTGTAGTGGCTACGCCCCTGATGAATAATAAACGTGAGAAGGAGGCTGCTGAAGTGGAGAAGATGTTCCAACCATTGACTAGCCTAAAAAATGTGATCTTGAAAGCGGAGGATGTCGCAGAGGCTGTGTTGTTCCTTGCGAGCAAAGAGTCTGGTTTTATCACTGGCCACGATCTAGTTGTCGACGGTGGGTATACCTTGTGATTTCTTGTGATTATATGAGTTTGGAATTGACTATGAATAAGTCAGACATCTAATAAAATACATTACAGTAAATAATGTTTTAAGCGCCTTTTCTGTTTGAAAGGTTACGATGAAAACACTTTGTATGCGTAGAAATTTACTCCAATTTGACGTTCGAAAAATTACTTCTAATTAATGTAACTCTCGAACTTTTATTTTTGTTTCACACTTTATTCCTGTTATGGTAGTAATATTTTTGTTATTGTTATGGTGGTGCAAATACATTCATGTTATTACCATTTTCATCGTATTTGTACTTGGTTAGTTAAGTCCGGCGAGTAATAACTAAATTATACACACTATTTACAGGCGTCAACTACCAGGCCTCTTTAAGTCTTTATTAACAAGAATCGGTCCAACAGCAGCGGTAAATAGGCCCAATCCAATGCCCGGAGTTTATTTAAACTTTCTACATTAGGGCAAAAACACAAGTGAGTCACAATTGATCTCCCATTGTTTCGCCATGATTTTAAAAATGAAATCGAATACATTTGGTAACTTATGGATACATGAAGAAGCTACAGTCGTAAGTGTTCTTGCCGTCAAACATTCACCCGACAAATTTTATCTATTAAATTTGTTAAAGTATACTGTACTATTTTATGGGTAGTCAAGAAGCTTTTGAAGTAGCGTTGCAAAAAAAGACCTACAAAGCCAATTAATCGTCGTTTAGGTTTTGTTGGGCCATCAATCTTTTCGATTTTGTAAATCGATCAACCGTGGTTAACGGCGATCAACGACCGTCAACGATATTCAAACTTGCCGGAAACATATAAATCTCGCTAGAAGTACCCAAAATTAATCGTAAACTAGTTTTAATCACTTATAGTCAATGTTTATATCTAGTACAAGATGTTTTGTAAGAAAAATCTTGCTAAGAATACCCAAAAATCGCCGAAATTACCCAAAACTTGCCAAAATTGCCAATCCGATTAATCACTGATTAATCCCGCCTAGACAGATTACAAGCTACAAGGTGGTCGATTGTCCGACTACTGATTTGCGATTTTTCTAAGAAACAAGTATTGAGTTCAATCCTAATTTATGACTAAAAGCCACATAAACATGTGTTCATTGCATGAGACATCATATATGCAAAAGAGTGAGTTAGCACACAAAAAATTATAGAAATCATCGTTCCCCTCATATCAAAACCTGTTAAGATTTATAATCTGAGTGCTTATTATTAATCTGATACTTCTTATTATGGTTGCAGATTAATGTGTTTGAGCTTATTTGGTGATGGGAAGTTGAGAAGTTGGATATTGAAGTTTAAGATTCTTGAGGGACTTGAAGTGAAAGTGTTTAAAGCTGATTCTATATTTTGGGACATTTTAGCATGTTGGTAAAGTTGAAGGCCCAAGATAGAAGATTTGTTGCTATATAAGCAGAAAGACAAAGTCTTTCTCATTTATTCTGTGATACGACTCTCTCTCTCATAAATCTCTCTCTAAAACTGCTCTCTTGTAAACCTTAGTTTGTGTTCTTGATTCCCTTGATCAAAACACTTGATTCCCTTATTAAAGTGACAGGGTTATCAGATTATATCAACCCTAATTTTATATTTCATGGTTATACTGATGATGAGTATGAACCTGATAACCCTGTCACTTTAATAAGTAAATTGGATTTGTGCCATCCTCTACATTTACATCCAAATGATTATGCTTTTTACTCGTTGTTTCAATAAAACTCAAAGGAACCGAAAATTATAATGTTTGGTCTTGTGCAATGCTTTTAGCATTAGAAGGCAAAAATAAAACTGGTTTTATTGATGGAACATGTAGAAGGTCCAACATGATGAAGTTTTGGGTAGACAGTGGGACAGGGTTAATGCTATTGTCTTGGGATAGATTCTAAATTCCATCTCTGAAGAGTTGTTTCTTGGGCAGATCTTTTCTAAAAGTGCATCTGCTGTGTGGAATGAGTTAAAAGATACCTTTGACAGGGTTGATGGTTCTGTAACCTTTAATTTGCATCATAAGATAAATTCATTAACTCAGAATCTACTATCTCTGAATATTTTAATAAATTGAGTACTTTGTGGAAATAATTTGATGCTATGGTTCAGTTACCTAGATGCACTTGTCATGCTGCTGATGGTTTTAAAAAGCATAATCAACTTATGAAATTAATGCAATTTTAAATGGGATTGGATGATACTTATATGCAAATAAGAAGTAATATTCTTTCTAGAGATCCTTTGCCTTATGTTAAAGGTGCTTATGCTATTATCAGTAGTGAGGAGAATCATAGGAATGTTGTGTCTGGAAGTACCAGTAGAAATCATAATTCTGCTTTTACTTCTAGAGTTGTAAATCAGACTAATAATCAGACCAGTCAATCTGTTAGACCTATTAATCAGAATGCTCAATCTAATAATCCTGCTGCTAATTTTAATAGAGTGTATGATAATAGGAGGAATACTGGATCTACTCTTGTTTGTGAAAATTGTGGTTTTAATGGCCATACTCAAGAAAGATGTTTTAAATTGATTGGGTATCCTCCAAATTTTGGAAAAAATGGTAACAATAATAGACCTCAGAATACTACCAAAAGGTTTTCTAATAATAAGTATGTTGGGTCTAGTTCATCTTCTGGATTTACAGATGAACAACTTACTACTCTCATTTCTCTCATCAAAGACAATACACTCAAAGGAAATAATGTGCATGCCAATATGGCAGGTACTTATTTTAATAATAGCAGAGTTTTTAATCAGAATTTTCAAAAGTTTTTTTCAACAAATTGTAATTTGAAATCTAAACTTACTTCTGATGGAAAAATTGTGGATTCTGGTGCTAACCAGCATATGACACATTGTGACAAGGAATTAATAAATGTTTTTTATATTTCTCATCTTAAGATAAAGGTTGGTCATCCTAATGGCACTGAAGCTTTTATTACCAAAATTGGAAATTTCAAATTAACTGATTCTTTAATATTATATGATGTTATGGTTATACCAGAATATTGTGTCACTTTAATTCTGTTCATAAACTGGCTAAAGATAATAAAATTGTGGTTGCCTTTGATGAGAATAAATGTTATTTCTTGAATCAGGATTTGAATAGGGGAAAAGTTCTGGGGACTGGTAATCAGTCAGGTAGTTTATATTATTTCAATTATGGAGGTATCTCATTTAAAAGTCATAACTCTCTGTTTCAATCTTCTCTTTCTCAATTTGACTGGCACTGCAGGCTTGGTCACCCTGCAGACCCTGTTCTAAATGTTTTAAAACCTGATTTGAATTTTAATTCAAAAGATCAAAATATGGTTTGTGAAATTTGTCAAAGGGCTAAGCAAACTAGAGAACCTTTTCCTTTAAGTGATCATACTTCATCTGTTTTAGGTGAACTTGTTCATTTAGATCTTTGGGGGCCTTATAAGGTTGCTAGTAAAGAAGGTTATAAATATTTCTTGACTATTGTGGATGATTACACTAGGCCGTTTGGGTATACTTAATTAAAACCAAAGATGAAGTTGTTCACTATATCACAATCTTCTATAATATGATTGCAACTCAATTTGATAAAAAAAAATAAGAGTTTTAGAAGTGATAATGGTACTGAGTTTGTTAATCCCACTTTTTCTAAGTTTTGTGAGGAAAAAGGTATTACCCACCAGACCTCTTGTGCATATAATCCACATCAAAATGGTATTGCTGAAAGGAAACATAGGCATCTTTTGAATGTGGCTAGATCCCTTCTGTTCCAGGGGGAATTCCTCTTAATTTTTGGACAGAATGTATTCTTACTGCTACTTTTCTTATTAACAGATTGCCTTCTTCTGTGCTTAATGGAAAATCTCCTTTTGAAATAATATATGATAAAAAACCTACTCTCTGTGACTTAAGGATGTTTGGTTGTTTATGCTTTGCTACTATTGTTAATAATAATGACAAATTGAGCAGTAGATCTGAAAATGTGTGATGATGGGGTATTCTAATTCTAAAAAGGGATATATGTTATATAGTCTTGATAAGCATCAATTCATTTTTTCTAGAGATATCAAATTTTTTTAATCTATTTTTCCTTTTAAGCAATCATGTTGCTGATGTGAACAATGATACTTCTAAAAATGTTTTTCAAGACTTAAATCATTTAAACTTTTTTGATGTTGAAACCCCTGAACTACCAAATGATGAAAAGAGAGTAGACCCTAATCTGAATAGTGACATTGAGTCACCAAGTGAATGTAGCTACTCTCTTTTATCTGGTAGAGACCCTGTCATTGATCATAACAGTGATAGTAGTGTCTTTGCTGATGAGGATGAGATGGTAACTACACTTGAAGAAAACAATAATTCTAAGGGTAATTTGAATCAAGATTCAAATTCTCCAGTTTAGGAAGAAGTACCTTTGAGAAGGTCTTCTAGACCTTCTGTTTTTCCCAGAAACTATAATGACTTTGTTGTTGAATCTAAGGTTAAGTATGGAATTGAAAATTTTGTGAATTATTCTAAACTTAACTCTAGAAATTATTGTTTTATAGTTCAGTTAAATAAAAGTCATGAACCAAAAACTATTTTGAAGCTTCTAAATCTATCTATTGGACTGATGCTATGAATAATGAAATTGAGGCTTTATATAGAAATGATACTTTTGAGATCACTGTTTTACCTCCTGGTAGAAAAGCTATAGGAAGTAAATGGGTGTTTAAGATAAAGTATAAGTCTGATGGAGAAATAGATAGATATAAAGCTAGAGTGGTTGCTAAAGGGTACAATAAAAAAGAAGGAGTAGATTATGAGGAAACCTTCTCTCTGTTGTTAAAATGGTCACTGTTAGATGCTTGCTCAATGTTGCTAGTTCAAAATAATTGGCCTATTTTTCAACTTGTTGTTAACAATGCTTTTCTTTATGGTGATCTTGATGAGACTGTATACATGAAATTACCAGAAGGGTTCTTCCCTGAAGGTGATAACAGAGTATGCAGACTTAAAAAGTCTTTATATGGTTTAAAACAAGCTCCTAAACAATGGAATGCTAAACTTACATCCGCTCTTATTGAAAATGTCTTTACTCAAAGTAAAAGTGAGTATTCATTATACACTAAGTCTAAAGATGATGTGTTTATTGCATTGCTTGTTTATGTTGATATTATTATTACAGGGAATAATGTTGATGAAATTAACAACTTCAAGATTTTTCTTAAAACTAAGTTCATGATTAAAGACTTAGGAAAGTTACAATATTTTCTTGGTATTGAAGTTGCTGATACTGATAAAGGGATTTGTTTAAATCAAAGAAAGTATTGTTTAGATTTGCTAAGTAAGTATGGTATGCTTGGTTGCAAACCTTCTAAAACTCCTTTGCAGTCCAAGCTTGTTATTTCTAATGAAGTTACTGATATTGATCCTTTACTTGATAATATTACTGATTATCATAAGCTTGATAAGGATTTAAAAGGTACATTTTTTAGGGGTCATTTAAGCCCTTAATTAATCACTTTTGTATCTGTTACTACTTAATTTCATTCCTTTTCACTTTTTAGGTCTCTTGAAGTCAAATTGTTGGAATGACACTTATTCGGAGGAAAAGCGAATATCTGAAGAAAATGGCCAAAGTCAAGAATCGAGACACTCAGTCTTTGAATTGAAAGGGACGGCATCGGGTTCTACTTGTGACGCCATCGAAACAAGTTTTGTGACGACTCAAGAGCCAAATTGCTTATTTACAAGTGACGGCATCATGTTTTAAAAGAGTAGGCGTCGCACTCGAGACGGCCTAGATTTGATCCAGACGACGCCGAGATCAAGGAGACGGCGTCACGGTCATAAGGTGACACCGTCACAATGCTAACGTGGCAAGACGAAACCCTAATAGCGGCGATCCGGCGCGCCACAATTAAAGAGTGACGCCGTCGCAGCTTGTAACACTATATATAGAATCCAATTTTTAGTTTTCGGTGTGTAGTTTTGTGGAGTAAAACCTAAACCGAACCAAGGTCATCTTATACGATTTTAGGGTTCCATACCCTATCTTACATCAAGATAAGTGTTTTACTTCATTAATTCAATTATGTCTTCAATTGATTGTGTGTATGCTTGCATGTTCTCCATGTCCGGCTAATTTATTTGTGTGTTTGCTTAGGTAATATGAAACTTAGTTATTGAATATTGATTGGTTGTCTCTTATCTTAATTGTGATTGACCTAGTATTGCGATAGGTCATTCGTTGTGCTATTAATGCTTGATTAATCTTTGTTGAACCTTAGCATATAGTTACTAGTGGAATTGTAGGCTAAACATCCAAAGAATACCTTAGTGTTAAGTTTATGAATCCTAGAGATTTCGTAGTTATTAACCTTTGGTAGCTTCAAAGAGTTAGGGATAAACGCATACCCTACGACCTTAGAAACACAACGCGTTAAGAATAAGGACGTGATAATTCAACCATCAATAGGAGATAACTAGGAGTAATAAAACCTAAGTAAACACATTTTAATCATCATACGAGCACACAACAATAGACATAGACTACCCCTAGCTTAGTTAATTAGATAATTAGATAAGTAGAGTAATCGGTAGAAATACCAACCCCAAATCCAAACCCCGAGATTCAGATCTTTACATTTCCTAAAAATATAAAAAGATAAAAATAATCTTCCTCAACCTCAACCTTAGCGTAGTAACTTCTCACTAGCATTCCTATTCCCCTAGAGAACGATATCAATACCCGTGGCTTACCCTAATACTACACTACAACGATTAGGTTCATTGCCTGGGGTGTTGAAAACTTGCTCGATAAAAAGGAAGTTCCTTTGATCCCGAACGCTACTGTAAGCGTATCAAGTTTTTGGCGCACGCCGGGAATAGAATAGCTAGTTAGGAGTCCACCTCGCTTAGGTTTCCTTGTGATTCCTATCAAGTAAGATTTTTCCATTTTAGCTTCCTCGTAGTCTATCCCCTTCTTCATGACCTCTGCTCAGTAAAACCCATCACTCACCATGATTCGTATCTTCTGCCGAAGATTCTTCACAATACCCGCCCCCAATCCTCCTCCCAATCCCGAAATTGAGAACGCAATCCCACAAAACCCTTCACCCGTTCACCACTTTGGAAATCACCTAGGGCATAATGAAATAAATTGGCAACAACAAAGTCCTTTCTATGACTCAGATTCCGATGAGGAAATTGATCATGTTGAAGCACTTGACAACGGGGAGGTCATTGATGAAGTTAGTTTTGAAATGGAAGAAGACCCCTCCCAATGTTTTGACCCTAGGTGTAGAATTGAGAAAGATAGTCCCTTTAACATCCAATTCCCTTGCAAAATAGGACTAGAAGGATTCGATGCTTACATGAATTCGTTCTTGCCTTTAAACTTAATTTCAAGGAACCTATACAATAAAATTAAGGTCAATGAGTTAACTTATCAAGGGAACAATGTTGTTGAAGCAACCACCACTTGCATGTGTTTGTTGGAAGTTTTGCTTATTTGGTAGAATTCATGGTCTTAGAAAACTTAGGAGAATTTATTGGTAAGGACCTCACTCAAGTAATTTTGGAAAACCTTTCAAGAGAATGACTAGGTTGAATGAACGAATGATTGATGGTCTAATTACATTCTCTGATGAAGTTGAAGACTTTGTCTACCAAATGCCACGTGCTCACCATAGGTTTAAACACAAGGATATTGAGGCGTGTAATAGAATGACTCCTATTCCATTGCTTAGTGAAAGGGATAAGCAAAATGGACTTAGGTACCCATATGAGAAAACTAAGAGGTATTACAAACAATGCCTCACGTTATTATGAGGATTACAATTAATTAAAAGATATACATGTGTGTTTGTTCGAGTCAAATGCTTGTATCGAGTCATAATGGATGTTTTGCAGGTAATTTTTTTAGATTTTAAAGAATGAGAGAACATTGGAATGGCTTAGGTATGGGCACATAAGCGTGCACGAAACAACGTGTAGGGTACGACTTGAGTCTAGCTACAAGACTCATAAATAAAGAAAAGCGCTTAGGGAGGCAACCCATGCTTAATTGTTTGCTTGTTTGTGTCGTGTATCTTTTATTGATTATTTATTCTCATGTTTAAATTTGTAAAATGATTTATTTTGTCTTTAACCTCGTCTTAATTACATATAAAGGTATTTTACATAAGGGATAAGTGTAGGAGGATTACAATTAATTAAAGGGAAAATGACAAAAATTTTCTAAAGATTTTTTCGTAAACATGTGGATTACAATTAATTAAAAGATATACATGTGTGTTTGTTCGAGTCAAATGCTTGTATCGAGTCATAATGGATGTTTTGAAGGAAATTTTCCAGTTTTAAAAGATAAAATTTTCGTGTCAAACGGACGAAATTTTTCAAAACGGTAAAACGGACGGCAACGATAACGGACTAACGCTGCATTAATAAAATAATGACGTGTGTAGCTATAAAACGGATGACCGGATGAAAACGCATAAAACGTAAAAATTCGTATAAAACGGATTTAAAACGTAAAAACATAAGAAATGAACGAAAATGGATAACGGATGAAACGAACGAAAACATGACGTAAGAAATTTTTTAAGTTATATGCTAACGGTCGTTAGCATAAAGGACTAAACATCTTATTACTTTTTAACTTGTTTGTGAGCTACTTATAAATTTTGGAATTTTCCCACGGTCTTAATTTTCAATGACAAAATTCAAAAGTTTTGTGTTAAAAAAAAAAATAAATTGTCAAACATCCATTCCAAATGCTTGTATCGAATAATGCATTATATCCTAGTTTAGTAGAGTCATATATATATTACTTTTTCTTGTTACCGCCGATTTTCCGTGTCTTAATTTTCCGTAAAATCAGAAACATCCATTCCACAAGCAAGGTTTCGTTTGTTTTCTTCAAGTGTGCGGGTTTAATTTATCAAGAAGAAGATACATAAGATGAGAAGGAGCTTTTCACGCAAACATTCTTCTTGAAGAAAGATGTAACCACCACTTCACACGGATCCTACCGAGCTAATCGGGGAGTACTAGTTTCATTCGTTTTAATTACCTTCCATTATCATTACTTTGATACTTTCGGGAACATTGGGGACAATGTTCGGTTTAAATGTAGGAGGGAAAATAAAGCGGAACTTTGAAACTATGTTTATCCATGATTATTTGCTTTGTCCAAATTCATTTGTGTAATAAACCATGAGAAATATCGGTTAGGGTAATTTTGGCACCAAATTTAAAATTTTTCATGACATGTAGGAGTGGGCCATTAGTCTGAATAAAGCGTCTCATGGATAGGAAATTATATGACTAGCACAAAAACCCTTTACCACTTAAATTCCACCCAAAATGTGAGGATCGCTCTTAGATTTGTAGGAATTAAAGCATTCATCTTTAATACTTAGAGTGTGAACCGGTAGTATAATAGATTCTAGAACTTGTTTTGTGATGCATTCCGAGATCGCTAGTAAGACTACACTTGTGTAGTTAGGAATAACTAAATGATAAGAGGCATTAGGATAACCCTTGTTTGATACCCTTAATATAATTACTTCCTCCACATCGGTTGAGTAATTCCCCCACACCTTCGCGTTGTACTCATCTTTAGTACACGATACCCCTAGTTAACCCCTCAGAGCCTATCCTTTTCGCGGTTCTTGTGATGTTTCGGTTTTCCGAAATATCAATGAAGAGCATTGTTTACAATCCACCCCCAAATGTACACCCAAATCGCCTTAGCCTACCTTGTATGCACTCACTTTTAGGGCATTATTGTTATCACACTAAACCCTTAGTTCAATTATCTAGTTGCTTGCATAAGTTGCTAAGTCGAGTCATATCCTTTGTACACAGTTTTGGGACGATTGAGACTCATGGGAAAAGTTAAATTTTATGAAATGACGGGGAAGGGAACGTTAAATTCAAATTCCCTTTATTTGCATAATAATGTACTCCAAGTGTTTTGATCTTTTCAATTCGGGTCAAATTAGTTTTAGAGTAATAAAAACTCAAGTGTAGGGATGTGCCTATAAATCCCTATCATTTTGATGTTATCGTAGAGGATGGTAGAGTAAAAAAAAATGTGAAAAAAAAAAAAAAAATAAAAAAAATGACATACGGCTACCATCGTACATCTATCTTTAAATTTATGTTTGTTTGTTTCAATTATCTAGAGTTTAGAGTGTCGGTCTTGGCTTAGCAACGCCATTCTTCGCATGATTGTAACATAAAGATTTTTGACTTGCCACCACTAAATCGCCTATCCCACCAAAACCCTTTGTTTCCCTACCGTAAGCCTAACATTACAACCCTTTAAAAGACCTCTTGGATAGTCTTTCCTAGGTGCTTACGCCAAAGCGATGGAGGTTTGATCTAGTCTCAAGCCTATGGTAATCTATGTACTAGGACCGGTTAATGAGTGTTTATCTTCCATTTCAAACTTGTTATATTTCATATACACCCGAGAGATGTGAGTATCCAAACACCCCATGTGAGGTGCTAGTATGTAATTTCCGTGCTTGTTATGACTTTTGCGGGGCTTATATGTGTTGTGGATCGTTCTAAACTAATGCTTCATGACCTCTAATTTATAAATCAATTTGCTAAATGCACATTTGCTTGCAGAGCAAATACCAAGTGTAGGGATATTTGATAAGGATTTAAAAGGTAACTTTTTGAGGGGTCATTTAAGCCCTTAATTGATCACTTTTGTATCCGTTACTACTTAATTTCGTTCCTTTTCACTTTTAGGTCTCTTGAAGGCAAATTGTTTGGAATGACACTTATTCGGACGAAAAGGCGAATATCTGAAGAAAATGGCCAAAGTCAAGAATCGAGACACTCAGTCACCGAATTGAAAGGGGACGGCGTCGGGTTCTACTTGTGACGCGTCGAAACAAGTTTTGGGATGACTCAAGAGCAAATTGCTTATTTACAAGTGACGGCATCGGGTTTTAAAAGAGTAGGCGTCGCAGCTCGGACGGCCTAGATTTGATCCGACGACGTCGAGATCGAAGGAGACGGCGTCACGGTCATAAGGTGACGCCACAATGCTAACGTGGCCAAGACGAAACCCTAATGACGGCGACCCGATGGCGTCACAATTAAAGAGTGACGATCCTGGCTTTGTAACACTATATATAGAATCCGAATTTTTCGGTTTTCGATGTGTAATTTTGTGGAGTAAAACCTAAACCGAACCAAGGTCTTCTTATACAGATTGTAGGGTTCCATACCCTATCTTACATCAAGATAAGTGTTTTACTTCATAAATTCAATTATGTCTTCAATTGATTGTGTGTATGATTGCATGTTCTCCATGTCCGGCTAATTTATTTGTGCGTTTGCTTAGGTAATATGAAACTTAGTTATTGAATATTGATTGGTTGTCTCTTATCTTAATTGTGATTGACCTAGTATTGCGATAGGTCATTCGTTGTGCTATTAATGCTTGATTAATCTTTGTTGAACCTTAGCATATAGTTACTAGTGGAATTGTAGGCTAAACATCCAAAGAATACCTTAGTGTTAAGTTTATGAATCCTAGAGATTTCGTAGTCATTAACCTTTGGTAGCTTCAAAGAGTTAGGGATAAACGCATACCCTACGACCTTAGAAACACAACGCGTTAAGAATAAGGACGTGACAATTCAACCATCAATAGGAGATAACTAGGGAGTAATAAAACCTAAGTAAACACATTCTTAATCATCATACGAGCACACAACAATAGACATAGACTACCCTAGCTTAGTTAATTAGATAATTAGATAAGTAAAGTAATCGGTAGAAATACCAACCCCAAATCCAAACCCCGAGATTCGTATCTTTCCATTTCCTAAAAATATAAAATGATAAAAATAATCTTCCTCAACCCCAACCTTAGCGTAGTAACTTCTCACTAGCATTCCTATTCCCCATAGAACGATATCAATACCGTGGCTTACCCTAATACTACACTACAACGATTAGGTTCACTGCCTAGGGTGTTGAAAAACTTGCTCGATGAAAAGGAAGTTCCTTTGACCCCGAATGCGCTGTGTAAGCGTATCAAAGCTTATGGGCAAGCTTATTTACTTGACTAATACTAGACCTGATATATCTTATGATGTTCATTGTTTGAGTCATTTCATGCATTCTCCACTTAAGTCTCATCTCAGAATAGATTTTAAGATACTTAGGTATATAAAAGGGGCTCCAGGTTTGGGTATTCATATTACTAAGAATTATGGTATGTCTCTTCTTGCTTATTCTGATCTTTGATTGGGCTAAGTGTATTGTGACTAGAAGATCATTCTCGGCTATTGTGTTTTCTTAAATGGGTCTTTAGTATCTTGGAAAAGTAAAAAGCAACATACTCTCTCAAAAAGCTCTACTTAAGCAGAGTATAGAGCTCTTGCTTCAGTAACCAGTGAAGTTATTTAGATTTTAAAAATTTTAAAAGATCTTAATATATCTGGTCTTTTACCTGTTCCTGTTCACTGTGATAGAAAGTCTGCTATTAAAATAGCTGCCAACCCAGTTTTTCATGAAAGAACTAAACACCTTGAGATTGATTTGTATTTTGTTAGAGAAAAAATTTAAATGGTGTTGTTAAAACTGTTAGGGTAGATTCTGCAAATCAAATTGCAGATATCTTTACAAAGGGGTTGGATACATTACAACATAAGTTTTTGGTCAAAAATCTTAACATGTTTGACATATAAAGATATCGATTAAGGGGATGTTAAGATTTATAATCGAGTGCTTATTATTACTCTGATACTGCTTATTATGGTTGCAGATTAATGTGTTTGAGCTTATTTGGTGATGGGAAGTTGAGAAGTTGGATATTGAAGTTTTAAGATTCTTGAGGGACTTGAAGTGAAAGTGTTTAAAGCTGATTTTATATTTTGGGACATTTTTAGCATTTTGGTAAAGTTGAAGGCCCAAGATAGAAGATTTGTTGCTATATAAGGAGAAAGACAAAGTCTTTTTCATTTATTCTTTGATACGACTCTCTCTCTCTCTAAAACTGCTCTCTTGTAAACCCTAGTTTGTGTTCTTGATTCCATGGATCAAAACACTTGTTTCTGATATTGTTATATTTGATTGAGATCAAATATATTGTTCTTGTTAGTAAAACTGTTTGAGAATAGTTTTGGTGATTGTAAAACTTGGTTTTTGAGTAATAAAAGTGTTTTGTTATCAATTGAATATGTTTTTCTTCAAAACCTTTTGAGAACTTAATTAAACACATAACATGTAGTTTAGAGCACTCGGTGTAATCACGTAGGAGGTGAGTTAAGCCTTAACGCAGGCCGTGTTAAGGCTGCGTTACCATACTGTCGTTTCGAGTTAAGGGCCAAGTTAATGAGCCACGTTAAGGAGCTAACACTGCGTTAAGTGTATTTCAAAAATAAATTAATAAATACACCTTTGCCCCTTAACGCCTAGTAATATTTAAAGGGAAATGATTTAGATGACTAACTTATGTGACTAATTTTGTGCCTAATGCATTCATTGACTGACACATGGATTCCATAATTTCTCTCTCTTCAAAACTACCATGGATCTTGCCAAGTGTATGGTGATGTTTGTTAGGCATAAAATTAGGCATGCCAATTAGGCATGCCAATCACTACTCATATTTAAATTCAAAATAATAATAAAAAAAAAATCAAAAATCAAAACACCCCATTGGTTCTTAAACGGATAGTTTAGGTTATAAAACTTTCAAAACACCCCCTTAACGGCTAGTTTGAACTAGAATTCGAAAGCCTCTATAAATACAAACGTTTACAAGTCAGTTGCACACACTTTCTATATACTATTAATAAAAAAAAAATACACTAACACCCTTTATGGCTTGTCGTCTGCCACATTCCGTCAAAGAAATGCAAGTGTTTATTCAAAAACAATGTGATAAAGAAGATGTTGATTGTCAAAGGCTATTATTGACATTATCAATCAATTTCACTTGCAAAAGCAAAAAGAACATATGAGACAACGATCACGCGAAATGCATGATATTTCTGCAGAAAGAAAAGTTTTGATTGACCAATTTTTGAACGAGGAAGCCAAGAAAGACGAGGTCATTAGTGACACGTTGTGGGGTTGTGTTACACAGATACAAACCAACATCAGCAATAAAATTTGGTGGAGCTATGAGGAAAACAACGAGGTTGGTTCTGTATCACAACAATTGACTCAACTTGGGGTAGGTGTATCAACTTCATTGAATGCACCTACATTTATTTAGCAACATCAGTCTCCTCCATTTACGGGTTATGCCTACGAGGCAGATAATCCTTTTGGCTTAACAGCAACACAACTGGATGAAATTAGCGTTGGCGAACAGACTTTCAGAGAATTTGAAGCAGACCAATCAAAGCTTCAACAAGAGTAGGAGGAGAAACTCACGAAGGAAGAAGCAAAACGTAACGCGTTCATTGAGAAATTTCCTGGGTATAGGTCTCATTCGCATGATTATGTATGCGAGGAGTACTCAAATTAAATTAGGTTTATGTATTTCGTATCATAGCATATCGTAGTGTATTTTATGTAACGTTCATTTAATGTTTATTATGTAACGTTTATTTCCATATTCCAGTGAATTTGTATTGTAAAATGTTTAAGATTGTTCTGTTATTTATTAAATGAAGTATTAGTTTAGTTTAGTGGTTGAATTTGTAAATAGTTGAGTTATGGTTAAGTTATGATAAAAGATATTTTTCTTGATTTAAAGATAAAAAGTTAAAATTGATATGACACTAACGTGATACTTAGTTAAGGATTAACTCTAAGTTACCACACCCTCCTCTCTAACTGAATTGTCTCTTTCTTCACAATTCATATAGACATAACTTTTTAGGATGATATAGCCTTGTTGCTTATTAATAATTGCTAATGCTAATTAGTGCTAAAAGTTATCAATAATAAAGCAACAACATGATACGAATCAGCCCAATAGAGAAAAAAGACAACATAAGAAATTGTGTAGAGATAACACACGTTGACTTGATATCACAAAATAAAACTAGCCTCATGTTTTGCCCCTTCACTCATCCAATTGCCTCTTCCCACTCTTCAATGGCCAACAACACACTTGTCCACTCTCTTTCAACTTGTCAGCACATTGCTTTTTCTTATACAAAAAAACACACACAAAATCATACATTAAATGCCCATTAAACCTCGTTAACAACACCATAACAATCAGCCAATCACACTCATATATGGCTGCATTTTCTTCCTCTTCATATATCTCAAACCTTGTCAAAATCAACCAACAAACTCACCATGCAACGCGACTACGTTTGCGACCGGATATCATCATGCTCAAAAGAAGACCAATTCCCAGTGTTAAAGCATCATCAGCAAACTTGACATCCAACTGGGATGCTTGGAAACCTGACCAGGGTTCCAAGGCTCCTTTGCTTAGTGACATCTTGTGGCCCTCTGCAGGTAAGGTCTTTGGTCTAGCGGTGTGTGAGTGTATGTAAAGTGTCACATTAGGTTTATATATGGAAACTAATACATTTTGGAACAAATGAACAGGTGCATTTGCAGCAATGGCTGTGCTAGGAAAGATGGATGAAATGCTGGTAAGGAAGGGTGTTTCAATGACAATAGCACCACTTGGAGCTGTATGTGCCGTACTTTTCGCTACTCCTTCGACACCTGGAGCTAGGGTACTATTACCTCTCTTTCTTCTATTATATACTCATAAATTTCGGATTTTCCTTACTAGTATATTTGTTACTATACTAATTTAGTATTTACACTTTTAGTATTGAGATTCTTTATAATGCAACTAGCTAGGAGCTAGCTAGAACAAAATATTATTAATGCAACTAGGAGCTAGAACCAAATATTATTAAAGCTAGAATTTATTAACAGCTGATATTTAGAAAGTATGCATTTAGATTTTAAATACTTCAACATCATAAGAACAATATTCTCTTTTCTAGTTTAGTTCTTGAAAATAATATGTAAGGAAAGGGATCTGTTGAGAAGAACAGAGAAAAATTTCTGGCTATACATTTCACATAAGAGGGAGAATTTTAAGAGGATATGAATATATTTTTGTAGTTGCGTCTCGAAATGTATGATTGCCGTTTATTCTCACTATTTTCATTTCATTTTTTCCCCAGTTGATCGTAACAATTAAGCATTAAATTAAAAAATTATTATTGATATTAACAAGCATAAGTAGAGGAATAATACATGAAATCCACCACAATCACGTTTATAGATTCAAGAAATATAAGTTTAACCAAACTAATTTAATTTTGATTTGATTAGCTATTATGGAACTTGATTTTACAATTGAGGTCTCTTATTTGTCCAATTTTATCTTTTCTTATTATATAAGACATCGGTCTTTCGCGTTTAAGATAATTTAGAAGGCATTGAAAATAACTAAAATACCAAGAAATCAAATTTAATCACGGTTACATGTAAAGGTGTTATTTTTAGGATTAAAAATATTGAAGTTAAAGAAGAATATCCTCTTCGCTACTAAGAATATTAAATTTTATATTAATATTCGTTTTTAGTATTTCGATTGTTTATTCAGATTTTGTTTAAACTGAGAGGCTATTAGAATAATCAATAAACATAATTCGAATATTAAAATGTTTGAACTTGCACTTTTGCACTTTTGGTTTTTGATCTTTTAGACTTTTCACGTATCTTTAGTAAAAGAACAAATAGTTTATATTAGTTTTAATCATTTTTTTTCACTCACTTGACTTTTGTGATACTTTTATTTACCGTATTCCTAACATTAGTTTTGCCTCTAATTAAAATGTTACATTCGTTTATGGGTAACAAACTACTTATTTTTATTCGCTTTACACTGTGGCATATCTCATAAACCAATGAAAAAATAGCAATAGATAATATCAAAAGATTAAGATTCACGTGTAAAATTGTGTCACATGAGACATCCAAAGAAAGTAAATGTACCTGTGGAAGCTAACTTTTTAAGATCCTGTCGATGTCCTGTGGATCCATTTGTATTAATTAAATAATTTGAAACGATTAGTTTTGATATTTTAAGATATGAATTGAGATGCAAGATAAGTTCTTGTCTTTGCTAAATTTTATTAAGATCAAGGTGTCACATGCAAATGATAGTATATTATCTGATTATTGATTAACTTATCAATAAACAAAACTGAAGTTAGAGATAATAGTAGATCTATAATACGATCACACCATTTCTAGAATTCAATAGACTCAAGTTGTCACGTTTTTTTATAGGAAAGAAGTATGAGTTTAGATCTAATATAGGTTCATTTTTAATGCTAGTCTCACTTATATAGTTATGTGTTTGTGAGATATTTTCTCTATTAAAATTATCTTATATCAACCAGTTTACATCTAAAAGAATTTTAGTGTTTAACTATAAAACAGTTGCATGTTATCGCCAAAATTCGTTAGTAAAATATATTCTATGGTATTAAAGACATCCATGTTAGATTTAGAATAGCATTAGCAATTACTAAAATTTGTTATACCCAACATGTAACAAATATACAACATAGCCTAATTTTTTCTGTTGCTTTAATAATTATATGTGAGTGAACTTAAAATTAAATATATCCATGTGTAGATCCACAATTTGCCTATATCATTATAAGAATTTGCTAGACTGTTTGTCTTACATAAAAGTAATATGAGTTAAATCTATAAACTTTTGATGTCTGGTGGATTTATTAAGCTCAACAACATACTATGTAGATATACTAACAATACATTAAAGCATTATTTATTTGTTACCACTTACCAGAAATCAGTATGCCCAACATGTCATGTAAATAAAGTCCTAACACTACAGAAAATTGGTTTAATCTACACACTTTTTTTATCCACACTTCTAAAAGTGTGTAACTTTTTATTAATTTCTTAACACTTAATAATGTGTAAAATTGGTTACATTAATAAGTGCGAAAAAAACTGTAAAACAATACATTTTCCACACTCATAATTGTGTCAAAAAAAAAAGTTCACACTTTTAAGTGTTGAGAAATCTAAAAAATGTCTACACTTACACTTCCTCAATGTGTGAGGACCCAAACATTCTCCACACTTCCTCAAAGTGTGAAAGATTTGAGTGTTACAAATTAAATAACCTCCATTCTTAAAAGTGTGAAGAAATCTTGTAATTCTTCACACTTAAAAGTGTGAACTTTTTAATTCATATAACTATAAGATTGAAAAATCTATTGTTTTACTTTTTTTTCACACTTATCAATATAAATAATTTTTACACATTATTAAGTGATAATAGCCTAATAAAATTTTACGCACTTTCAGAAACTGTGAAAATAAAGTGCGGAGAATGAACTATTTTTTTTAAGTGTAAATTTCCATTTGCAGTTCAAAACAAGCATCTCAATGAGATTGATATTAAAGAAATTCGAGTTAAGATCAATATCCAGTTCATGCTTCTAGATTTCGTTAGACCTATAACAGGTTAATATTGTTGCTAGAATTCGTTTGACAAGACATTTAACATGTACATAAAATCACATAATTTATAATATATAGTTCTAAATTAATTCATGTTATTGAACTTTGTATTAAAGAAATAATCCAAGTTCACTCCAAATTGGAGTTTACTTATTAATAGATTTAGTTGGATTCAAACCTACTACAATAAGTAGATAGATGAATAATTATATCGATGAGCTTTGATAGTTCTGAATATAATCCACAATGATCTTGAAAACTAGAGAATCTCACACTTTATACCGACATTGCTTGCCTTTTTGTTATTCTAAACTTGTTGAATGCGCTCCTAAACATAGTCGGTTCTATTGTTGTAATGTTTTTATAGGTTTAAAAAGTTATAGAAAAACATAACTCGTAAACCTTTTCTTTTGTGAATGCAAAATTGCAGAAGTACAATATGTTTATGGCTCAAATGGGTTGTGCAGCAATTGGTGTCTTAGCCTTCGCACTTTTGGGACCAGGCTGGCTTGCTCGCAGCACTGCCCTTTCTGCATCACTAGCGTTCATGATCTATTTTCGTGCTGTTCATCCACCAGGTATGTATCGAAATGGCATTTTCATCAATTCACTACCATTTAAAAACTTTTGTCATGATAAAAGGAAACAAAAACTTTTGTCAATTTCTTTTTGGTGAATGTAGTCATGAGTTTGCCTTTACTATTTATCGATGGGCAAGTTTCACCGGTTGAAGTTTTGGTATGTTCTATTTCCAGGCATTGGATGCATTCTTATGTTTAATTGTAAGTTTCGTTAATTAAATATGAACTATTCAGTCTCATGACCTAAAGTTTGTCCGATTCATGTTAAGACACTTTCCGTTGGTGTATATGAACTAGTAAGTATTATAGCATACGGTTTTATAAGTTCATACTTCATAGACAATATGATTTGATATTGGAGTCCCATGTTTTAAGGCAACACAGAAAAGAAAAAAACCAAGTTGGAATAACATAAATGAAATTAAAAAATATCGAGCTTTCTTACTTGTACATGGTCTACCATATTCTCGTGTTTGTATTGATAGTTTGACTTATCGAATAACACAAACAATATTTTATGATCAGTCTCTAACCAAAGTTTCTGCTATGATTTTGGACAATTTTTGCAGCAAGAAGTGGTGTGTTACCTGAAAGACAATGTCAAGTTCTAAGCAAAGGGAATTGCCAATTTTGGAGCGTTTCGATTTATATTGAAAACGGGTAAAAAAGGATATGCAAATTCAAGCATGTATTTTTTCCTCTTAAGGGGCACTTGATGTTTTCTTACTTTTTTTTCTTCGTCTCAAATGAGATGAAATTTGGGTATATCATTCTTTTCTGGAGAATGTTTTGATTGTATATGATGTAATGAAAGTTGTAGATTATTCTAAGTCTATCGATTTTTGACTTGGGCCAAATTGCCCGACAAAATTTGAGGAAAAATATCGTTTGGATGTTGTTCTACAAAGAAACTGAACCAGTGGTATGAAGAACATGAAAATTTTATTTTTTTGATTTCTCGAACAATACAAAGTCGTGACAAGTAATCTTAGAACAAAAACATTAAGGGGGTGCTTGGTTGGGGGTAATGGGGGGTGG
This sequence comes from Chrysanthemum lavandulifolium, assembly GCA_022545495.1. NCBI lineage: Eukaryota > Viridiplantae > Streptophyta > Magnoliopsida > Asterales > Asteraceae > Chrysanthemum > Chrysanthemum lavandulifolium. Next base: position 220,175,330 of record CM040239.1, on the reverse strand, counting down.
GGAATGGCAAAGGTAATGATTAAACATGCTTGGTTAGAACTAGGGAATGCAATCATTGTTTATTATTGGGTAATGGGGCATTACCCAGTAAATTGGGAGGTATGGTAATGATTACCCACCACCACCACCAGCCACTTCCACCACCACCATCACCACCAGCAGCCACCACCACCACCACCACCACCACCACCAGCCACCACCCCACCACCACCACCAGCCATCACCACCACCAACAATCACCACCACCACCAGCCACCACCATTAGCAGCCACTACCACCACCAGCAACCACCATCACCACCACCAGCCACCACCACCACCAGCCACCACCACCACCAACCACCACTGCGACCACCACCATCACCAAGAACCACCAACACCACCACCATCACCACCACCACCATCACCACCACCACCATCTACCACCACCATCTTCCACCCCACCACCACCACCAAAAGCAACCACCACCACCACCACTAACCACCACCACCACTATCACCACCACCACCACTACCACCAACCACCACCACCACCACCACTGGAGGTTAATGTATTTTTCTCATGCCAAGCACTATCAAAGATAATGATAATCACCATTCAATTCCTTTGCATTCCCATTGCCTTTTCCTTTCCCATTCCCCATTTTGAACCAAGCGCACCCTAAGAGTGCAGAGTATTATCATGCTTCATGGTTGAGTTTGAGTTCTTCTATCATAAATCATCGATAGCATATTTCAACAGCTTTTTTACCTTTTATTTATGAAACGCCACTCTTGGCATAGGGTACCGAAAGCTCTTAGCTATATGCCTTACGGCTAACAGGAGACCTTTTAGTGACTTCTATTACATGTCACCATATACAATTTTATTTTATTTTATTTTTATTATTGTTTTTTTTGGGTTAATGGTGCGAAAAATACATCAACTTGCCATGTTTTACTATTGTGACAATAAACTCTTAATTTTCCTATTAAAACAAAAAGTTTCTTAATGACCCTTATTATAACCAAATTTATGACGTGGCACCCTTAATCCCTTTTTGCCCGTTTAGTTGAATGCTTCCCGTTTTACCAAATTGAAATTGTTTTGCCAAAATACAAAACTTATTACACATTTTCCCCAAACCCTTTTCACCCGATTCCCGTCCGTTCAATTAACTATAAACCCTAATCCATGAGTTCATCTTCTTCAAAGACAATCAAGATTAATTGGTGGTAGATTCAACACTTTTGTAATGTCTATTAAAAGTTCAAACTTCAACCACAAGGAGGAATGCGGGTGAATTTGTCAAATGTCCGGTTGTAAAGTGTATGAGTTTCTTGATGAAGATTTTCCTCTTGAATACTACAAAGACTTGGTGTTTGGATTCTTTGAAAAGAAACAAATGAGTAACAATGTGGATCTGCACACATGGTTGAGGGTCTTGCTATGGAAAAGTTGTTGTTCCTATTCACTGTCGTTTAAAAACAATTAAGTACTTAAAACAATTTAAGCTGTGAATAATGGTAAAGTAATGTAAGTAAAACACACAAGTAATTTTCAACATCATATTCTTATTAGAAATAAATCAAAAGAATCGTTACCCAAGTACTTGCGAATAGTACTTGGGATTGAAATAACAAGGTTTGGGGTGACTCCTCTAAGCTCGGGCTAAGTCCGAGCACAACTCTTAGAACCCAGGCTAGCTCAAGGATAAAGTTGTATTTGGAGGTGAAAAGTTGGCTTGTGTGTGTGTGTTTTACAATTCACAAGCTTAAACTTTTCACTCTTCTTCTTATGCTATTTATACAAGTATGATATTTAACTTTAACCTAGAAGACAAAACATAGATCACAACAAACACGAATATTGATGTATTCGTTTCTTGTTCACCTTCTATTTATAGTAGGCGTGAGACTATTTCCTTTGACGAGAATCGCAGCTACTATAAATGGAAAGATATGATCTTCATAGATTGAGACTATGTATTAGCGGATAAACACTTGGGGACTTAGTTTTATCGGGTGAAACTTTCCGCCTATTCTTGGTCTTCTTCGCCTTCAAAGCCTTGATCTCTTCCTTCGTTTGTCTTGATGTTTAGCAGTTGGAGAGTTCGAAGGATTCGATGAGTTATTGTCATCACTCACTGAATCCACCATCTTCTTCTTGACTTAGTCTTCACCCTTTAAGTTCCGCCTTGCAGTGGAGGCTCCTTCTTGCCCTCATACTAAGTGTCACGAAGATAGCTCATTTGAGACTATCGCTCGGTGACCGATTGATTGTGTTTGGATTAAACACTTAGGTTATTTTCTATTCAAATCCTAGTTTAAGGGTTTGGGTATTTATTGAACCCAACAGTCTCCCCTATTTGGATATACAAATAGCCTAAGTGTTTGATCGATGTAAGTGAGCAAGAAGGCTTCTTCTTACTTGAATGTACTAATGAATACAATAAGGAACATTTGAGTAATTTGACAAAACATACATCTTTTATTGATCAGTTACATATTTCCTATCACTAGTACAAAAGGATAAAATGATGTCGGTCCAGATGGATACCCGAGCTTGAGCTTCACTTTCTTGGTGATGAGTGTTTCCTGTCGGGATGGTCTCTTATCTTTGCATTCGGTCTTGATGAACCTCGATGTTTCTTGAGGATTGGATCGAGAGGCCACCGATATAGGCGATCATTGTAGCCACTCCCGCCTAATCGATATCACTCCACCTTTGGAAAGTCGGGTTCCGTAGACATCAATGAAAATAGCCCTCTTCGGGCTTTTCAATCACTAAGCAGATTCACAAATTTTACCCCATCAGCATCTCTGTTGCATTCTAAGCGGCACTTTGATTTGAGGTTGAACTCAACTCTTTTCCTTTGCCGTGGAAGCTTGTGGTTGAGATCCTTGAGGTGCGGTCAAGCGGTGAATTCCAGTTGGTGGTGCATCCCTCAACCTTTCATATCTTTTCTTGAGCATTTTCATCGGATCCTTGACCACCTTATTTTGCTTCTTTCCAATGATCGGACCAAGTTCATCAAGTTCGGTGATCCCAAAGTCACTTGAATTTTAAGGATCATGAACCTCAAAGTGTCTTTTGTCATCCCTACGTAAACATTCATAGCCAATGGTTTGGTGTTGGGAATAATCTTGACATCGTGATTTTTTCAGAAGCCTTGGTGGTCATTGTCGATTGTATTCCTCAATTCGCTTTGCACGAGAGCTTGAGCTTTCTTTCTCTTTCTTCATACGCTTTCTCATTGCGACCATTTGAGCACCACAGGCATCCTTGAACTTTTGTCTGCTGACCCTTTTGGAGCTTGCTTGCATCTAATCCCATATTCTCGCCTTCTTGGCACTACCTTTTCCATTGCTTCTCATTCTTTCTCTCCTCGCCTAATTTCAATCTTCTTTCTTCTTTAGCAAGATGTTTACTCATTTGTTGTGGTGTGGCGGTATTGATGTCACCGATTTTGTAGGGAATCTTCTCGGGCTCGGTTGTTGTCAATATTCCTTTGCCTTTGTCCCGGCACGAGGAAGAAGATGCAACCAAGGGTGGTGGTGTTGTCATTATTGGTGTTGTGACTATTAGTGTTGTTGTTGATGTTTGTGGTGGTAGAGATGAGATGGGTATTCTTTGAGGCGTGCGAGATGATGTAGAAGCTCTTGAGGCTGGTGGTGTTTGCTCCCCTCAGTGAAGAGGAGCCTCTTGAAGATTCTCCCCTCAACCGCCAGAGCTTGAGTGAGGGCAAGAGTTGGTGTTGGTCTTGAGGGGCTGGCGGCTTGACCCTGAAGGCTGATAGATTTGATCATCATAGCCTTAATCTCTAGTATCGGCACGAATACCGGTGACCTTTTCATCCAAGTTAGCTTGAGAAGCTCCAAGCGATCATTCGGGGACCAAGATTCCGAGCCGGGGAGGAGGATGCACGAGCCATGGTCGCCACTGTATTCAAAGAGTCCATTGTAGCTTGAAGAGGCGGGCGAGGAAGGAAGACCACGAACATTGGCGACTTGAGCGGATCTAGCAGTTCATTAAGGTTTGAGGATTGTTTCAAGTATGCCTCGATAGTCTTTAGCACTTGAGAGTTAAGTCTTTGGATCTTCTTTGACAAACTCCGATTTCATCGATCTTTGTTTGGCAATCGAAGGTGCCTTAAGAAGTTGGCCATATTTTCATTCAAGAAGAGTCTCACATACATCAAGTCCACGTGCTCATGAACATTTCATCAAGCCACTGCCTCGCCTTTAGATCGGCATAACTTGCGGCGACCTCGGTATGTTGTTCCCACAATGTTTTAGTAACCCCAGTATAGCTTCCTTGAAGCCACGGTGATCCACTAAGCCAAGCGCCTTTCGGTGAGGGAAGAACATTGTCAAACTCTTTGAATTCATCGAGCTTGAGGAGGATTCGATCGATCATCATGTTGGAATGGGGATTCAAGATGCTCACGTGGATCGGTGAGGCTCTTGTTGATTGAACCTTAACGTCCGCTTCATCCCTGGCGATAAAATTTCTTCATCACTTTCGGCAAAGGTCATCATCGATTTTAGCAACTCGGTAACCTCGACAGCGGTTAACAAGGGAGTGGGAATGGGTTCCATATCAGCGGTGGTATTGATCCTCACGAGTCTTTGTCCCGTGGACCCCTCGGACAAGTTTCCAGCGTCTTCTCGGGAGTCGAGGTGGTTTTGGGTTCCATATCGGCGGGTTGTTCCTTTCCTCCCAGTCTTTGTCCCCATTGACCCCGAGACACCGATGGGTTTTCAGTGCCTTTAGCGAGTCGATGATTGTTATATCCCTATCGGTGGGTTGTTTGTTTCCCCAGTCTTTGGGATCGATCGGTGTGCCCTCGGACAAAGGCTTTGATTTGCTAATGTCCTCATCGGTAGTGGAAGGCTCCCCTACCGTGGGTTGTTTGTTTCCTCCTGGATCTTGGGAGTAGTAGGTGTGACCAAGCGGCACCGATCGTGATGATGTCGGTGTCCTTCGTTGTCACGGGGTGGTTGTTGCACAGTCGGTGGGTGTCTTTTTAGTCTCGGGCTTTTGTGCCTCTTGGTGCGTGCTCACGAAGCCTCGGGGCCCCGAGACTTTGGTTTAGTCTTAGTCCCGATCTGAGACTTCCCTTTCTCTTTAGGAGCGGGGTTTGGAGACATCGATCCTCACAGTTGTTCTGACAACCATATGGGCCGTCAATTCAATAGGAGTGACAAGGGATGGGTCCTTTGAAAATTTGATGGACTCGGGATGCGGGTAAATTTCCAAATTTTCATCCCGAGTATAATTGGATCGATGCGATTGCAAAGCACAAGAGACAAACCTAGGATACGAGCGTGCCGTCCTAGTTTTGCTCAGAACTTAGCACGAGATCACTGTAAATGATCTCCCTATGTCGACGGTGACCCCATTCATCAAGCGGTATGCCATCATCAACCGAATAGAGTTAACTTGTTCGGGGATGAGTGGTTCCATGAGGACACGAATCACAAAAGTGAAGAGATCCTCCAGAGCCATGGGGAATGAGCTTTTAGTGATTGGGTCTTGTCCAAAAAGTTGGATCTAAAGCGATTTGTTTTAACCCATCCTTCAACGTGGAGGGTTCGGGATGGGCGACATAAACACCTTTGTTATAATCTAACCTGTTGAAGTGCAAAGCGTTTTGTAATCCGGGTGAATTGTTTTCCCCATTAAGGCGAACGATGAGATACTCCCAGGAGGTCTAAGGTTATTCTCATCGATGAAGGTGTCGGGTCAAAGGCTCTGGTCAGAGCCCAAAACTCCACGAGGTAGTTTGGAGTGCAGATCTTGAGGACATTTTTCAAAGGCCGTTTGGTGGGCGGTTGAATAAAAATTTTATAATGTCTTTATAGGTTGGGACATTTTCGGGATATTCAAAATTTCCTATGACATTATTTGTTTTAAATTCAACGTTGGTAAGATCCCTACCCATTTGAGAAGCAAGCGGAGAGATTGTGTTCTAGCCATTTCCATTAACGAAGATTTTAGGGTTTGAAAAAATGTTTTGACTAGAACAATCAAAGTATTTAGATCTCTTCAAGTTTGTGATGAAAAAATTTTGTAAATGTTTACAAAGAGGGTTTTCCAAAAGAGGTTTTAAAGATATTGAGAACAAAATATTTACGGATTTGAGAAAGAATTTTGACAGAGTTTAGTTGCGAGAAAATAATTTGTGTGTTTTTGTGGTTTTGAAGAGGTATTTATAGAGTGGCGAGAAGGTGGTTTTGTATAAGTGTGGATATGTAAAGACCATTTTGAAATCGTTTGATATTCCACATTTAATGCTACCCACCACATTACGCAATAAAATCCCGTCTTTCAAGGAAAGCGATTGCGGTGCACACTTGGCGATAATAAAATATCCATGGGATATTTTATGTGAGAAGGCATTTAATGCCAAGTGGGGTGAGGTAAATGATGATACTCGACGATGAGACATGTATTCCTATATTAAATTGGTGGGACTACCAACCTAGGACATTTAAGTAACTAATACTTGGAGCATTTAGTTACTCATTCAATGCTTCTCGGGGACCACGAGTGAGTCTTACTCATTCGGTGAGAGGTTTGATTTGGATGTTGGGGAGGATGAACCATTTCGAGAACTTCTTCGAGATTGGTTTCGGATGCGACTTTCAATGTCAAGCATTCCCAAAAGGTAGGTTCATCTTTGTGAAGATATCGGCAGTTGATATTCGGTGGGGATAAAATGAAGTTCAATGTCTCCTTCATTATGTGATCCACGATGAAGTGATATTATATCGATGTGTTTGGTTCTTTGGTGGAGGACATGGTTGTTGGAGATTGCAATAGCTTGGTGTTGTCACGGAAGATGGGCACCATTTTGTAATGGATGTCATAGTCACCGAGTTGACTTTTCATCCATAATACATTGGCACAACATCCCGCAAACTACATATTCGACTTCGGTGAGGACATAACTCTTTTTAGCACTCCAACAAACTAGTTTTCCTTGAAATTGACGGGACCACGAGGTACTTTTTCGTCCATGTTGCGCCTAATCGAATCGAGTAACCGCGAGATCAAACCCCAGCACTTTGGATAATAGAGTCCAGGCTTGGGGTTCCGCCAGTACTGAGTATTCTTTTGGGCTGCGGTGAGATGGGATTCTTTAGGATTGGGCGATATCTTGCTATTAGACATGAGAATTATCTGGTCTAGAGCGATTAGATACATCGATGAGCCAACAATCCCTACGAAATGAGTTTGATTGGTGATTTGCGGAGAGATCGGTCCAAGGTTGTTAGGTGGGACCATTGGAGTCTTCTTGAGGCACGTCGGATATCTCATATTTCTTCAAGAGATTTACGGTGTATTTCTCTTGACGATGGATATTCCTTTATCGGTTTGCACGATTTGTAAGTCCAAGTATGTGATTTCCATCATGCTCATTTCAAACTTCTTTGTCATCGTTTTCAAGCTGTTTGCAAATTTTGTAGTTTGTTGAGCCAAAGATGATGTCATCAACATACACTTGGACTAGTATCACATCTGTTGAGTTCTATAGACAAACAAAGTGTGTTGTCTATCTTTCCTTTGACAAATTTGTTTTGTATCGGGAAGGCTGAGAGAGTTTCATACCATGCCACAGGAGCTTGTTTAAGTCCATAAAGGGCCTTGTCAAGTTCTGCGACATAGTCAGGAATTCACCGCTCTCAAAGCACGGAGGTTCTTGAACATATACATCTTCCTTGAGATCACCATTTAAGAATGCACTTTTAACATCCATTTGGTAGACCACGAAGTTCATGTATGTTGCATATGCAAGAAAGATCCCGATGGCTTCCATTCTTTCAACAGAGAAATGTTTCATCATAGTCAATGCCTTCTTGTCATCATAACCTTTGGCTACAAGTCGGCTTTGTTTTTAATGATTGCCGTTTTCATCACCGTTTTGTTTCGAAAACCCACTTCATTCCTATGACTACTACATCCCGAGGACATTTGATCAAGGTCATGACCTTGTTTTATCAAACTGTGCAGCTTCTTCTTGCAACTTGTTGTGTCATCGATGGTTTGTATCCTTTGAAATGCAAATTATGTTTAACGAGATAAGAGAAATTGAGACAATAAAGTATGGTTACCTAGTTTCTTGCTGGAACCCTTGTTTGGTTTCTTTCCTGAACTCATGTTTGCAAAATAAGGATTAGATTAGGAGATGTTTGATATTGTTTTGCATGGTATTATATGCCTTTATATAGAGGTGTGGAATGTGAAGGTTATCAATTGTTCAACAAGATTTTAGTGTACAGATAGCATTGACTGCATATTTCAGCATTGACAAAAGTTTCACAATTCATAATGCAATTGACTGCATTGACTGCAAAAGTTTCACAAAACCATTAAACTGCACATATCTACCTTACTGAACTTATGTAGCTTAATGCATTGACAACATTTTATAGGTTACTGCTCAAAACATTGTATAGGGTACTGCACAAAAAATTCATATGCATTGACTGCATTGTATAGGTTACTGCACAAAAAGTTCATATTGCATTGACTGCATTCTATTGGTTACTGCATTGTAAAGGTTATTGCATTGACTGCACAAAAGTGATGAAGCGCAAAGTGTTCTTGCATTGATCGCACAAAGTGTTCTTGCATTAAGCTCGCACAAAAGTGTTCTTGCATTATTTGCACAAAAGTCAAAACTGCAAAATATGGTTCATATGCATTTACTAACCATTGGCTGCACATCTTTGCAAAATAATAACATTAATATAATACAAACTTCATAATACTTATTTCATAAACTGTTAACATCATACATATCTAGTTGGTACTAAAGTAGTTTAATAATGACCAACTTATGCCCTCTGTGATATACAAAATGGGCTATTTTGAGATGGTCGTTCATAAACTGTTAACATACATACATATCTACTTGGTACTATAGTGTTTATACCAATGTTACACATCTAAAAGATGGTTAACTGTGCCCTTATATGATATACAAAATGGGCTATTCAATTGTTATTAACATGACATACAAAAGCTAACATAAATGGCAATTGCACTTATATATCATACAGTTTTTATAAGTTCATACTTCATAGACAATATGATTTGATATTGGAGTCCAATGTTTTAAGGCAACACAGAAAAGAAAAAAGCCAAGTGGAATAACATAAATGAAATTAAAAAATATCGAGCTTTCTTACTTGTACATGGTCTACCATATTCTCGTGTTTATATTGATAGTTTGACTTATCAAATAACACAAACAATATTTTATGATCAGTCTCTAACCAAAGTTTCTGCAATGATTTTGGACGATTTTTGCAGTAAGAAGTGGTGTGTTACCTGAAAGACAATGTCAAGTTCTAAGCAAAGGGAATTGCCAATTTTGGAGCTTTTCGATTTATACTGAAAACGGGTAAATAAGGATATGCAAATTCAAGCATATATTTTGTTCTCTTAAGGGGCACTTGATGGTTTCTTACTTTTTTTTCTTCGTCTCAAATGAGATGAAATTTGGGTATATCATTCTTTTCTGGAGAATGTTGTGATTGTATATGATGTAATGAAAGTTGTACATTATTCTAAGTCTATCGATTTTTGACTTGGGCCAAATTGCCCGACAAAATTTGAAAAAAAAATATTGTTTCGATGTTGTTCTACATAGAAACTGAACATCCAAAGACGCTTGGGAACATGTTGAAAAGATATTTCTTGACAATAAGCGAATGCGTACAATTGCTTTAAAAGGCGAGCTTCGCATTATACAGGTGGGGGATCACACAACGGATGCATACTTCCGCAAGATAGAATCTATCGTTACATTTTTGAATGATCTTGGGTCGTCCATGTCTGATGACGACGTTTTCACTTATGCCATCAATGACTTAAGTGAAAAATAAGCAAATCTTGCCACCATTATTGCCCACAAGGACCCCTTCCCGGACCTTGACACAATGCGCTCCATGGTGATCACTGAAGAGATGAGACTCAACTCACGACCGCAACCCTTGTCCACCAACACATCGTCCTCGGCACCCCAGGTTCTTTTGGTCGAGGCAACCAACACATGAGGACAACATAATGGCACTTCCCGTAACAATCGCACCAACTCACGCAACTTCAACCCTCAAGTTTGTCGCAATTTTGCACGAGGAGTTTGTCTTCGGGGTCAGGCATGTAGGTTTATTCATAATCGTGGGAACAGTAGCTATGGCATGAATCGTGGGAGTAATAATACTTCCAATACTGCACGTGGGACTTATGGTACCTCTTTTACACCTTCATTGGGGTCGTTTAATGGATTGGGTAATCAACAACAGCTATTGGCTCTAATTCAGGCCCAACAGTCCTTGTTGGCCCAATATGGCCTTGGTAATAACTTGGGTCAGCCACGAGGTACACAACCACAACCAACACCTTCGGGTCCCAGGTCCAGTCCGCCCGGTTTTGGGCCTGCTTCGTGTCAGCATCCCACGACTCTCACCCCCCAGCAGCAGGCGTTTATTGCTTAGTCGGGTTATGGTCAGGAGACTCTCCTACCTCAAGCATTCAACACCATGACTCTTCAAGACCCGGCTACTACCAATTGGAACATGGACATTGGTGCGTCATCTCACCTTAATTCCTCTGCTGATAATCTTAGTACTGTTTTTAATTCTTGTATATATCCATCTGTCTTTGTTGGTGATGGGAAATCTATTCCCGTCACCAACACGGGCCATAGCATGTTAACCACAACTTTTCGTACGCTCCACTTAAATAATGTTCGAATTACTCCTAACATCGTTAAAAACCTTATATGTGTTCCTCAATTTGTCCGTGATAATAAATGTACCATTGAGTTTGACGTGTTTGGTTTTTCTGTGAAGGACTACTGGACCCGCCAAATCCTCCTCAGATGTGATATCACCGGGGACCTCTATCCAGTTACTGCCCCAACACCTCCTCAAGCATTTCTTGTCAGTCAAGACACGTGGCACCAACGACTTGGTCATCCAGGAAGTGATGTGTTACGTAGATTAGTTTTCAGTAATTTTATTTCGTGTAATAAGACAAAGCCTTCCGTACTTTGTCATGCTTGTCAGCTTGGCAAGCACGTGTTTTCGCTTTCTGAAACTATTGTTACTTCTGTTGGAATCGCTCCTAACTCGTAAATGGAACGAAATTGACGGGATTACATTTTCTATCTTTGTTAACTTAAACACATGGGCTTGTTATGTCATTTAGTTATAGTTGTATGTGTCTAGCTATAAATACCCTCCTAGACTTTCCTAGGAGGGTGAGATTCTTAGTGTAAGCTTTACCTTTCAATAATAATACACACACTAGTTTTTCCCTTCTCTCTCTACTTTATCTCACTAACATGAAGATGATAATCTTTCATCTTCCAAGACCTCCCGATTCACCAAATCAACCATACATACGATCCTAACATTGGTATCAAGAGCAAGGTCGGATTTTTATCATGGGTTGAATTTTGGTGTTTTTTTATCTTGTCAAAAATGGTATTTTTTTGGGTCGAATCAGTTTTTGTACCAAGTTTATGAATCGAAAATATTTTTCTTATTCATCCTTGGTTATTGCTTTTAAATGCTTTTTGTATCCATATGGTCAAAAGATGTCATGTCCTTTAACATTTGATGTCACAAACTCTTCTTTGTCTCCTAATAGTACAATAACAGTTTTTTGTTGATAAGCATTTATTGACATTTTTTTGATTCATTCCTGTGAAAATTGTGGTGGTCAACATGGTATTTATATGTGGTCAAATTGTCTAAAGATGTGTTCTATGCAGTTTTCTGGGTTTATAACTATGCTGAACGGAATCTTTGGTTAGAAAACTCGCCGGAGCAAAAAGTCAACAAGTCAATACCCTAGTTCTACGCCTAAGGATCTTCAGAATGTTTACGAGTAGCTTGGAAAGCTACTCGTGGAGTACTACGTGAGGGCTTACGCCTAAGGACCACAGCTTCACGCCTGGGACCACAGCTAGCGTAAGAACCATGGCTACAGCGTAGAACCATGCGTAAGTTTTTTTTTCGCTCTCGCGTAAATCTTTACGCCTATGCCTTCTTTGTTTACGCGTAAATGGACAAGAAAAGAAGAAAGCTTATGCGTAACTTGACCATGACCATATACCAAACATACCAAAAACCTCACGACCTCAGTTTAAGAAACATCATCAGTCCATGAAGAAATTTTTTTAACAAATGAAGTTCAAACTGTTACATATATACGACTCAAAACCAACTCAACAAATCCAATTGACTCCTCTATCCTAGACTCATCTCACCTTCCTCGACTCAAACAGAAACAAGAAAAAATAATTAATCTCATATTTCATTTCATGGGATTGATTCATCGAGACTTCTAAAGGTCAAACCCACGTAATTCATCATCACGATTTATGTAAGGATAAATCGTCTTTTATATTCGAACTCTTATTAAAAGATAGAACAAAACCAGTCGGTTTCATTCTCCCTTTTGGTTCAGTTACTAATAATTGACACAAAACGAAAAGCAAGATAACACAACTCTTACCCGAGAGCCTTGTCAAAGGATCTTAACGCTGAAATCTTCTTAAATAATCATAAGGGTAATGTTTGTTGTTTTAATCGTGTGTTGATTGAATCAGAGATTTGATGTAGATGAAGTATGAGTTGAGATTCGTTTAGATCAGAGAAGTATACTTGGGTTTGCGTTGTTTTTGTTGGATGAGATGAGGCGCACAATTTTGTGTGAATATTAGGGTTAAGCAAATGGAAGTTGTGTCTTATTAATACCGTAATTAGGGGATATAAGGCTTGGATCATTTTTTGCTAAAAGGTGTGATGGACTTTATCTTTTATTCATTTCAATGCGGGTTATGTGTTGGGCTGGTACTTGAGTACCGTTTGTTTTAATTTGGATTCATTGGGCGTTAATTTGGTTAGATATGATGGGTGCACACTTTATTGGATCGGTTTTTTTGCCGCCTATATGGCATTAGGTGTGGCGAGAATATGGAGTAATAATTTGGGTCTACTAATTATTTTTTGGCTTGTGTTAGATCAAAATGCATTGAGTTAAAATTCATTACTATCAAATGTATGTTTTATACATCGGCGCATTTTGGTATAACATTTGGTTAACAGTGGTATTTTGGTATGATAAACTTTCACGAGGATACAATTTTTTGACGGATCGAAACCATTATAAAATTCATTTCAACCATTAATGAAGGCTAGTTTTTTGAGCGTTTAACCGCAAGATGTGATAACGGAGTTAATTCTTTATTATTTATTTGAGGATGAAGTGGGATATCACGGGTGCGTGTACTTAGTATCTGAAGATATCGGGGTTGGTTGGATGCATGATTCTTTGAGAACCTTGTTCGATCTTTAACCATTACGAATGACAAAGACTTGAGTTGTCTAGTTATATCTGATGTAAGGAGTTACGTTGTTGTGCTCACTGCGTATAACTATCACTTTTAAGGAGTTACGTTGTTGTGCTCAAGTGTCACAAAAATGGATAATTAGAAACTTTAAGTTTACCTTTTTGAAGATGGTAAGAAAAAGGGTTCTTCGTCGACAATAGTGCAAGTTTAAGTCACAAGTTCGGGTTATTTTACTTGATCTCAAGGTCGTCATATTGGGTTTTCTCCATCGATAGTCACTACAAAAGCCGTCGAAATGATAATGGGGTCGGTAAAGAGTTAGGCGAGAAGAGTATACAGTAGAAGTTTTATCGTGATTGATTCTCACGAGATATTTATGGTACTTCACACTTATTCGATTAATTGAACATACATGGTTTATTGTCTCCAATTCATTATCAACATCGTGGTGTATGATTCGATTCATTGAAAACATCGGGGGAAGAGAGTATAGGTGGTGTTTGCTTCCTTTGATGTTTTGGATTTTTTTTTGAAAACCCGTTTCCCTTCATGAATTTCTTCAGTCATGGGGAAGAAATGAGATGATATGTGGTTCAAATTTCTTACTTTGGTGTTATCGTCTCACTTTCACAGAGTTATTGATAAGGTTTTAAAATGTACCTTTTTGAGGGTCGTTTAAGCCCTTATTTGATCACTTTTGTATCCGTTATTACTTAATATCGTTCCTTTTCACTTTTAGGTCTCTTGAAGGCAAATTCTTTGGAATGGCACTTATTTGGCCGAAAAGGCGCGGATATCTGAAGAAAATGGCCAAAGTCATGAATCGAGACACTCAGTCTTTGAAATACAAGGGGCGGCGTCGGTGTTATCTGCGGCGCCATCGAGCACTTTTTGTGGCTCGGTGCCAAATTGCTTATTTACAAGTGGCGGTGTCGGGCTTTAAAAGAGTAGGTCGTCATGACTCGGGCGGCCTAGATTTGATCGAGCGGCGTCGAGGTCGAAGAGACGGCGTCACAAGCATAAGGTGACGCCGTCGCAAGACTAACGTGGCAAATCGAAACCACAATAGCGGTGACCGACGGCGTCACAAATCATAAGGTGGCGCCGTCTCGAATGTAATCTTATATATAGAATCCGAATTTTTCGGTTTAAAGTGTGTAGTCTTTTGGAGTAAAAACCTAAACCGAACCAAGGTCGTCTTGTACATTATTTTAGGGTTCCAAACCCTATCTTACACCAAGATAAGTGCTTTACTTCATTAATTCAATTATGTCTTCAATTATTTGTGTGTATGCTTGCATGTTCTCCATGTCAAGCTAATTTACTTGTGTGTTTGCTTAGGAATATGAAACTTAACTATTGAATATTGATTGGTTGTCTCTTATCTTAATTGTTAATGATCTAATGTCGATAGGTCATTCGTTGTGTAGTTAATGCTTGATTAATCTTTGTGAACCTTAGACTATAACACCTAGAGTAGTTGTAGGCTAAACCATCAAGGAGTACCTTAGAGTTGGGTTTATAAATCCTAGAGATTTTGTATACGAGACCCTTTGGTAGTTTCAAAGAGTTAGGGATAAGCATACCCTACGACCTTAGACACACAACGCAATTAAGAATAAGGGCGTGACAATTCAACCATCAATAGGAGATAATTAAGGAGTAATAAAACCTAAGTAAACACATCTTTAAAATATCATACTGAGCACACAATAATTGAACATAGACTACCTCACCTTAGTTAATTAGATAATTAGATAATAGAGTAATCGGTGAAATTAAATACCAACCCCCAATCCAAACCCCGAGATTCGTACCTTTCCATTTCCTAAAAACATAAAAGATAAAAATAATCTTTCTCAACCCCAACCTTAGCGTAGTAACTCCTCACTAGCATTCCTATTCCCTGAAACGATATCAATTCCGTGACTTACCTAATACTACACTACAACGATTAGGTTCCTTGCCTAGGGTGTTGAAAAACTTGCTCGACGAAAAGGAAGTTCCTTTGACCCGAGCGACGCGTGTGGCGTTATCGATTATCGTGTGTGAAGTTACCTAAATAGGATGTTATGATGCCTCACACATGGTCATTTTATCGAGTAGCGCATATTCACAAGTGATTATTATTAGATGAGCGGCAACATTCGGAAGTCGTTTCATTTAAATCTTCATTGTTTGTTTGGTGTGAAGCATCTACATACGTGAGAAGATCTTGTTGATTTCTTGCATGTTACCCCGAGCGGATTTTCCGCAACAAGTCGATTACCTTGTGTGGTTTCTTGCTCATCTAAAAATTCATTGCGTCTTGAAAATTTCAAAAGTTAGAGAAATGTTCACTACATCAAAGCTTGAATCTGCAAGGCGGTTGTCGGTTTGGGAAGGCGATTGAAACTTCGTAGAAAAGAAGTGTACGAGAAGTGCTAAAGACATGCAACATGATTTGGGGAAGTTAATCCAATTCATGCATATTCGTCATTTTCCTACAAGTGAAGAAAACGGTTCTCAGTCGAGGTACAAGAAGAAGACAAAGAGCGTAAACTTTCATCATCCTCGACACTTAAAGAGCTTATGAAGACCTTTCTTTATTTTTTTTCTATATTTGTAGTAAATGGTGTAAGTAATCCCTATGTCGTCCCATTGGGGGAAGATTGTTGGAATCGCTCCTAACTCGTAAATGGAACGACATTGACGGGATTACATTTTCTATCTTTGTTAGCTTAAACATATGGGTTTGTTATGTCATTTAGTTATAGTTGTATGTGTCTAGCTATAAATACCCTCCTAGACTTTCCAGGAGGGTGAGATTCTTAGTGTAAGCTTTACCTTTCAATAATAATACACACACTAGTTTTTCCTTCTCTCTAAATTTATCTCACTAACATGAAGATGATAATCTTTCATCTTCCAAGACCTCCCGATTCACCGAATCATCCATACATACGATCCTAACAACTTCACCGTTTGATATTATTCATTCTGATTCGTGGACTTCTCCGCTTTCGAGTGTTACTGGCATTAAATACTATGTTCTGTTTTTAGATCATTTTTCTCATTATTTATGGGTGTACCCTCTTCGTAACAAGTCTGATATGCTGTCTAAATTTATTCATTTTCGTGCATTTGTTAAGAACCAGTTTAATTGTGATATCAAATCATTGCAATGTGATCATGGTGGTGAATTTGACAACAACGACCTACACAAATTGTTTGCTTCTAATGGCATAACAAATGCGCTTCGTGCCCGAGAACCTCTCAACAGAATGGTAAATCCGAACGAATGATCCGCACCATCAACAACCTAATCGCACCCTTCTATTTAAAGCCCACCTTCCACCCACCTTCTGGGTTGAAGCACTTCACATGGCGACTTATCTTTTAAACATCTTGCCTTCCACTGCCATACACCATGAAATCCCACACACCCGACTTTACAAGACTACACCCAACTATGCGGACCTTTGGGTATTTGGTTGTCTTTGTTACCCTCACATCTATCATAAATCATCGATAGCATACATTTCAACAGCTTTTTACCTTTTATTTATAAACGCCACTCTTGGCGTAGAGGTGCTGAAAAGTTTCTTAGAATAGGCCTTACGGCTATAAGGAGACTTTTTAGTGACTTCTATTACATGTCACCATATACAATTTTTATTATATTTTTTATTATTATTATGTTTATTATTATTTTCCTTTTGATAGACAGATAACAATTTTTTAGAATAGCCATCAATGAACTATTTTTCATGTCAAGTTGTATGTTGAATACTACGTTTATTTTTCATTATCTATATTAAAATGTTGGTTTACAAGGAAGTGGGCTGGAGGTAAGGTGTAACTTTCATGAGCTCACTGTGAACAATGTATGTAGACCACAAAAACCCCAATCAAAATTCATTTGGAGTCATGGATGGGCAGACAGCGACTCGAATCCTTAGACGTGTGCTATACGACGCAACACTCTTGTTACCCTACATGGCTACGCTCAATCACAATCCTACAACTCTTGAATTTTTTTTGTTGGTCAATTTGGTTATCTATCTATTCCCTATTATCTATTAGTGTCATACTAGTTATAATATTTGTGTACGCACGGGTTTTTATATATTGTGTTTTTTTTTAAATCAATTACTAGTTTATTTTTTACATTAGACAC
This sequence comes from Chrysanthemum lavandulifolium, assembly GCA_022545495.1. Lineage (NCBI taxonomy): Eukaryota > Viridiplantae > Streptophyta > Magnoliopsida > Asterales > Asteraceae > Chrysanthemum > Chrysanthemum lavandulifolium. The sequence goes on along the minus strand of CM040239.1, from coordinate 220,157,814 downwards.
AAATATTTTTAAAATCACTTCCGCTTTTTACTAAGTTTTTTTCTTTATACTTTTGACACTTCAATTTTTATGTTTATTTTTGACACAAATATTTTTGAAATCACTCCCACTTTTTACTAAGTAATTTTCTTTATACTTTGGACACTTAAACTTTTATGTTTATTTTTTTTTCTTAACTATATATAAGAACATTTTTTTTTAACTATTGCCAAATCCGAAATATTTGAGTTTTTTTAGTAAATATTTTAAAATAAAAATAATAATAAATAAATAAAATATTACCAAATAAGGATTGATTTTTTTGAACTGAAAAATTCCTACTAAGGGTTTGTTTTATTATATAAAAGATTATAATTTTATGTTTTTCAAAATACTAACTTCTTTGTTAACGAACTTTCAGTATTCAATAATTAGAGGCGTTAGTTTGTTTGTAGTATAATTTAATATGGCGTAATTATAATCTGAATACTTTTATAATCCTGTTTGTTTCATTATATTAAGGTAATTGTAGTTTAGTGTTGGCTACATGTGACACGTGCCACACATTAACTTTTCTAATGAACTTGAAATCAACATGTGTATATCATCACCTTCATCTTCGGTTCATATAATTGTTCTAAGAATTGTCTTAGTTTATCCCTTGATGTTGTGTGTTTCATTTAAAATATGTTTTTTATTTTAAAATTTTACTTTATTATACCTTGAACTCATGGTTCTTTTTTCTTCTTAATTTGCCTTATAATTAATATGGTAAATACACCATTAGTCTTTGTGATTTGGCCAAAATTTAATAAGTAGTCCATTTTGGCGAGAAATAATATTACGCGTTGGCAAATCCACTATGAGTCCCCAATGTTCATGAATATTACCACATTTAATTTGTCATTTCAATCTGTTTGGTTACAATTATACTTGCATTTACACTTAATTTTTTGACGTATCAATTTCATATCTCGATCATTTCTACTCCATATCATGGTTCGTTTGTAATTCACAAACGAAGTAGCTTTTTTGGCCAACCATCATTTAATTTGTCATTTTCAAAACTTGTTTTGTTATTACTATTGTGATTATACTTGCATTTACATACGTACAAGTGACATTAATTTTATCGAATCTTATTGATATATTCACATGAAACATATAAACTTTAAGACAAATATATTATAAATCCAACAAAATAAATATGTTTATACATTTGATCTATTTAGATTACAATCTTTAGATATTATCATATAATAAGGTGGTTCGGTTCGGTTCGGTTTTGCGGTTTGGTTTTAGACAAAAGCGAAACCGAACCACATTTTCGGTTTACGAAAAGTAAAAACCGAACCATCGGTTTTAGTTTGATCGGCTTTCGGTTCGGTTTTCGGTTTCGGTTCGGTTTCGGTTTTCGGTTTGTTTCTTCCACTTTCTCTTTTCCCTCTTTTCCATCTCTCTCTCCTCATCTTTTTATTTCTTTCCTAAATTTAAGAACACAAAAGAATGGTGGCGTGTTGATATGGAAAACAAGCTATAATTCGCACATCATGGATAAATCGAAATCACGGGCGTAGGTTTTATGGTTGTCTAGATCCGATATTAGATTTTAATTTTCATTTTACTTTATGTCAATACATTAGAATATTATTACTTTTGTTTTTGTTTACATGGATCTAATTCTGAGTTTGTTGATTGGCATGATCCTCCAATGTGTGAAAGATCAATTGATATCATCCCTGATCTATTAATGGCAAGGAATAATATGGAAGCTACACTAGAAGCCAAAAGACTTGAAGTTGCCAAAATGAAGAAATATTTGATTTTTTCCCCTCAATTTTGAAATTTTCATATATTTTAACAAGTGAATCAATATAAGTTATCAGTGGGGAAGATGTTAGGTGATGAGTTTTGACTTTTTTGGGGTCAAAGATGTAGTTGATTAACGATGTAATTTTTTGTGGTAGTGAAATATTAGTTCGATGCTACAATTTATTCAGTTCTGAATGTTAGTTTTTTATGTGTTGATAGATTTTTTCAGGTTGTTGACTTTGTTTTAGGTAAAAACTAGTAGTTGACCATTTGGTTAGTGGGTTAAGTTTGACATTTGTTGGCATACTAAAGCGATAAACATTTTTGCATATTAAAAGACAAGTTAATGGAACTTTTTAGGTTGTTAACTTTGTTTTAGGTAAAAGTTGTAGTTGACCATATGGTTAGTTGGTTAACTTTACCATTTGCATACTAAAGAACCGATAAGAAGTTGCATTTTTGCATACACATAATGCGAGATGCAAGTAATTGGAACAAATAAAATGACCTAAACATGCACACTTAAGTTGAAAACATTGCATATTATCATTACAACAAGTTGCAATGAGTTGCAAAATGCAATTGGATACCATAGATTACCAAAGTTTAACATCCACATACAAACATAAGTCTTAAACATTTTCAAATATCCGCGTAAGTTTAAAACACCAAACTATCTAACTTAAAATTTGTTTTGGTGAACCGGTTCAACTCTTTTACTCTTGATCATAGATCTGCTCCATTTGGGTGAGCAAGGACCATTAGACTTCATTGGTGAACCAAACACTTGATTTCCACTAGCTCCATGTCTTTAATTCCTTATTGCACTTCTACTCCATTTAGGTGAACCACTTTGACTTCCACCAGCATTGACACTTTGACTTGCAGATGTACCACCATCACTTTACCTTGGATTGATCCTCCCATCATCACTGTTTCTTGCACCATCGGATGCACGGGTTCAATTTAGGTTGCACCACCAACTCTGAGTTTTGACCACTTTGACTTGCGATGATGGCTTTCATTTCTACCACTTTGACTTCCAACTTCATTATCAACATTCATAAAATTGGTAACAAGAAATGAAAAGCTATAAAATAGTGAAGTATGCATTTTCTTACATTCTAGCATGCAAACACCTTGACTTGCAACTTGTGAACTTTGAATTTCGTTATCCAAAGCAAACTGACTCTTTTGGGGTCTTGAACAAGTAGATGCACCACAGGAACCATTAACATCTTTCCCTTTTTTTTAGAACCGAAAGATGATCCACCACCTTAACCTTTACATGACAACTTATTGTGACCTAATGTGCTAACCGTATGCAAGTTTTAAAAATTTATAAACACGATTTATCCGGCAATTACATTAACACATAAGAGCAAGTATACTAGTTCATGATAGCAATGGTGGGTAAGTCGAGATCGTCGAGGATTAGCATTGAGAGTGTTCATGAAAGCTTGGTGTAAACTTGATGCAATGCAAAATCATAGGCAAATGATTCCAATCCATGGTTTATGTTTTGTAAAATCATTTTAAGAATACAAACACATAGGTAATGCTTTCTCGGTCCTTAACCTATTGATTATTCTTTAGGAAATCCATTTGTTTGTAAAAGATTCTTATTTAACTTGTTCTTACGAACACTTTCGGCCTTTAGGTGATGAAATCGTTTCTAGTCTCGTTTAACAAGTAAATATGATGAGTGTCAATCATCATATCCCCATACTAGTTTGTCACTAACGTTTTGGAATAAAACATAAAGAGAAATCCTTTCGGTCCTTTATCTTGCAAATGTTTTACCATCAAATTAAACAAGACTAGTAGTTATTCCAACAAACTCATTAAACAAGAACATTTTACATGCATCACATATATAAGAACACTCCTAACAATTGCCTACATCCTTACACACAAGTATATTCAAGAATTACTCCATTAAAACCGTAACATAACACAAGTAGTAACCATGTAATTCATATAATTCATAAGAATAAAAATTCATGACAAAGTTCATAAGAATACCTAAACTTGGATTACAAGAACTAGAAAATGTGGAACTATAGCAACTCTGGCGCCTCGATCGCTTTATACTACCCGTATAACTCCAAATGACTACCAAATGGTAGAAATTGTTCTCAACAAGTTCTGAACGTGTTCTGAGACTTAATAGGACTTTTAGGGTGAATAAAGTGCTTGGTAATAGTCTTGGTGTAAACCTATTACTCTTTAGGTGTGTCACACTAAACAACTAAGTCTAGGTGCAATATATAGCTAAGAACTCTTCACCAACAAGCCAAAAATGTCCACTAGGAGTCATTTATGTCGAAATTTAGGATTATTTATTTTCGATTTTTATAACTCAAAAAGCGAGAAGTCATCTCGTGTTTTCCAAAGTCCCAGCACCACACGATCTTGGCGCCATGATAGTATTGGCACGAAATGTATCTACTAATTTCAATATAACAATAACACCTCATTATTTCACTCGTCAAGGCGTTTTCAAAATAAAAAATTCTAATTCTGGTTCCGAAAGATATCTTCTGAAAACACATTAACCTCTCTTGAACAAATTATCTGAAGACAAGTACACGTAATACATTTAATAATAATAAATAATAATAATAATAATAATAATAATAATAATAATAATAATAATAATAATAATAATAATAATAATAATAATAATAATAATAATAATAATAATAATAATAAACCTAATAAACCTACCCTTTACCCAAGCCTCCCTACCTTTTCTTTTGAACATGTTTTTCTTCTCCACGGATACAAAATTCACGCCATACTCATCTCGATTCACAAAATCCCATTTTGGTGATAAACACCTTTGGCACCTTCCTAAACCCATCCACACTACTCCTTAATCGCCATATAGGTGCTATCGTGGATGAGAGAGATGAAGAAAGCTTAAAATCGTGACATGTTTTGAAGGTTCAAGAGGGTCATAAACATACTCCTAGTCTCATCATATAAAGGGTTCAAGCTCGGAAGAGAACTCATCAACTTCTATCTCAATTCGAAAATTAGGGTTTCGTAGATCAAGGGCTTTTTGAAATTACCGAAGGGGTTTTGTAATTGGGAATAAGAGGAAGCTTTTGGAAGTAGTTAATTGTTCCAAATCGTCCCGAACCTCGTCAATTGGAGCAATTAGTGTTCGGTGTTCATAGAAATAGTGTCGCGTGTCGGTGCCACACACTTTTGACTCCACCTGTTTATACTGCTAATTGCCAAGGTGAGTATTCATAGCCCCCTTTTTACCGTTTTACTTATTTTAGGTGAAATGCATGAATATAAAATATTTTCTTTGAACTATTTGATATATTTTGAACCCTTAGACTTAATTATAAATTTATGACATGTTTGAACCTGATGGACCGTACGTCATTGACCTAAATTCTCCCAGGTTCGGAGCAATGCCGAGTCTCCCATGTTCGGAGCAGTCATTAATTGATAGTATATAATAGTTGTTATGATGTCTTGTTCGTACATTCGCATTGTTAGTCCCTATTGCTTTGCCGTTCGCACTCCAATTATACGTACCGTTAAATACGGCTCCACTGTCGCGAGCGATGGGTAGTATGGATAGTGCTATTAGAGGTCGGCAACCTCTCGTTCCCTATCTCTGGGCATATTATTTATTTTAGGGCTTTGTCGCATACTTTATTATATCACGAGGAGTATTGTGACCATATGTGCATTATTTTCTAGACTTGAAATATGGGGTGTATGTGAACTTATATGTTACAAGTCAGTATGGTAGGGATTTGTAACATAGTAAGTTGAAAGGACATTTGCCGAGCGGACTTTCTAAAAACGGTATTTTTATCTACATAAAACCTGTGTACTCACCAACTATTTTCATAGTTGACCTGTTTTCTCATGCATTTCAGGTGATCGTTGATTAGCATATTTTATGAAGAATTTAAATAAAGGAGTCGTCACAAGTCAACTTGGTCGTTATGTATTAAAGTGTCATCTTTTAAATGTCGAGTTTTATGTTTCAATTGCCAATGTCGGCTAGAACCTTGTTGTAATGTTACAATATTTCTTTAAATTTAAATTATGGTATTGTACTATATCTCTTTGTGATGTATATTGATTATGTTGCACCTTGCGTTTCCGCCTCTGGTTGGGTGTGACAGATTGGTATCAGAGCCGAAGGTTATAGTGAATACCCGTTTTCATAAAATAAAAATCGCAACTATAACTCAAAATAAAATTTTCTTAAAACACTGAACATCATACGAGTCGACTAGCACCAACATTTCATCGTTACTCCTAAATTATGCATAGCCTGTACACCTATGCATAATTCAGGAAGAATCATACAATGATGGGATTAGTAGCCTCGGATCATGTTGGTCGAGTCTTAAAGAGTCTGATCACCTGGAACTGCATTAGTCACATGAGTATGCATGGCATGTTTAAATGTTCACTATATCTTATATTTATTTTATAAATGCCTTCTTCTTGCTATATATTATGACCCGATAGGCTAAGCGCGTCCTTGTTCCTGTCACATTACACTCGCTACCTATCGTCCCACACATCATCCGCCATTGTCCATGTATGACTTACACAACCAAATGTTTTGGCCCATTGTAGAATCATGACTACAAGGAACACCCGTTTAGGAAGCATCAACAATGAAGCCCCAAGAGACAGTGTTGCTGAATTGGCGGATCTCCTCACTCAGATTGTCGCACAAATTGATGCAAGACGAGCCAATGAGGGAGCTGGTACCTCGACCAATGGCCACAGATGCAACTATAAGACCTTCATGTCATGCGGGCCAAAGGAATTTTATGGCACCGAGGGTGCCGTTGGCTACTATCATGGTTTGAGAATATTGAGTGAAACTTAGCATCACTAAATGTCTTTGAGGAGATAAGTTTGAGTTCTCTGCGGATCTACTTTAGGGTCGAGAACCGACATGGTGGAACAACTAGCTACATACGAGAGGAGAGAAGGCGCAAATGTATTATCTTGGGAAGAATTTGAAAGCTACTAAGCGAGAGTCTGCGGGGAAGGATGAAGTCAGAAACTAGAAGCGGAATTCGGAACCATTTGATGGTAGGAGTAGAAGTTGACAAGTACACGCCCGCTTTCATGGGGCGACAGAATGGTTCCCACATGGTCTCTCTTGTGCGAGGCGATTGATCGATACATTTGGGGTTTGATCCACGATATCGAGAATCGAAGACAACGTCAAGTTTAACTCACACAAGCTAGCCACTTGCGAATGACTAACAGTAAGAAACTAAAAGCAGTTCGGACAAACCAATAATAGAAAGTTTGTAGTATGTTGGTAACTCAAGCGTGTTAGGTTTGAGCAAGAGATCGTTAGAACGAGGTTGAATGGAATTTCAACTCGCGTCTCGATTATCGAGATTTGAATGAGAAAGGGAATAATATGAAGTTATCTAAACTACGGGATAAGGAAAGCATAAAGTTTAAAATCTATGGAAATCCTAAGAATAAAGGAAAACTACGCAATTCTACACTAAAACGCAAAAACGGAATTAAAACGAAACGCGAATAAAAAGCAAGTACAACTATTCTAACTCCTAAAAATAACCTAAAACTACTTTTATACTAAAAATTATATTAGAAAACTAATTAAGAATTAAAACTATTTTTGGAATTTTCTTGAATTTATTAAATTTAAAACTAATTTTTAACTATAAAAATAAGACTAAATAACTAAAATTATAAAAACAAAGGGAAAATTATGGAATTACTTTTCAAAAATCTAAAATATCATAAAAGACTTTTCAAAACTATTTTTTATTTTTGATTAATTTTCTATTTTCTATGATTTTAATACTATTTAAATCTAATTTAAATTATTAAAATACCAAATAAAAGGGAAAAATAAGGAAAAATCTTTTTATGCTTTTTATATTTATCTTAAACTGGGAAAATTGAAAAATTATTTTTGGAACTTTCTCAATTAATTGCAATAAAAGCTAATTAAAATGATTAAAAGCGATTTAATAAAGAAAAATAGTGAGCAAAGAGCAAAATTAATGAAAATTTCAGGAAATTCTAAATATTATTCTAAAGCTGTAAAATTATAAAAACATGGCCCTATGTGGAGAATCGTCGTGTAGTGTAACTTGAGCTAAAATAAGACTTAAGATTAAGCAAATAAGCTCTACAATGAACCAAAGCATTACGGAAGCTATGCTATACTATAACTACTCTAACACTCGGTTCTCGAGTTGAAATGAAAGAGAAAGGAAAGGAAATGAATAGGTTTTGTGTTCTTAAGTTTTTTTTAAAGGAGGAAAGGGAAGTGGAAATGAAATAGAGAGGAAGTTTTGTTAAGTAAATCTTCCTCTCACTTTTGGGAAGAAAGGGAAAGGAAAATGGAACCTTATGTTGAGTAAAGACTAGTATACCCTTTTTAAAAGATTTAACATCAACAACTAAAGGGCATATATGTAATTTGACTAAGTAATTTTCCTTTCCTCCCACTCAAGAACATGATTATGATTACTTTCCTTTTCCTTTCCTCATCTCAAGAACATAACAACTAACACTTACTTTCCTTTTCTCTTTCTTTCCCTTTCCATTCTTTTCCATTTCCTTCACTCAAAACTCGAGAAGCGGGCGTAAGGCCACCAATTGAAGCTACTCTAGCTAAACATGACATTACAATTATGATTAAGCAAGCGATTATCTAGCAAATCATGAAGCCGACCCTCTTGTTTAAGCCCTTCTAATCGCTTATCCAATAAGCTATCATGAAAACCAAAAGCATGGATCTCAAGAATACCAACGAGAGAACATGTGTACCAAATTACGACTCGAGGACAAGTATTAAAGAGTTAGAGAGCAAAACAAAATGGCAAAACAATGACAAGGCGATGCGGTGAGCAGTGTGAACAGGAAGCTAGTTTGAGCTTGTTTATAAGCTAATTCAGAGCTAATTCTAAAACCAGATATGTGGTCTTAAAGACCACCTAGAAGACTAAAGTTTGCCAAATATTAGACCTAGTTAGTGAAATGAAGATTTTGCAAGAACTGCACTTTCTTTGATAAGGCCAGTATTTCAAGCAGTTTGACTTTTTGAAAAACAATTACTAGTTTGACCAAAATGAAATTTAAGATCAAATGTAAAGTGAAATGGATGAAATAAGATGTGAATGAACTTTAGCAAGCTACTTCTGCGATTTTGAACCTATGTGAATAGCCTCATGGCCCGAATTCAACAGATTGTGAGATCGAGACAGTGGTGTTGTGATATTGACTTAAAACTTAAATGACAGCAAAACCAAGGACGAAATGATAATAATAGACTATAACAAGACTAAAGCAATTGATCTAACCCATTTTTAGTCCTGCAAACAGTTAAAATCACTCAACCAAACACTCCTTTATGAATCAAAATGCATTAAAACTACTAAACTTGATGAGATTCTTACCAAGGCCGATTTAAAACTTATATAAACATAAAACTTATCATTTCAACAAACTAAAACCGATAATTAACATGAAATTGATTGACTTTAGATCTTTGACTTTTGTTTGACTTTTTTTTGAAATGGGATTTTGAGAGAAAATGAAACAACTATAACTCATGGAAGCTTATATAGGCACGTGAGTTTAAATATTCGAAATAACAAGCTTGACACAAGTTTATCAATCAAATGAGAATTAGCAGAAATTCATGGAAGAGTTGAAAAGTAAATTTGCATTAATCAAGATGAAATTACATTTAAAGTAACAATTACACTCTGAAAACAATTAAAATGACGGAAATGTAAAGGTCAAAATCTCTAAAACCTAAGAGATTGGACAAGAAATAATGTGAGCTCGAGGGTCTTTAAATAGCGAGAGATGGAGGCCATGGGATCCCATTCGGAAGAGCCTAGAAACTCATTTTTAGCCACTCATTCTATCCATGTCACTTGTACCAATCGGAGGGCTCTAATTGTCTTGATGAGGTGTCGTAATTTGAAATTATCTTCAAGGACCATTCTTGACAATCTTCAAATAGACCAAGGGAATGAATTTGCAACTTTTGAATCTTCAAGGGCCATTTAAAGTGTAGGGATTGAAAGTGTAATTTGACCTCAAATGTTTGAAACTTGAGGGCCACTATTTCGACATTTCTTCAAACTTTGATCAAATCTTCACAAATCATCCTCGTAGATTAGAAATCTTCATAAATGCATAATTCGACCTTCCGGCTCGACTTAAGCTCTCTTAATCTCTCGTGCTCGGTTCGTCGATTTGGATCCTTTTGCGTGTTTTACATATCCATACACTGCACAAGCATAAACTCAAGAAACCACAAATATTAGCAATAAGCGGCTCTTTCTTGGTTATTTTGGGTCTATTTTGATAAAGAAAAGGTATGTGTTTTAGCACATACCAAAATACCAGACGAAACTATTCTGCAGTGTCCTCGCATGCATCAATCAACTCAATTCTAAAACCAAGGATTTCAATCTCTTTCTACTAAACCATTGATATGTCCAAACCGTCAAGTTATCTCACTAAGCTAGCCACTTGTGAATGACTAACCGTAAGAAACTTAAAGCAGTTCGAGCCAATTAGAAGAAGTAGTCAATGTTCCTCAAAAGAGATTAAGAAAGCCTTAATTCTAAAACGCCCGTTTACCTTTTAATTCACAAGTATAGATATTACGGTTAAGCACATTCCGATTATGAATGACGGTTTGTTGAACTTTCATGTCGATCAATAACTCCAACATTTTTCAAACGACACGTTAGGATCACGGAGTAGAAAACACAACACACGTGAAGTGACCATACGGATAGAATACATCGTCACGATTTTCACAAGCTCCCAAACTAAGCGTAAAACCGAAATCATTGTTAAATATGATTCTAGATGCTAACACTACCCATGGAAGTTACTTGTGTAAATACCTTTTGTTCCCATTTTCCTATTTTCCTCTAGAATTTTTTATTTTTGTGAGAAATGAATTTCTTCAAGTTTCTCGTTTCGATAACTTTTATTCCGATAAAGATATAAAGCTAAGTCGATAATTAGTTATCCGCCTTCTCTCAAGAACCATTGTCGTAAAAATGAGGTCCACATCAAGGAATTTTATTCACTAACTTTTGACTTTTCAATTTTCAACAATAATATATTTTTTTTTTTTTTTTTTTTTTTTTTTTTGCACTTATACTTTTACTTATATGAGCTATGAACCACGGAGCTTCAGGGGTAATTCAAGACTATAGGCTTCATGAAATGAGGATCCCGGTGGCTAGGCTAAGACCTCATCCAATCCGGCTAAAGATCCAAGGTCCGATCTCGACACATGACTCACAACTTTACTTATTACTTTATCACTTATCACTTATTACTCATTTATTACGGATCCTTGATGTGTACCCAATTTTTAAAACAAAGATTCTTTTAAGAAGATAAAGAACTAACTATCGCCAAAGACTCGACATCTCTAATTATTTAGACATATATGAGGTGAAACAATTTTGTGGGAACAAAAAGCCATAAGTACCTTGATGGGCTCTAAAGAGAACCAACTACTCCACGCTTAGCATCTAAACTCATAAGTAACTCTATCATTTCTCGATCTCTGCAAATTTAAAATCCCAAATAATGAGATCCGGATGCTTAGCCGATAATTTTAGATTATCTATGGTTAAGGGAACAAGCTAGGGCTCAACACGCCCGGTCAGTCGAAATTCTATTCCTACTCTCACCGGTGGAAAGTCAACAAGGTGTCAAAACATATATTAACTTAGCAAATGCTTCGTCTAATGAAATAAAGTCATGCATATTTAAAATCACTCGGAAACTTGCAAAATCTTGGCCTTGTGAGCTAGAATTAGCATTTATAGCTTCTTGTCTAAGAGACTAGCAAAACTTTTCAATCAAAAGACTTAACAAAAGCTTACAAAAATTTTAAATTTTCACATTTTGCACAATTTTTCTTTTCTAAGGAAAAGCGGGGTTGCAGAGAAACACAACAGAAATAAGCAAGTGCGGTCAAATCAAATCGAAGATTACCCTACCCCGGACTAGAGCGAAACATTGTCCTCAATGTTTAAAGCAAGGTATCACGAAAATCTAAAAGCCGTTTATTAAGTATGCTCAAAGATAAGCGTTAGTCGATAAGATTAGGATATCGGTTTCCATCGGCATCGATCATGAAACTCGAGTGGAGAAATGATAAACTTGAGCACGAGAGTCTTCATATCGGGAACATCTAAACACAACATCACAAACAACCAAACACGAGAAATCGAAGGCGGACCCTTGGCGTCACTTATTAGAAAATAGAAAGAAGATAGAGATAAGCATGGGGTGCCTCCCACGCGCTCTTGTTTTTGATCACCGAGTCGCTAGCTTGACTCGTCCCAATTCATTTGTCCTTGGGAAGAAAGTGGTAGAGATACCGGGTCAGCGGTGTCCTCATTCCAGAAGGAATGAGGCGGGTGGGTTGGGTGGTGAAGAAAATGTCGGGCTCAAGCACAAATGGTATATCATGAAAGAATGATCCATCATCCGGCGGTTTTGCGGGTGGACGAAGGAATAGCGGATCAAAGTGAGAAAACTCAAGAAAGATGGGAGCTTATGGTAAGGAGGTGAAAGCTTAACAATGAAGGCATCCAGTGAGGATCCTTATCTCGAATAACGGTTTTAGCATAAAGCTCATCTATGTCAAATATCCGGGTTTAAAGATTTTGTCTTCACATGCGGCTCAGCGGGATAAGTGATGGTGGACTCATCGGAAGAAGGAGAATCAAGAGAACCATCAAGAAACATCATATCCCCTGGGATCATTCATAACATCCTCAATACCGGTGGTATTGGGTCATCAATAACATCCTCAATGATCGGGTCATTTGTCGAGTATCGAAATCTCGTTCAAAACTTTGTTCATATCAACATCAAAGTAGAATCGCTCAAGAATCGGAGGATAAACATCATCCATAGTGGGATTGCCACTAATCTCTTCATCAAATCGGAAAGTCTCAAGCTCGGGAGAGAAATCACTATCTTTAACGGAGATAGGATGCAAACTCGAATTATCGTTCAAAGCTTCAATCTTAGAAATGAGAAGATAAACTCTCGACAATGTTTCACGTAGTACTAGATCCTCGATCTCAATATCATCGGGCTCAATCTCTTCTTCTTCTGGCTCGGGCTCAGAAGGTAAATCGTCGACAAAATCGATGTCTCCATAAGAATCATCATCGGAATCGGAGAACATCTCAACATGATCATTTGAAATATCAAGAGAGGCTCATCACAAATATACCAACCCAGGACTCTCTTGGGCTTGGGATAAGGATCTCAACACTAGTCTCTTCCGTTTAGGAATAGTACTAAGATGCTCATCCCCATTATGAAAGAGTCAACGGGTTCAACAATGTTTGAAGCAATATGATCATCGACTTCTTCCAAAAAACGTCACTTCTCTCAACCGGCGTGAGTGAAGGGAAGAGTCGAAATGAAAGGCTCGAAATGAGAAGGGATAAGAATCAGGAGGTGGGACAAATGGTGTGCTCTTAGAGCTAGCAAGTTCCACCACTTCCGTTGTGGTCTCCGGTTCTTTCTGTTTAGAAATCGTTTAAGCTCATAAGTTCGTTCCGTTTTGTTGTAACTCGACGGACTCGTAACGATGAATCGTGAAAGATAAGGATCGATTCTAGAATTCTTCGGATTAGAGTCGAGTACAAGCGGGAATCACCTCGGGTTGAAATATGTTCCATCTCCTCACCGGAGGGAGTAGGAATCGAGGTTCATCAAGCTTACATTTCAAAATTTTGGTAATGCTTCAAGTTTTCAATATTGTTCGAGAAAAGCACGACGTTCAAAGAAATTGTCCCGTGACCCTCGGTGGGTTCTTGGGTAGCTCGGAATAGTGTGATCGTCTTCCATAAATTGAGCGGGTTCCTCATTAACATATTGTCGAGCTTGAATGCGGCTTAATAAAGTTTGAAGCATGCTCTCAATGCGGTTTGACGTAGCTCAAATCTTTTTCAAAATCGATGGAAACGTCATCGATAACCCGGTGGGTTCTTGAAAAGGCGACACATACAAGATTCGCGATAAAATCCACACCCTTTGCAAAAGCAACGTTCACAAAATGAATCATCGTTTAACAAATCTCTACAATTAAAGCAATAGGGTTGATAGAAATTTTGAGAATCCATGAGAATTAAACATATAGAGGATAAGAGGAAAGAATTATCGGGTCGGAGGGTAAAGAAGAATATTTTGGGTTTTAAAACATATTTTGAAAAGGAAAATCTTTTGGGTTTTATAAAAGGGATATGTACAAATATCAATGATAACTTCACGAGGAAGGATCTTCAAATGCACACGATTCGAGGCGGAATCTGAAACTCGCTACAAGCCCTCCCGTGGCGCCAAAATTGATATCTTGTCGAAGCGTCAAGTTTAACTCACACAAGCTAGCCACTTGTGAATGACTAACCGTGAGAAACTTAAAACGGCTCGAGACAAACCAATAATAAGAAGTGTAGTATATGGGTAACTCAAGCGTGTTAGGTTTGAGCAAGAGATCGTTCGAGCGAGGTTGAATGGAATTTCAACTCGCGTCTCGATTATCGGGATTCGAATGAGAAAGGGATAATATGATATATTCTAAACTACGGGATAAGGAAAGCAAATGGAACATATAATCTACGGAAATCCTAAGAACTAAGGCAAACTACGCAATTCTACACTAAAAGCATAAAAGCGAATTAAAGCGAAGCGAATAAAAAGCAATAACGTCTAATCTAACTCCTAAAATAACCTAAAATTACTTTTATACTAAAATGATATTTGAAAACTAATTATGAATTAAAACTATTTTTAGGAATTTTCTTGATTTAATTCTAATTAAAACTAATTATTAACTTTAAAAATAAAACTAATTATCTAAAATTATCAAAACAAAGGGAAAATTATGAAATTACTTTCTAAAATCTAAAATAACATAAGAGACTTTTCAAAACTATTTTGTAATTTTACGATTAATTTTCTATTTTCTATGAATTTAATACTATTTTAATCTAATTTAAATTGTGAAAAATACCAAATAAAAGGAAAAATAGGAAAAATATTTTTATGCTTTTATATTTACCTTAATCTATTAAAATTGAAAAATTATTTTTGAAACTTTTCTCAATTAATTGCAATTAAAGCTAATTAAAATGATTAAAAACTATTTTAAATCAAGAAAAATAGTGAACAGTGACCAAAAATTATGAAAAATTCAGGGAAATT
Organism: Chrysanthemum lavandulifolium; assembly: GCA_022545495.1. NCBI lineage: Eukaryota > Viridiplantae > Streptophyta > Magnoliopsida > Asterales > Asteraceae > Chrysanthemum > Chrysanthemum lavandulifolium. The sequence continues at coordinate 220,142,757 of CM040239.1, read as the reverse complement.
CTAAAATATTATTCTAAAGCTGAGAAAAATATAAAAACTTGGGCTTATGTGGAAGAAATAAGGGCTGCTATGTAACTAATCCTAAATAAGCTACTTGGAAATAAGCTAACAAGCACAAAAAGCCACCAAACTTCTACAGGGCCTAAATTATACTATTACCACTCTAAATAAGCTAACTAATGCTACTCTAACCTCAAATAAGCAGGATCAACATGATTAAGATGCCAAGTATTAAAGATTTCTCAAAACAAAATGGCAAAGACGGTGAGCAGTACCTAGTTTGAGCTTAGATAAGCTTCTCGAAAAGCTTTAGCCTAAAACAAATATGTGGCCTTGAAGACCACCTGGAAAACTACAAATGGACCAAGAATCAGACCCTAGCTAGCTGTAATGAACTCAGGCAAGGAGGCGCAATTCTGCAAAACCGATTTTTAGACAATTTTGACTTTCTTAAAACAGTTAAAAGGTTGACTAAAATGAGATTTGGAAGCAAATTATGGGCTGATAAAGATGAAAGATGATGGAATGTAAGTTTAACAACCTAGTTTAACTGATTCTAGACCTATGTGGATGATAACGATGGCGATCTCAACGAGAAAATGCATACAGGACGGTGGTAATATGATTTTGACTTAGAGCTCGAATGACGGATAAACAAAGACGGTGTGATAATGCAAATCACTATAACAAACTTAATGCAATTGATCTAATTCACCACATAAACCTCTAGCACAGTTTATTCACCAATCCAAACACTACTTAAGATTTCCAAAATGCATTAAAGCTTAGAACTTGATGGCTAATAACATAAACCGAAATGATTCAATTAAACAACCATTAAAATCAACTTACTAACACATTAGAACCATTAATTACTCAAAAACTAGTTTGACTTTCAAAATTTGACTATTGTTGACTTTTTTCAAAACTTGAGATTAAAGACAACTAAAACACCATGAAGCTCATATAAGCTTTGTTAAAGCTTATATGAACTTAATCAACGATAAAAACACACTCGAGAATGAATTTAACAACAATCAAGAGACTTGAATTGAAATTGAGACAAATCATAAAATCATAACATAAGATGTTTATAAGAGAAGATTAGATTACAACTAAATTTAACTAATAAAAACAATTAAATGACATGTAAATAAAATGGCCAAAATTCTCTAATGCCTAAGAATTGGACAAAAATACAATGTGAGCTTAGAGGTGTATAAATAGCGAGAGCTTGAGCACCAGGGATGCCTTCGAAGGATCTAGGAGGTCTATCCCAGCCACTCATTCCATCCTTGTCATAATATCCAATCTCAATCATAGGATCAATCCTGAGGTGGCGTGACCAATCAAAGGCTTTCATTTGTCCACACCACAGCCATTCATCTTTGTGTCGACCACAGAAGATTGAAAGATACTTAGTACTAAGTTGGGTGTTTGGGATTGGTTAATGGTGTGGGTAATAGTGGTGGTGTTTGGGTGGGAAGAAACCCTTTGTAAAGGCGCGTTCGGTTTTATTTTATAATTCTTTAAATGTAGGTTGACCGGGTAAGTTGGGGTTTGACCAGGGTTGAGATCGGGTCAAGGGGGATAGTTCGGGTTGGGGTTTTTAGCCGGGTGAAGGATTTGATTTGATATCTTTGATTTGGGCCGTGGCTTATGTTTCAATCTTGGGCCGGGTAAATGTATCTTGGATTTAACTTGGACTAGGATTATTAATGTGATCCAAGAGTAACCATAGGGACCAAGTATGTAATTTCGGATTTCCAAGGGACCAAAGGTAAATTCTGAAATTATCTTCAAGGACCATTCTTGACAATCTTCAAATAGACCAAATGAATTTGCAACTTTTGAATCTTCAAGGGCCATTTCGCCAAATCTCAAAACTTGAGGACTATTTCGACATTTCTTCAAACTTTGATCAAATCTTCACAAATCAACCTCGGAGATTAGAAATCTTCATAAATGCATAATTCGACCTTCCTACTCGACTTAAGCTCTCTTAATCTCTCGTGCTCGGTTCGTCGATTTGGATCCTTTTGCGTGTTTTTCATATCCATACTGCACAAGCATAAACTCAAGAAACCACAAATATTAGCAATAAGCGGCTCTTTCTTGGTTATTTTGGGTCTATTTTGATAAAGAAAAGGTATGTGTTTTAGCACATACCAAAATACCAGACGAAACTATTGCTGGTGTCCTCACGCAATGCAATCAACTCACGCTTCTAAAACCAAGGATTTCAATCTCTTTCTACTAAACCATTGATATGTCCAAACCGTCAAGCTAGCCACTTGTGAATGACTAACCGTAAGAAACTTAAAGCAGTTCGGACAAACCAATTAGAAGAAGTAGTCAATGTTCCTCAAAAGAGATTAAGAAGCCTTAATTCTAAAACTCCCGTTTACCTTTTAATTCACAAGTATAGATATTACGGTTAAGCACATTCCGATTATGAATGACGGTTTGTTGAACTTTCATGTCGATCAATAACTCCAACATTTTTCAAGCGACACGTTAGGATCACGGAGTAGAAAACACAACACGTGTGAAGTGACCATACGGATAGAATACATCGTCCCTGATTTTTCACAAGCTCCCAAACTAAGCGTAAAACCGAAATCATTGTTAAATATGATTCTAGATGCTAACACTACCCATGGAAGTTACTTTTGTAAATACCTTTTGCTCCCATTTTCCTATTTCCTCTAGAATTTTTTATTTTTTTGTGAGAAATGAATTTCTTCAAGTTTCTCGTTTCGATAACTTTTATTCCGATAAAGATATAAAGCTAAGTCGATAATTAGTTATCCGCCTTCTCTCAAGAACCATTGTCGTAAAAATGAGGTCCACATCAAGGAATTTTATTCACTAACTTTTGACTTTTTCAATTTTTCAACAATAATATATTTTTTTTTTTTTTTTTTTTTTTTTTTTGCACTTATACTTTTACTTATATGAGCTATGAACCACGGAGCTTCACGGGTAATTCCAAGACTATAGGCTTCATGAAATGAGGATCCCGGTGGCTAGGCTAAGACCTCATCAATCCGGCTAAAGATCCAAGGTCCGATCTCGACACATGACTCACAACTTTACTTATTACTTTATCATATATCACTTATTACTCATTTATTACGGATCCTTGATGTGTACCCAATTTTTAAAACAAAGATTCTTTTAAGAAGATAAAGAACTAACTATCGCCAAAGACTCGACATCTCTAATTATTTAGACATATATGAGGTGGAACAATTTTGTGGGAACAAAAAGCCATAAGTACCTTCGATGAGCTCTAAAGAGAACCAACTACTCCACGCTTAGCATCTAAACTCATAAGTAACTCTATCATTTCTCGATCTCTGCAAATTTAAAATCCCAAATAATGAGATCCATGGATGTTAGCCGATAATTTTTAAGATTACCTATGGTTAAGGGAACAAGCTAGGGCTCAACACGCCCGGTCAAGTCGAATTCTATTCCTACTCTCACCGTGAAAGTCAACAATGTGTCAAAACATATATTAACTTAGCAAATGTTTCGTCTAATGAAATAAAGTCATGCATATTTAAAATCACTCGGAAACTTGCAAAATCTTGGCCTTGTGAGCTAGAATTAGCATTTTATAGCTTCTTGTCTAAGAGACTAGCAAAACTTTTCAATCAAAAGACTTAACAAAAGCTTACAAAAATTTTAAATTTTCACATTTTGCACAATTTTTTTCCTTTCTAAGGAAAAGCGGGGTTCTGAGAGAAAACAACAAAAATAAGCAAGTGCGGTCAAATCAAATCGAAGATTACCCTACCCCAGACTAGAGCGAAACATTGTCCTCAATGTTTAAAGCAAGGTATCACGAAAATCTAAAAGCCGTTTATTAAGTATGCTCGAAGATAAGCGTTAGTCGATAAGATTAGGATATCGGTTTCCATCGGCATCGATCATGAAACTCGGTGGAGAAATGATAAACTTGAGCACGAGAGTCTTCATATCGAGAACATCTAAACACAACATCACAAACAACCAAACACGAAATCGAAGAGGCGGACCCCTTGGCGTCACTTATTAGAAAATAGAAAGAAGATAGAGATAAGCATGGGGTGCCTCCACGAAGCGCTCTTGTTTTTGATCACCGAGTCGCTAGCTTGACTCGTCCCAATTCATTTGTCCTTGGGGAAGAAAGTGGTAGAGATACCGGGGTCAGCGGTGTCCTCATTCCGAAGGAATGAGGCCCAGGTGGGTTGGGTGGTGAAGAAAATGTCGGGCTCAAGCACAAATGGTATATCATGAAAGAATGATCCATCATCCGGCGGTTTTGCGGGTGGACGAAGGAATGACGGATCAAAGTGAGAAAACTCCAAGAAAGATGGGAGCTTATGGTAAGGAGGTGAAAGCTTAACAATGAAGGCATCCAAGTGAGGATCCTTATTTCGAATAACGGTTTTAGCATAAAGCTCATCTATGTCAAATATCCCGGGTTTAAAGATTTTGTCTTCACATGCGGGCTCAACGGGATAAGTGATGGTGGACTCATCAGAAGAAGGAGAATCAAGAGAACCATCAAGAAACATCATATCCCCCTCGGGATCATTCATAACATCCTCAATACCCGGTGGTATTGGGTCATCAATAGCATCCTCAATGATCGGGTCATTTGTCGGAGTATCGGAAATCTCGTTCAAAACTTTGTTCATATCAACATCAAAGTAGAATCGCTCAAGAATCGGAGGATAAACATCTGCCATAGTGGGATTGCCACTAATCTCTTCATCAAATCGGAAAGTCTCAAGCTCGGGAGAGAAATCACTATCTTTAACGGAGATAGGATGCGAACTCGATTTATCGTTCAAGGCTTCAATCTTAGAAATGAGAAGATAAACTCTCGACAATGTTTCACGTAATGCTGGATCCTCGATCTCAATATAATCGGGCTCAATCTCTTCTTCTTCTGGTTCGGGCTCAGAAGGTAAATCGTCAACGAAATCGATGTCTCCATAAGAATCATCATAGGAATCGGAGAACATCTCAACATGATCATTTGAAATATCAAGAGAAGGCTCATCACAAATATACCAAACCCCAGACTCTCTTGGGCTTGGGATAAGGATCTCAACACTAGTCTCTTCCGTTTCCGGAATAGTACTAAGATGCTCATCCCCCATAATGAAAGAGTCAACGGGTTCAACAATGTTTGAAGCAATATGATCATCGACTTCTTCCAAAAACGTCACTTCTCTCAACCGGAGTGAGGGAAGGGAAGAGTCGAAATGTAAGGCTCGAAATGTTTCTTAGCTTGATCTAGTAGCGGTTCTTGTTTAATGAGTTGCGAAAACCAAGTTAGAATCAAGTTGTTACTCAACCTACGCAACTTAAACACATGACGAGGCAGGTCGATAAGTTGTGAGAATTCACCAACTAAGAGTCTTTTGAAGGCAAAGTTTGAGAATGAGAAAGTTTGAACCATGAGTGTCTTTGTGGGCGGGTGGACCTGAATCTCGAGGACGAGATTCTTTTTAAAGATAGCAGACTGTGACAATCCATAAATTTCCCGGCTATTATTTTTAGTCATTTATGTCAGAAATTTAGGATTATTTATTTTCTGATTTTTATAACTCAAAAACGAGAAGTCATCTCGTGTTTTCCAAAGTCCTAGGACCACACGCATACCGACGCCATGATAGTATTGGCACAAAATGTATTTACTAACTTCAATATAACAATAACACCTCATTATTTTACTCGTCAAGACGTTTCCAAAAATATAAAAATTCTAATTTACGGTTTCCCGAAAGATATCTTACAAAGAAACACATTAACACTTCTTGAACAAATTATACGATCACGGGTACACGTAATACATTTAATAATAATAATAATAATAATAATAATAATAATAATAATAATAATAATAATAATAATAATAATAATAATAATAATAATAATAAACCTAATAAACATACCCTTTACCCACGCCTCCCCTACCTTTTCTTTTCAGAACATTTTTTTCTTCTCGTGGATACAAAATTCACGCCATACTCATCTCCACTTCACAAAATCCCATTTTGGTGATAAACACCTTTGGCACCTTCTTAAACCCATCCACACTACTCCTTAATTGCCTTATAGGTGCCATACGTGGATGATAGAGAGATGAAGAAAGCTTAAAATGGGTAGAGACATGTTTTGAAGGTTCAAGAGGGTCATAAACATACTCCTAGTCTCTCATCTATAAAAGGGTTCAAGCTCAAAAGAGAATTCATCAACTTCTATCTCAATTCGAAAAATTAGGGTTTCGTAGATCAAAGGGCTTTTTGAAATTACCAAAGGGGTTTTGTAATTGGGAATAAGAGGAAGCTTTTGGAAGTAGTTAATTATTCCAACTCGTCCCGAGCCTCGTCAATTGGAGCAATTAGTGTTCGGTGTTCATAGAAATAGTGTGGTGTCGATTGCACACACTTTTGACTCCACACATTCATCTTGCTAATTGCCAAAGTGAGTATTCATAGCCCCTTTTTACCATTTTACTTATTTGGGGTGAAATGCATGAATATAAATTGTTTTCTTTGAACTATTTGATATATTTTGAACCCTTAAACTTCATTATAAATTTATGACATGTTTGAACCTGATGGACCGTACGTCCTTGACCAAAAGTCTCCCATGTTCGGAGCAATGCCGAGTCTCCCATTTTCGGAGCGGTCATTAATTGATAGTATATAATAGTTGTTATGATGTCTTGTTAGTACATTCGCATTGTTAGTCCCTATTGGTTTCGTTCGCTCCAATTATACGTCTGTTTATACGACTCCCTTGTCGGAGCGATGGGTAGTATGGATAAGCGCTATTGAAATTCGACCAACCATTCGTTCCCCATCTCACGGAACGCATATTATTTATTTTAGGGCTTTGCCGATACTTTATTATATCTGGTATTGTGACCATATATGCATTATTTTCTAGACTTGAAATATGGGAGTGTATGTGAACTTATATGTTACAAGTCTTGTATGGTGACATTTGTAACATAGTAAGTTGACAGGACATTTTCCAGGCAGACTTTCTAAAAATGGTATTTTATTCTTCATAAAACCTGTGTACTCACCAACTATTTTCATAGTTGACCTGTTTTCTCATGCATTTTAGGTGATCGTTGATTAGCATATTTTATGAAGAATTTAAATAAAGGAGTCGTCACAAGTCAACTGGGTCGTTATGTATTAAAGTGTCATCTTTTAAATGTCGAGCTTTGTGTACCAATTTCCAAGGTCGGCTAGAACCTTGTTGTAATGTTACAATATTTCTTTAATACTCGGAGCTCTCCTAGAAAAATATAGCCACATTCCTATCCTTTGTCTCCTCCAACAACTCCATTACCCATAAATCCGGCTTTTGGCATTTGTCCCTACTTCCTATTCTTTGGAACGTCCCCCATACTATCAATTTGTGTAGGATTCTCAACAATGGATTCTTTAGAGTTGAAGAATTTCTACGAGCACAATAAGGATCTCCCACACGATTCCAATACACTGGGACACTAAGGTAATCTTTCTTAAACCTCTTAAGCCTCAAAAAATGAATTTCAAACAATCTATGACTAACCTCATCGGCTCGTACAATCCAAGAGCAACCGCAAAACCTGGGAAAGTGTATGCATGATCCCGTCCACATAGCCTAAACCAAATACAAATTTCATTCATGATGTTACGCATGTTTACCTTTCTTTCAAAGTACATCGTTGAGAAGAACTCCAAACACCATTCACGGTAAACATCTTCGTGAATACTAAAAGCTCTTTCCCAAGAAAGATCTTCGAACGAGTCTCCATCATTCGGGTAAACATAAGACATCCGCATCATACTCTTCAACTCATTTTCACACTCATACTCATTAAACAAATCCCAATCTATCAACCTCGTAACCAAAAGTTTCCTAGTTTGCAACTTCGAAAGGCGTTCCCTAAAGGCATTCTTTTCCTCCTTGGTGAGATCACTAAACTTCAGGTTCTCATTCCCTTCAGCTCGCATACTAAATGTAACTTTCTTCCTCGCGTTCTGTTGACAATATTCGTTCACTAGCGGGTTCATTGGAATCCGCGTTAAGCTAGAACAACCTATAATATTTCTCTGAAAATCATAAATATAAGTTAATATAAGAGTGTTAGAACCAACAATACATTTTATAGAAGCCCCGAAAGTCAAGTTCAAAAATTGCAATTTTCTTTACAGAACCGAGGATCTTATTCGGTTGAGGGGCAATCGATCGGCTCCTCCTCTGACCTTGCTCCAACCGATCGTTTGCAATTCGCAACCGATTCGGTTGTGAATTCTGTAGAAGGAAATGGCCTTCTAATTGACTTCCCACTAGATTTTTCCAATTCTAATTCACTCCTACACTTCATTTGAACCTCAATGATGATTTCTACAACCTCAATTCGCTCTTAATTCGCTTCCAAAACATCTTCCTATGACTTGTTCATCATTCTTAGAACACAAATAATAACTCAACTTCAATTCCTCAATTAATTTTTCTAACACCAATGTGGCATATAAAAATCACTGAGAATGTATCATCTAACTACTAGGAATCATTAATTGCAACTTAATTTGATTAAAGAGTTCAACCTAATTGAATCCGAAAATTCAATCAACTAATACTCATCCAATGTCGAATCAATCACTATAATTATTTTTTCAATGCATTCCTACATCAATTACCTACTTAATTCCAAAGGATTACATCTTAATTCGAATTCTATCAAAAACCCCTAATTCGTGACCTAATTTGCTATTCGAATTAAAAACTCAAATTAAACCCTAATTAAGCTAATTGATTGAAGATGCTTACTTGTTTAGGTGCCATGATGAACTTTCAATACTCCTAAAACCTTCAAATTACTTCTTGGTGGTCGAATTGTTGAAACCCAAATGGAGGATTAATGTGTGTGTGTGTGTGTTTATGAAAAATTGAATTTTTGGCACTTATACTTGCTTCCAACCGATCAGTCATGGACACAACCGTTTTGGTTTGCATTTTTGCAGACATTTTAACCTTTTTAACTTTACTTGGCCATTTCACCTTCCAAGCAAAAATTATTTTACTCAAAAATTCGATTAAAGATGCACACAATAATTATCCAACCATTTGCAAATTCTAAACTAACAATATCTAAATTACTAACTCAAAACTAAATCATAAAATCTTATCTTCATAAAACTTAAACTTAAACCCAAAAATAAATTGTCTAAGATAAACTTCAACTCATAATGATCAAAATAGAAATAAAAAGAAAATTCCTAAATGCATAAAAGTAAATTCAATCAAAAGATGAAGCACAAGAAAACAAGTGCTTTTATTTTTGTGGTGTTCCATTCTTCATCATCCCTCGAAGTATTCTTGTTTTAAAATATCTTCGCTTTGAAACTTCCCTGTTAACTCACGGTTAGTTGCATGGGTCTTGAATTTCCTAACAAAATTCCTCCCACTTTGGCATAATATGTCAAATTTCACATGCCACTCTCCGTCACCTTCCTCTTTCTTGTACACACTTGCTCCTCCGGGTCCCCACTCTAAGTTCTTTAGTTGCACGGGCAAGGATCCGAGAAAGCCCGTAAGCTTTTTATATATAAGAATATTCTTAAAGGGATTGTAAAAAGCTTCCATTGCAAGGGCTCTCTCCATTTCGTCTTCCAAATCAAAATAAGGTGGGATAAGTGGACCATACATAGCCCTTCCTTGGTCATCACGACCCACTTCAAAACATGTCAAATCATCATTATCCAAAAATTCGAAGTCTTCCATGAATTCCAAAACTTTACCTCTTGGTTTGGGATAATATGTTTGTTTAGAAATTCCGTCATCAATGTCATTGTTCCCTTCCATATCAATTATAGCTCCGCATGTTCTAAGAAAAGGTCTAACAAGCAAAGAGGTAAACTCTTATCTCTGGAATATCCAAAACAAGAAAATCGGTTAAGTAAGGTTGATAACCGATTTGCACCCTTACGTTCTTAACCTCTCCCATGGCCTTAGCTTGAGAATTATCGGCCATTGTTAACTTCGATTGATCCGGTTGGGGATTACTAAGCCCTAAGTTTTTATATAGCGGGTATGGCATGACATTAACACTTGATCCGGTGTTTGCTAGTGCATAAATTGGAATGGTACCGTTAACTTTGATTGGTAGAACAAATTTTCCTGGGTCACTCTCCTTTCTTGGCAACCTCCTAATCATAATTTGATCCCTTTCTTCCTCCGTTAAGTTCTTGTCCTCCAAACGAGCTCTTGCCAACATCACCACATCGAGTTTCTTGCGGTACATCACATAATCTTGCAAAACTTCTATGACGGGTTTCTTTTCAATTAGCTCAATAAATTTTTGCTCTAGGTTCTCAAGAATAGCCTCCTTTTGTTCTTGTGTCAACGGTTTAAAGGTGGTTGGTGAATGGGGTGGTAATGGTGAGAAATCTTGGCTTTTGGTGGTGGTAGTGGTTGGGGTGAGTTTGTTTGATGAAGTTTTCTTCTTATTCGCTTTACCTATCTTCACAACCTCCACGTTTTCATTCTTACCATGCTCCATATTTCCACACAACTCCGTTAACATATCATTTACATTCTTTTCCTCCTCTAGATCCGTGATATTGATCCTCATTTCACCAAGCGCAAAATCCAATTGGCACTTAGTAGTAACTAGAAAATCACGCCCAAAACAAACATCGGGCTCGTCCGCGTTACCTCCATCTAAAACCACAAAATCAGATTAAAAAATATGGCCATGAATATTGATGCATAGGTTCTTGACGATCTTTCTCCCGTACCTTTCGTAATCTAGCCTAACATGGCCAAGCTTGTCAAGTACCGTGTCAACAATGTAATTATCCCCATATGCCATATTGAATTGGGCATCCCAAGCACTTACTCTTTCGATACTACAAGGTGTTTGACACCGCATGAAAGGAGAATCATACCCCGTGAGAGGGGCTTAAGTGAATATCACTACCTTATTCTTCTTGGGGACACGAACCTTGTTCTCCCCGACTCCTTCTAAACACTCCGTTGCAACGGCTAACTCCTTCTTGTTCTTCTCCAAAATATTTCCAATTTTCTCCAAAGAACTCCCCGTGTCTTTGAACATTTCATCCAAATTCCTAAGATACTCTGAGATACCGCTCAAACTATCCATACTATAACTGTAACACCCCCAAAATGGCTCAGAGGAAGCACACAACCCTTGGGGTGCTACTAAATTGATATCACAACATAAGCATAGAACACTTGATTTTCATAAAGAAACTTTTATACATTCTTGAAAACAATATTTACATTATTGATTAAGTGCGGAAAATAGGCCCATAATAAAGTGGTCCCCATTTATGTTTATCAGAGTGTCTATGACCATGCCATGCTTTTGCCTTGCACCTCCAAGGATAAACTATCACCTCAAAAACTGAGAATACATGCTAAAAAGTGTCAACATGAGGTTGGTGAGTTCATAGGTTTATTTAGATGGCAATTCAGTATGCCATTTAACATTCAATTTGATGATCATTACATCTTGCATAATGTCATAAAAATTTGTGTTTACCTTAGATAAAAGAATTTTATTAGTGGACCATAAGTAGGGTATATGTACATTACAACAAATATAATGTCATATATTAAATATATTACGCTAGCACTAAATTCATGCAACCGAAGCTATGACAGTTTCTGTATGCAAAATGTAGTCATACAAATAAGGAGCCCAAAGCGAGTGTTTATCCCAATACACTCGATTCTGACATGCTATACATTTCGCCTTGACCCATGCAGGGCCAACCGAATGGGGGAGTCACCCCCAATAGATCTATTTATAATATTCGCGCTTTTCAGCAGGAATTGACGGTTCATGAAAAGGGCAAATTGGGATCTAAGGACTTAGGCTAAGCTGCGTAATATTCTAAGTCAAGCCTTTTGGTATGGTCCATAAAACATCTATGTGTGATGTAACTTTAAACAAGAAATCATTCAATAGTATAGTAGGTAAACACATCATATCAATCATAAAACATAGTGTGCATGAGAATGCACAATTTCAGTAAATAAATTCATTTGAGTAAAATGAGCATGTATCTTCCCCCAAAACAGTATAAAACAATTAAAAGTAGGGGATATGAAACTCACCTTAGCAATTAGTAGGCTGAAGGGAAAAAAATCAATTAGTGGTAGTGCACGGCTCCGACACGCAACCTAATTTAGTTCGGTAATTTAGTCATTACTCATGTTTAAGACTCGATAAAGTTTAGCTAACTTTATAAAATTTTAAAATGTTTGTGTTGTTGTTGTTGTTTCTTATGTGGCATCATTTATCTTAAAACCATTTACAAAGATTTGAGTGGCTTTCGGCTTATGAGGGTATGACATGGAAGGAATCTCGAAGAAGGAATTGCGAATTTGGTTCCATGATGACCAAATGATAATATACGGAAGAATAGTATGCTTATAATAAGACGTTGTCGATATAAATGAAAAGATATATATATTAAGTGTGTGTATATATATATATATATATATATATATATATATATATATATATATATATATATATATATATATATATATATATATATATATATGTGTGTGTGTGTGTGTGTGTGTGTGTGTGTGTGTGTGTGTGTGTGTGTGTATTTAGAACGTTTATTATAAAGGAATTTAAATCTTAATTTAATTCATGTATAAATTGTATAAGAAAAATACAATGTAGGTTTTAATAATTATAGTTCAAATACCAATATGTTTCAAAAGTTGTATATATCCCCGACTAATAAATATATCACAATATAAGTTTTCAAGTAATATATTTCGTTTATGAATCGTAAAATTGTTTATTGAAAAATAGGTATGACCCGTGTGTAATCCTTCTATTTAATTGGTTTTGTCAAAAATTGTATAGTTGATGTCATTGAGTTTTATATCCGGTTTTTATCAAGTGAGTGTGTAGATTTATGTGTTTATGTCTCGTTTAGTTTACAAGTCGAGTTATAATTTCACTTTCAATTGTTAACTTGTGTCATTTATTAATGTCGACGTGAGTATGTCGATTTATTTATGTTTGTGATGGAAATGGAAAACAAGTCATTGAGATGGAAGGTAATCGGGAAGACTCGAATCTACACACGCTATTCGCGCCCTGGTGAGCTTTTCAAACCGAATGGACCCTTTGGAGATTGAATGGGCTCCGCAACCCAATCAACAATTACACATACTCAAAATAGAATTTGTGGGTTGGGCCTTGTACCTAGCAAAACCATGCGTCTTCTTGGACTCAAATAGACTTGGTAGCCCATCCAATACCTTACATTCTTACGAAGTGGGCACACGGAATCTTTAGCACCAAAGCTGTTTTGGAACCAATGTTTCTGTCATAAGGTTGACGCGAGAAGGACAACCGAACGCAAGCCTAAACTGAAAACTGATTATGTACATAGTGGGACTCTTACGAGTGTTCTTCGAGGTCAAATTGTTAGACAATGTGACAACATCCTCGGGGTGTCTTAGGTGACTCGAGCAAACTAACTAAATACTTTTGTGACTTGATTATACACACCCATATAGACTCCTTTGATTAAGTTGGTACAGGTACGACAACAAGATTAACGAAACCCTACTTGACTAGTAATTTCAAGGTCGGGTACAACCCGCGACCTTGTTACTCTCGCGGTTACGGTGTCTCAAGTTGACACAAGACCTACCAAAATAACCCTTTGATTGACTTAGTTCCTACCCAAGATAATAGCGACCAAAACATACCTTCGGGTGTGTTTTCTCTTTGTCAGTCGCGACAAACTTAAGGACACAAAAACGTAAACTAGTAGTATATAGCCGGGTGAGCTAAAGAGTAAACCAAAAGCGGAATAAGCTCTACTATAAGCTGAAAAACTATTATTAAGCCAATAAGAGTATATAAGTTGAAAACAAACGAACATAAGCTATTTGAGAGGTCCTCCTCTTAGCTGGAAATGACATAAGTTGTTAAGCTCCTACGACCAGCTGATAAGAATAAGCCAAAGCCAAGAATCAAAACTAAAATATTTTTTCTGTTTTTCTCTTTTGACTTAGTCTCGACAGCCAAGCAACAACAACAGGTAATATGTATATTTTGTTTCTCTTATTTTAACCGTATTACAATATCGCCACATTAATATTTATCCAATATTAATTAGTCCAAATCAATAATACCAGGTGGAAATTTAATAAATTCGAATTAAAATTAATCATAATTACAACCAATGTAAAATAATAACAAGGTTGTGTTTCTTACAATGAACCCAAGGGTGGGTCGAATGGGTATGAAAAACTAAAAACCAAGGAGCTCAATTGGAGGGGACTCGAGATGAACTGGAACAATTAACACCTGGGATAGCTTACTTAAGCACTTAATTACAAAACCCCCCAACTCAATTTCAAAACCCCCCATGATTTATAGAAACCCTAGTTTTCGGATCTTTGTTGAATGATGATGAAACTGTGATAACTTGCTCTCCTTTTATAAATGGGATTGTGGAAAGAGGAACTTAGCCCTTCTTGACCTTGTTTGTAGGTGGTAACCATCCTTGGCATAAGTCTCTTTCTCCACAGCCACGCCTGAATCCTTTACTTGATATCTATGGAGGTAGGCTTCTTCTTGAAGGGTGGCGGTGGAATACTTTTGGAGTTGACTATCCAAAAAGGAAGGAAAGTATCCATTGTTGTGTTTCTGTTCTTTGTTTGTGTCGACCAGAGGAAAGAAAAGAGGGAACAGATAGGTTTAGGCTAGAAGATGGGGCGTGGGAATTGGGGTAGTAATATTATCTCTTTTGTTTTGTTATAATATACTGTAGAACTTGTACTCCGGGTTTTGTCGAGTTTATTTGTAAATGTACCTTCCCGGTACCCGAAAATATAAAAGTTATATTCTTAGAAACGTTTTTGCAAGGGTAAAAATACGGCATCAATATTACATAAGGATTTAATTATTACGGTTTTGTCGTTATTTAATTGGTGTCGGTATGCGTGCGGTGACGTGTTTTTCTGAATTAACGAGATAACCTCTCGTTTTCTTTCTTAGATTATTACTGACTGGTAAAAAGGGTATTTTTCACTTATCTCAGTATTTATTTTAGTTTATGTGTGTTACTGCGTCCTGCAGTGTGCGGGATAACTTCCCAAAACATAGGTTTAAGCTTATGTATGCTTAAATTTTACTCAGACAATAATAAATTTCACATTCATTATATAGATACTCAGTGAACAAGTATCGTGTGTGCGGTGTCTTATTTTTTTAAAGAAACGAGATGACCTTTCGTTTTTAAATTTTAGATATCGACATCTGTCAGAAAATAACCGATTTAAATTTTCTGACATGATAAATATTATTATAATAATCCAAAATTTTACGGGTTGTTATAGTCTACCCACCTTACAAGAGATCCGTCCTGGATCTCAATTTACGTTACCCGATAGGGTGTCGGGAAAAGGTGATGGTGTTTGTGACAGGTTTTGAGTTTTCCCTAGGTTGTTCTAGGGTTTCCCTTTGTATGGTTTCCTAAGTGTTCTGCCAGTATCACATCCTCTATCTGAGGTGCAACGATTTTATTGGGTAACTTCATTGGGTGACGGTTCTAATGATATTTCACTATCATGTTAGTGCAGGCACCTCTAATTTCTCGGGGTCTTATCCAACATATGATCAAAACCCATTTGTTTTTGGTGTTTAGAGATACTAAAGCATGGTGGTTGATTCTTAAGATTTGCTACGGGTTTGTGTATTTTGTTCCTAAAGGAATGAAGAAACATTTGTTTTTCGAACCCCATTTGAGTATTTTCTTATATGACTTTGACCAAGATAATATTTCAGGAAGTGGACAACTATTTGTTTGAAAACAATAGTTGCGTAAAAAAACGACAGGGTTTCAAAAGATTTGAATCCTGTAAAACAGGTTCTTAGTTATAGAGGGGATAAGGTGATTTTGTTAAAAAAAATTTGCTTACAAAAGTTTAATGTAGTTTGACCAGAGTGTTTGTCTCATCTTAATGAGAAATTCAGAAAATATTATTATCGGTCTTAAAGTAAAAACATTACAGAAGAAGGATGTGTAGTAGGATATAAACATCTTCATATGTTTTAAATGTCTAAGAGTTGAGTTTAGTTGTCTAAGTTGGGTAGGGTTGGAGGTTTAATAATTTGTGAGCCTCATTGTTATTTATAGTTTCAGGTAGAGGTGTGGAATACATCCTAAGGTTAGGCTTAGCTACCAAGGAGAACATTGGTCATTTCTGTTTATGAGGTATTAACTTAAAACGCTTTTCAAAGGAGTAAGTAACCAATAGAGTGGTTCAAAGTATTAAGAAACACTTTATTTTTGTGAGGTAGTAATAAAATTGTAGTTTACTTTATGGTGAAATGGTAAGGTGGTAATTTAATTTGTAGAATAGTTTATGAAGTGATTCATAAGGTATTTTGATTATAATGGTCTGTGAGATGATCGAAAACAGTTTGTATGCCAACTCATTTATTTAGTTTGTAGGAGCGTAACAAGGTAGGCACTGTTATTCTTAAGAGGTGGGTGGAGCTTCTAGGTATTTAATTCTCAAGGTAAGGCGTAAAGTTTTCAAGTTTCTGTGAGAATACAGGTCATTTATCATGCCTTTTTAGATTTTGCCAAAGGTTTATTGTTCTTTTTGTTGCCTATTCCCACTAGGGGATCTTTCTCCTAGGTGCTATGGAAGGTTGCTCCTAGAATGGCTTGGTTCACCCACGGAGTGTAAGGTTTGGGGTAGGAGTGACTATAACATAACCCGATTGTGATATGAAAATATTCTATATAGGAAAATAAAGTTTATGATTAAGAATTAGTGTGACGCCAATGTGTGGCTTATGATTAAGAAATAGTGTGATGCCAGTGTGTGGCTTATAATTAAGAAATAGTGTGATGCCAGTGTGTGGATTATGATTAAGAATTAGTGTGACGCTAGTGTGTGGCTTTTTAAAATGTTACATGCTCGTTTACCAAAAACATTACCATTTTCTGAGAATAATCAAAACTCACTGGACATAACGCTATTATAACTATCCTAAATATTGCAAAATTCACCTCTGAGTCGGACATAGGTGACTGTGCTATGCTTGTCGTCCACTGGTTGAATATAGGTGATCAAACTATATTCAACTGAGGCTCAATGAATTTTGAAATACTTAGC
>CM040239.1:219938046-220120546 GCA_022545495.1 Chrysanthemum lavandulifolium | reverse complement strand
CCGGGTTCTTCTACGAGGTAGAACCAAACCTATCACAACGTCGCTTATACTTTATCCGGTACAAGGCTAGATACCGAGTTCCATTACAAAGGAGGAACTACTACCTAACACTACACAACACCTATTTGGGAGATCCATTCCTTATGACAACATCAACAAGGATATCAATATCCTTTGACCCAAACTAATCTATCTTGTACATCGATGCACCATATCAAATGTACACCCTAGGCACCTTTTACTAATTCCTTTGACACGACACTAAGGCACCCTTCACTAATGCCTTCAACACGGACTTTCGGCACCCTTCACTAATGCCTTTGACACGGATCTTCGGCACCTTTTACTAATGCGTTCGACTTGACCCTTTTGACATCTTTCACCTATGTCTTCAACACAACATTTCTAATGAGAGAAGGAAGAACTATCAACAAGATAACATCAGTAGTCTTGATGATGACGAAGCTTGGAAACCCATGGACTTGAGCTTGCTCGACTTCAAGAGGTGGTGATCTCGCCTTTAAGAGGAACCTAGAGAATCACACAAACACAAAACTATATAGAAAGATCCTTTGGATCTGAGGTTAGAGAGTTTACAACACTAGGAGAGAATTTGTATGTCAGGGGTGGCTTACAATGAAGAAATGGCTCACTATTTATAGACAAAATTTCACTACTGTTCCACGGATCCCACAGATCCCTTACATGAGGGATCCGTCCTGTGTAAAACTGGGGATCCGTAGGACGCTCCCCCTAAATAGGTTATGGGTCATGGATCATGGGTCATGGATCATGGGTTATGAACTTTGGATCATGGGTATCCAAATAGATACAATGTATCTAGAAGATGCAATGCATCTAGTCAATGGGTCATGGGTTAGCTCCATGGGTTATGGATAATACCCATTATGACTTCATGCATGATGTCATGCAATGGGTCATGGGTTATGGATCATGCTCCATGAGTATGGGTCATGGACTTTGGAATGTATCTAGTTAATGGGTCAAGTACGTAGATTCTTACCTATTACATTACCGATTACAATACATACTAAGTATGTATATATATACCCATTATGTAAACACCAGTTGTTATACATATGCATTACTATAACACGAAAACATTATTTACTTGTTTAGTGTTTTATATGAAAACGTAAGTGTGTTAGTAAACTATTGGCTCAGACCATTTACGTACTTTATTTGTTTCATTAAAATGATTTTACGTTTGTTATCGACAAAACATTAGAAGATCGTATAATTTTACGTTTGTATTAATAGTCTCTTTCTCCACAGCCACGCCTCAATCCTTCACGTGATATCTATGGAGGTAGGCTTCTTCTTGAAGGGTGGTGGTGGAATAATTTTGGAGTTGACTATCTAAAAAGGAAGGAAAGTATCCATTGTTGTGTTTGTGTTCTTTGTTTGTGTCGACCAGACGGAACAGATAGGTTTAGGCTAGAATATGGGGCTTGGGAATAGGGGTAGTAATATTATCTCTTTTGTTTTATTATAATATACTGTAGTACTTGTACTCCAGGTTTTGTCGAGTTTATTTGTAAATGTACCTTCCTGGTACCCGAAAATATAAAAGTTATATTTTTAGAAACGTTTTTGCAAGGGTAAAAATATGGCATCAATATTACATAGGGATTTGATTATTACAGTTTTGTCGTTATTTAATTGGTGTCGGTATGCGTGTGGTGCCGTTTTTTCTGAATTAACGAGATAACCTCTTGTTTTCTTTCTTAGATTATTACTGACTGGTAAAAAGGGTATTTTTCACTTATCTCAGTATTTATTTTAGTTTCTGTGTGTTACCGCGTCTGCGTAGTGTGCGGGATAACTTCCCAAAACATAGGTTTAAGCTTATGTATGCTTAAATTTTACTCGGACAATAATAAATTTCACATTTATTATATAGATACTCAGTGAACAAGTATCGTATGTGCGGTGTCTTATTTTTTTTAAAGAAACAAGATGACCTCTCGTTTTTAAATTTTAGATATCGACATCTGTCAGAAAATAACCGATTTAAATTTTTTGACGTGATAAATATTATTATAATAATCCAAAATTTTAAGGGTTGTTATAATAACTTATCTAAACAAAACATAAAACAACCAAATTATTAGCGTTAGAGTTAGTTACAATCAAAACAAAGAAAAATACATTCTAAACAAGTAAAGACACTTATTAAAACTAAACACAAAAGCTAAAACTTGAAAATAAGAAACTAAAAAAAATGTTCACGAGAGCTCCAACCGAATCGGTTGGTGGTATGCCTCTGAACCACTTCACCCAGCCAGATCGGTTGCGGGACGCAGCTGATCGGCTCCTGTGAAATTCCAATTTTTTTTAATTGACTAATAATTAACTATTAATTAATTAAAAACTTTAATTCTAATAAATGTGACTACTCATTTACCCATTATTAAAAACATTAACTATACTAACTAAACATAAATTATCAATTATTATAACTAACGTTAACTTCTAAAAACTGAAAATTAACCTAAAACATTAAACTAATTAAGACACAATTTAATAAAACTTAAATAAACTAAAAATAATTTAATAAGCAAAAATCTTAAAACAAGCAAAAACAAGCATTTATACTAACCTAGAAAATAAAAAATACAAGAAACTAAGCTAAACACTTAAACACATAACACTAGATTAACAAAAAAACTAGAAAAAGAAAAACACAAAACTTTTACGAGAGGTCCAACCAAATCAGTTGCTCGCGCAACCAATCGGTTGGCCTAAAAACCCACTTTTTAAATTTGATCTTTTTATAAAACTATTTAAACTAAACTCAAACAATACTAGAAATACATAAAATAACAACTAAAACAAATTAAATCCCCGACATCGACGCCAAAAACTGGATGTGATAACCGTGTGCAAGTTTTAAAAATTTATAAACACGATTTATCCGGGCAATTACATTAACACATACGAGCAAGTATACTCGTTCGTGATTGCAAAGGTGGGTAAGTCGAGATCGTCCCAAGGGATTAGCGTTGAATTTGTTAAATTGTTTGAGACAAGAAAGCGTGTCAAGCCTTCCACTAAAGTGATGCTTTTATAAAAACCAAATTAAAGAAACATATACTTGTGTGTAGGCCATAGTCAATTATCAAGAGTGTTCATGAAAGTTTGGTGTAAACTTGATGCAATGCACAAATCATAGGCAAATGATTCCCAATCCATGGTTTATGTTTTGTAAAAATCATTTTAAAAATAAAAACACATAGGTAATCCTTTCGGTCCTTAACCTGTTGATTATTCTTTAGAAAATCCATTTGTTTGTAAAAGATTCTTATTTAACTTGTTCTTACGAACACTTTCGGCCTTTACGTGATGAAATCGTTTTTAGTCTCGTTTAAGAAGTAAATATGATGAGTGTCAATCATCATATCCCCATACTAGTTTGTCACTAACGTTTTAGAATAAAACATAAAGAGAAATCCTTTCGGTCCTTTATCTTGCAAATGTTTTACCATAAAAAAAAAAAAAAAAATTCAACAAGACTAGTAGTTATTCCAACAAACTCATTAAACAAGAACATTTTACATGCATCACATATATAAGAACACTCCTAACAATTGCCTACATCCTTACACACAAGTATATTCAAGAATTACTCCATTAAAACCATAACATAACACAAGTAGTAACCATGTAATTCATATAATTCATAAGAATAGAAATTCATGACAAAGTTCATAAGAATACCTAAACTTTGGATTACAAGAACTAGAAAATGTGGAACTATAGCAACCACGCGCCTCCAATCGCCTTATACTACCCGTACAACTCCAAATGACTACCAAATGGTTGAGCATTGTTCTCAACAAGTTCCTGGATGTTTTACAGACTTAATAGGACTTTTGGGGTGAATAAAAGTGTTTGTAATAGTCTTGGTGTAAGCCTATTACTCTTTGGGGTGTGTCACACTAAACAACTAAGTCTAGGTGCAATATATAGCTAAGAACTCTTCACCAACAAGCCAAAATGTCCACTAGGAGTTATTAACAAGAAATGATCGGACTCCAATGATTAATGGAAGTTATGGCATCCATAAATGAGAAAAATGTAACTGCAGCCTTCTCCAACTGATCGGTTGCGCTTTTGACCATTGTCCAGCCGAATCAGTTGCGGGCTCCAACCGATCGGTTGGATGCCTTCCGTACAACATATTTTGACTTTTCTTGACTTTTCTCGACACATGCCTTTTTCTTTGCTTCCGATGCTGATTTCCAAGATAGAACTTGATAATTATTTGATGTAGATACTTAGAAATCATCGTGCTTCCAATCATCGAGTCCTTGAGCCTTCTCTCCTATCTTTTCTTTCTCGGGAATTGTCCAAATGTGCATGAATTCGTCATTTCTTCGTCTTTTACGATACCTGGCTACATTCACATACAAATACGATTCTTTTACACTTTTGCAACAATTATGTGTAAATATAACCGATTATCATGCACAAAACTAACAATATTGCTACTAAAAACATCTCATTCTGAGCATTATCAAACCCACGTGTCCACAAGCTAAAAACATCTAAAACTTTTCCATTTCCTAACCAATTTCCCATCCTTAACACATGTTGTGTCCTCCATTTTCCCCATGACTTTCTTATTTCTAAGCCTACCTACTTGAGGGTGATGATGTCGAGGAGTTAGTGTTGTCAGATATGGAGATTTCTTCTAGAAGGTCCTACCACTAATTGGTTGTATCTTAAAACTGAAACTTGTTTCCATATTTGTAATCAATAACACTTATCAGTCCATGCTTATGGTATTTCAACAGGTTGGTCATTGATAGCCAAATTCCAGTTTGCAACAACTGCATGCTTACATGGAATCCTTGCAATATCTTATCTCCTACAAGTACATGCTCTCATAATAACATCAACTACACATTACACTGAACAGTATAATTACTAGAATATTGTTTGATTTTTGTCATAATACTAGTTGCAATAGGGGTAAGAGGACCAGGGCATTTATCAATGAATTTTACAACATTCACAATTCTTTTCATGCAATACTCCCTGATGAACTCTAAAGTAGTGATATTTGGTTTATCCCTACCTTTGACAATCTTACCATTCATCACTTCATGCATATTATTTAGCAAAACATCTTAATGAGCTCTTCCTACAAACAGAAATAACAAATTATATTAAGGAATTAATTGTATGCATCTTGCAGAATAATTGACATAAGAAATAACAAGTTACCTGAAAAGTATGCTCTGGACCAATGTTTTGATGGAATATGTGTTAACCAAGCATATGCAAAAGGAGATAATTCCTTAAGTTATTTCATTGCAGCTTGAAAGTCAAGAACTGTTGTACCTATAGCACATTTCCATAGTAGTTGCTTGTAAGAAACTCCATTCCATTGCTTCTTCATGTTTTTATGGATATGCCTTAAGCTATATATATTTTCTACACTTGGAAACACTTCAGCAAGTGCTTGAATGCCCTATAACATAACTTGGAACAATTAAAATACTGTTAATATAGTCAAACTAAAAAAAATTAAGAAGATTATCTATATTATACCTTTTGTCTATCTAATATAAAAGTAAAATTAGAGTTTCTGTATAGATCAAGGTCACCCCCAACATGTTCAAAAACCAAACCCAAGAATCTTTGCATTCAACTTCCACAATGACATAAGCAACAACATAGACGCCATCGTTAGCATCGATGCCCACAACCGTTAACACTTTCCAAGGGAATGACCCACTTATAAAAGCACCATACAACCCCAACAATGCCATTCTACTAGCTTTGAATCCTTCTTTTAATGCACCAAGACACACATATATTCTCCTGAAGACTCCAGTAGGAGCATTATGATCTTCAGGCATTTGTACTTGACATTTCACTGTGGTTCCAGGATTTTGGTTTGTCAACTCTAGAACCTAATCTCTCAACAAATAGTATTGACCATTGTGATCATCCCTTATATTCTTGTCAGCCCTTGCCTTTGCTCTGAATGCCTTCATGTGAGAAATATTTAGCTCTCATTTGAACTGCTTTTGTAGGAATATTTAGATCTATGGTTACTTGATCCATGATATGGATTGAGAGAAACTTATAGTTGCAAGCTTTTATTTCCTTGATTGTAGAAATAAATGATCACTTATATAAGTCTTGCATATCCAAGATTTCTTATCTTCCTCTTTAATGCAATAAAGTACCCAAGGACACTCCTTAATTTCCTCATCAATTATTCCCTTTCCTTTGTCTTTGTCTACAACAACTGCTTTTGAGCTAATCCTAATTCTTGGACTACTAGATTGAATTGTACATTCCGTGGAAGGCCCATCTTTTAAATGCACATTATCATTAAGGTCAAAACAAGGATAAGACAAACACATTTGGCCCTAACTCTATTTTTGTCATTCCTTACTAATTTTAGTTTCCTTCCGGTTTCTATCGAATGCATGCAAACTCTATCTTATATCTGCTTACTTGAACCAAAGCATTGTCCTACATAAACACCATACTTCTTGACTACAGCTTCTTCCTGATCTTTCTCCTTTCTTAACTGCCCAAGTTTCCGTTGCAAAACACTATCTAAGCCATCGTCCTCTCCAATATCACTATCAAATTCATCATTATTAATAACATCTAGCTCATTATCATCAAACGAGGATCTGGAATTTGATTATTTAAACCTCACACGTCATCATGTGTTTCATTCTCATGTGCATTCAACCCAAAAAAAATGTACATCAATATCAAATTCATGTATA
The DNA here is from genome assembly GCA_022545495.1 of Chrysanthemum lavandulifolium. Classification (NCBI taxonomy): domain Eukaryota; kingdom Viridiplantae; phylum Streptophyta; class Magnoliopsida; order Asterales; family Asteraceae; genus Chrysanthemum; species Chrysanthemum lavandulifolium. The sequence goes on along the minus strand of CM040239.1, from coordinate 220,113,764 downwards.
ATGATGTTCTCATCAGTAAAGATATAATTTCAACCTCACTTTCACTATCATGCCCTCACTATCTATCTCCTAAACATAACTCTCACCACCAACCCTATCACTTGAAAACACATCATCATAATTATCCTCTAAACCCACACAATCAACACCTACATTATCATTCACTTGATCATTAGTTTCTTATAGACTAGCATGATCATCAATTACCATATGAGACATGATGCTTATATCCTAGATGACGTTTTAATATTTTTATTATCTCGTTTACCTATGATCTAAGTGTCTACTAATGGGCAGTGCCTGGCCGTGAGTAGTCTAGAAATTGGTAAAACTGAGGTCGTTCTAAGAGGTATAGGTGGAGTCTGTTGGGATATGAAAGTCAAAGTACTGAAGAAGTCAAAGTGCTGAAGAGTCAAAGTACTGCTAAGTAAAAGTCAAAGTACTGCTTAACGTCAAAGTACTGCAAAGCTAAAAGAACTGTTATATTCGTTTATGGAAAGCTTTGTTATTCTAGAATATTCTTAGTTTAGATTACTTGTCGTACAAGGTTAGAATTGTAAACCGACTAGGGTTATCCTTAAGCCTATAAAAGGACCCCTAGATTGGCATTAGAATGTACGTGTTTTTAGGGAGTTTTAGAGATTACAAGAAGTACGATATTAGAGTTTTAGAGTTGTTGAAGAATCTGTATAACAAGCAGATTCTTATTATTAATATAATCGTTGAAGTTAAAGTGAATTCTTCTTAGCTTTATTGAAGTAAATTCCGCTTACTTAATAGAGTTTATTCAGTGTTTCATTGTTAGTGACTTAGGATTTATCCGAGGTTATTAAGCCCTTACAAGCTATAAAAGTTAGTTTGGTTAGAGTGCATCGATCCAACAAGTGGTATCAGAGCTTGTATGGAAACTCTGATTAAGAAGAAACCCTAATAACCGATTTAACAACAAACCCTAAAGATGTCGACTGAAGCTGCACCACCACCATCCATCACCTCACTCAGAATACCAATCATCAAGAAGGGAGAATATGATCTCTGGAGCATGAAGATGAGGCAGTACATTGCTATTACAGACCATGCATTGTGGAATGTAATTGTCAATGGTAATGAAGTTGTGGAAGATCCTCCAGAAATTCCTGGACAACCTAAACCACCTAAGGTTGTCTTACCAGCATCAACCATAAGAAATCAAGAGAAGGCTCTCAACATACTACTGTCTGCTATTCCTGATGGTCACCTACTCAAGTTCCATGATGCTAAGGATGCATAGCAACTATGGGCTGCTCTCAAAACTAGATTTGGAGGTAATGATGCTTCCAAGAAGATGCACATAAATCTTTTGAAGCAACAGTTTGGAACTTTCACTATGTTGGTGAAAGAGAAGGTCTTGATGCTGCATATGATAAATTCCAAAATCTCCTCAGCATGCTAGAGTTATACAAGGCAGAGGTATCTGTTGAGGATGCCAATCTGAAGTTCTTAAGGAGTTTGCCATCTACATGTCATGTGATTGCTACAATGATCAGAGGACAACCTGGTTTGGACACTTTGGACTTTGATGATCTCTACAAGAATCTGAAGGTGTATGAGATGAATGGGCAAACTAGTTCTAAAACTCACAGTATTGCTTTTGTGTCTTCTGAAAAGAGAGGCAGTACTTCTACTAAAAGTACTGCTTATCCTACTCAAAGTATTGTTGCTCAAAATACTGCATATCCTGCTCATTCAATCACAACCATGACCGATCCCATACCATCACCAACAAACACCCTCCATTCTGATGAAGTAGTGTGCTCATTCTTTGCACAGCAAGCTACCTTACCTGTTACTTATGAAGAAGATTTGTCACAGATTGAAGAGGATGCTCTTGAAGAAATTGATATCAGGTGGCAAGTTGCTATGATCACTGCTAGGATCAAGAAGTTCATGAAGAAGACAGGAAGAGGCATCGACTTCAAACCCAAGCAGGGTATCACTTTTGACAAATCCAAGATTGAATGCTTTAACTGTCAAAAGACTGGACACTTTGCAAGAGAATGCAAGTTTGCTAAATATCAGGCAAACAGGATGTCTGAGAAACCTAAGCTTGAACTAAAGGAAATTCCTATTACTGAAACAAAAGCTTTGGTTGCTCAAGAAAATCTATCAGAGGTTGACTTGAGTGCTGAGTTTGATGATGAACAAGTAACCTATTGTATGGTAGCTATGGAAGAAGCAGTGGAAGAATCAGTGAAAGAGTTTGATTGGAGCACAGCTTTTGATGAGGAACCTGATTTTGCTACTTTGGAATCCAAAGATGGTTTTGGAAGCTTTGATTGGAGCATGGAGAGTGAAGATGAACCTGTTCTACTTGCTATGGTAGCTAGTTCACCAAGTTCACCCCTATCTCTGAGGTATGTTCTAAGTGTCATGACTTTTATCAAAAAGTACTTAATGATTATGTGACTGAAAGAGATAACTATAGGAGGGCTAGGTCTGAGGTAGCTGGTTATCAAATAACCTTAGAGTCAATGGAAGCCAAAATTATAACACATGAAAATAATGAAATGGCTTGGGCTGAAAAGTATGAACAACAGGATTATCAATTAAAACTAAGTGAATGGAAGTTAGGATGCAAGGTCTCTGAACTAGAAAAGATGACTAAGGAATGGAATGAATTGCTAGAAAAGTTTGCTGCTTGGGGACAATCTGGTCTTTCTCATGTTAGTTATATTGAAAAACAGAGAAGAGCTTACATTAGAACTGGACTAGGTTTTGGTATGGATTTCAGTAGCATAGAAGAGAACCCACCTAGTAATCAGGATGACCTTGATTTTGAGGATATAACAACTAGTGATGATGAACTCATTAACTATGTAGACACATCTAGTAATGAGGAATCACTTAGCGTAACACCTCCTGAATATAAGAAAGACAAAGGTTATCATGCTGTCCCTCATCCCACTGGTAGTTTTCAACCTCTTAGACCAGATGTTTCTCATTTTGGAGTAGACAACCTAGAGTTTAGGAAAAAGCTTACTGGTCAATCTAGGTCTGAAACCCCAAAAGAAACTGTTGAAAAACCTAAGTATAATGATGTTAAAATTCAAGCAGTACCTTCAACTCAAAGTACTGCTACATGTTCAACAGTACCTTTAGGAAAACCTTTTCAAAATCTTGCTAAACCTTTTGGGATAATTTTGGTCAAAACAGTTTAATCATTCACCTAGAAGATGAATAGTTTTGGTCATAGACATAGACGAAGCAACTTTGGGAGTTTGGGTCAAAATTGTGTTTTGTTTGTTACGACTCGATAATTTGATTAAGCACTGTGACTTTCACTCAGAATACCTAAGCAAATTCCCAAAGAACAGATCTGCCAACCAAAACCAAGAGAGAATAAACCAGTCTAGAATCACTCACATAGGGTCAACCATAGCAATTTCTCACAAAACCACGGGTACCCTCACCGAGAAGACCTTTTCAAAACCCCGGTGCCTTCAAACACTTTCCAAGGTCTGTTAAGCCAAAAAGTACTTTCTCAAAGTCTTGCTCGATTTCACCAAACACCTTTTGGAATAGAAACCCTAGGAGATCTAATTACTATCAATCTAGAAGGCGTTTCAACTCAAAGAAAATAGATAGATCAAGGGACTCTACACGAAGTTAAAACAAAATGGGTTAAGAAGGAAAATGCGATGGGAACAAGCAAGACTTTCAACAAGTGAGTGAAACAGAGATTTTGTTGATAATAATAAAGAAAACTTGAATGAAAAGAGATTTTATTGAAAAACAAACACAAGTTTTGGAGCAACCAAAGATAATTGATCATGTGTTTAAAGATGTTGGAAATTACATACTTAAAGAATTTAAGTATGTAACTCCTAAGGGAACACAAGTGAGTAATGGCTTGGGTTCCTAAAATTAACTAACTCTTTTATCTTTGTGCAGGGCAACCCGGAGGAGGAGCTTAAAGATCATCTAATTGTGGATAGTGGTTGCTCTGGAAGCATGACAGGAGACAAAGATATTCTGTCAGATTTTAGATCCTATTGTGGAGGAAGAGTTGCATTTGGGAATGATCCTAGTGGAGGTAGAATTAGTGGGAAAGGAACCATCAAGGCAGGAAGCATAGATTTTGAGAATGTTCGCTATGTCAAGGAGCTCAAGTTCAACATGTTGTCAGTATCTCAGATATGTGACAAGAAGTAACCTGTGCTATTCACTGACAAGGAATGTCTTATTCTTTCCCTTGAGTTCAAGCTTGTTGATGATAACTTGGTAATACTGAGAGTACCAAGAACCAATGATATGTACAGTCTTGATATAAGGACTCTTAGCTCTTCTGAAAGAGCAACATGTTTAGTAGCAAAGGCAACACTTGTAGAAGCACATCAGTGGCATAGAAGATTGGGCCATGTAAATTTCAAGAATATCAACAAATTGGTCAAAAGAAATTTAGTTAAAGGTTTACCCACCAAAACTTACAAGAATGATCACTCCTATTTGGCGTGCAAGAAGGGTAAACAACACAAAGCTTCATGCAAGAAGCTTGAGGATAGAACCATTAGAGAACCTTTGGAGCTGATGCACATGGATTTGTTTGGACCTATTTATGTTGTTAGTCTAAACAAGAAGAAGTACTGTCTGGTTGTGACAGATGATTGCAGTAGATTTAGTTGGGTAATTTTCTTGGGATTTAAAGATGACACTTTTGATGCAATTCATGATCTAATCATAGCCCTTGAAAACCAATTGAGACTAAAGGTAAGAGGTATTAGATGTGACAGTGGGACTGAATTCAAGAATAAGCTTATGGATGAGTTTTGTGCTAAGAAAGGAATCAAGAGGGAGTTTAGTATTGCTAGAACTCCACAGCAAAATGGTGTTGCAGAAAGAAAGAACAAAACTTTAATAGAAGCAGCCCGAACAATGCTTGCAGATTCTCAATTACCTATTTAATTTTGGGCTGAAGCTGTAAGTACCGCTTGCTATATGTTGAATAGAGTTTCATTCACCAAACCTCAGATGAAGACACCTTATGAGTTGCTGATGGGCAACAAACCCAACATTCGTTTTATGAAACCTTTTGGATGCCCTCTGACTATTCTCAATACAATTGATAATCTTGGAAAATTTGATGGCAAGTCAGAAGAAGGATATTTATTGGGATATTGGACCAACAACAAAGGATTTAGAGTGTATAACAGGGTCACCAAGAAGGTTCAAGATTGTCTTCATGTTGAATTCTTAGAAGATCAAGAAAATCAGAAGGGTAAAGGTCCTGATTGGATGTTTGATCTTGAGGTTTTGACTCCTTCCATGAACTATGTACCTGTTAGAGAAGAAAATCAACCGTTACAGAACACCCCAACCCGACAAGGGTAAAGATATCTGTCTGGTTTCATATCGAACTTTAAATAATATTCAATAGCGGAAGCCTTTACAAAATAATCAAAAGAAAACATAAATAACTTAATACTCAAAATAAATATAAGATCTCTAGGGTAAAGTCTTGCTCTCAACTCTACTCTCAAACCCGGATCGGCCATCCCACAAGCTCATCGTGAATGCCTAATAACTGCCGCAGAAAAGAAAATGCGGTGAGCTTACAAAGCCCAGTGAATGATATAACACGGAAACTAAACAAAGCAATGCAATGAAACAAATGAAACGAATAACGAAGTCGCGGTGAGTGAGCATAATGAATCATAGAGGATTGCGGAACACAAACACACAATCCGGAAGAACAACTAGCAATCAAGAGCAAACACATAGCATATTGATGACACAAATGCAAACACATTAGAATATCCGGACATAACATATCAAGAAGATAGATTACATATAAACCAAACGAAAAGTCTAAGGACTAACGCAGGCGGTTCCTAGAAGGTAAACATGGCATTCATACAAGTCAATTAATCTACATTTATCACACTTAAATCAATATTGTAGCAATGAAATAGCGGTCAAATCATGGCGATCACACATACGATAGAAAACACAAGAGACAAGCTATAACCGAATAGACAAAGACATAACATAGCCATTAGCAATTATCGAATGATATCATCGGTGAACCGGTTCTCGATCAAATCTTAACATCGCAGATCTTATCATGGCGAGTCAAATATAAGCGAGATAGATAGACTAACGGATAGGCAAAGTTCACCGATTAAGCGAACAATCATACTTACTAAACTTTCGAATACTCAATTACACACTAGCATAGTTATCACGCAGATCAACGAATTCACATAACAAGAAGACATTATATAATCGAGATGACAACATGAATCACATATAAACATATTAATCATATTCTAGCATAGTAAATGATAGTCACAATAACATGTAAAAGCATAATCACCTTCAATAAACATATAATAAACACGATTTGTAAATAGAAGCATTGGAAGCTACGAATCATAAACGAATTCATAAAACAAAATTAACGAGATAAGGTTTAGTCATCCACCACGAGCCGAAACATAACGGATCATAGCATATCATAAGTAACCATTGTATTCGGAGGGTGACCTCGGAATACCTTATATAATATGAGGGAGACCTCGATAACAAATGGAGTAGCTAGCTCCTGAATTTTGTGAAGACGCGATTGCGTATTACCGACATCATTCACCGACAAATCATATCAAATAACGGATCGGATCTAGGATGCATCCATACGCCTTCCTACATATACAAAATATGCTCCACCATCCAGGGCGTGGCGAAACATCACTCTCTCCCTAGAGTCATATCGAGGTGCATCAACGATACGGACATGGAACCCCATGACTAGTGAAATATTTGGCTCGGTATCAAACCAACTTAGGTCAAACAGTTGTCATAATTGACATGATCATAATTCATCATAAAGTCAACAAATATATATATCGAGGTTTCATATCATAAAATCCAAATCGGATATTTCATGGTTCACTAAATGAAGTTTCGGATAAGCAACGGATCAAACAAATTAGAAAGAGTTCATATCAAATATTCGTAAATCAAAGGTTCATATCACGGTCACATATCATACGTTCATAATCGAGGTTCATACCCGGATGTTCATAATCGGAAGTTCATAATCGAAATTCATACTCAAACATAGCAAGGTTCAACAACCAAGTTCGAGACAAACAGAGATTCACATAAGCAGAGGGAATCATAGCAATGGCATAGGGAATCCTAATGATTGAAATAGAAAAGCTAACGAAAAGAGAACGTCATAAGGAACCTTTCTTGAAAAGGTCGAATATACGTACCTTAAAGCAAATGAGAAAAGAAAGCGAATGAATGAACACGAAGATACAACGTCGCGTCTCCTTCAACGAATCTACACGGATCATGATTTATTTAATACTTATTAGCATCATTAAAGTTATAACGGATTAATCACATTAACATTCTTAGAGTTATAAGTATATTCTCATTTTATAAGCTTCTTATGCATTTGTAAGTGTGTTACCTATTGATATCATATTTTATCTTTCGGTTTCTTTAACTCATATTCGGACCAGGACTTTAGCGATTTTTATAAAATACTTACTTAGCTCAAATGAAATCAAGCAAAATTCCAGGGTCCCCATATGAGTTAAAGACTCTTCAAAAATTGGTGGGTTCTATTTCCATGCTAAATGGCCTACGGAAAATCATAAGTCCAGACCTATCCGTAAGTGATCGAAAATACACCTTAAAGTTTACGCTTATTGGACCTGTTTAGACACCTTGGAAAAATCCCCAGAACTCCCAGAAATTCATTTATGTCATGAATATCACTCCTGTAAAAGGAGAGCTCCCAATTCCTTATGGTTTGAAAATGAAAAATCAAACAATACAACTAAATTTCAGACCCGTTTTCTCAGCTTTGACACTTGATTTTGTAAAATTCAAAAATACAACTTAGACAACTCCAAATTCGACCAAACCACTTGGAAAACTTAACTAAGACATAAAATAAACTTTTCCCACAAAAACCCAGGTTATTGCACTTATAAAATTGGATCTATAACACACACAAATTCGACATATGATGCTGTCCAGTTTTAGGGTTTATTAAAACCACTATAATCACATGTTTAGACCATTAATTACACTTAGGGTTCCATTCCAATTAGGGTTTCGAATTTATTAGGCATGATAGCATTTATATATATGTGATTCGGTTATATATATAGCTTCGACATACTCAAGATCCGATTCATAAAACACGTTACCATACATGTTCTCTTAATTCTTATAAGGTTCAATTCATTATGTTGTTTTTGTTTCAAAGGTTCGCCAAAAGAACACAAGCTCGACTAAAACAAAACATATTACAATATATATTAACGTAAGGTGTATTAAAGGAAGACGAATAAAACATGTTATACCTTGGCTTGTTGGAACAAAATCTAAACTCCAATGGTTTAGGGTTTCGACCGAATAGAGAGAAAGAAAAGAGAGAGCAACAAAACTAGGGTTTCAATTTTGTGTTTATGTGTTGTATTTATAGCTAGTCATTTTCGGTTTAGGGCTTTTGAGTGGGTATGGGCTTGACATTGGGTCCAACAGACAAACAACCCACGCCCTTTGGGCTCTCTTGGCTCTCGGCTCCATTGATCCAAACGAACAAAATAATCGGCCCAACATGGTTCACCAAATAACGAATGACAAGGCCCAACACTTTAGCGAAGCGTTTAAATCTTCGTCGTAAAATATCGATCACGTACATATTTTAGTTAAATTCTAATTATTAAGTAAGTTAGGTTTTAATTTTAGTTAAATGATTATAAACGTATTTTACGTATTTTATACTTTTCGATTCCAAGGGTATTTTGGTCTTTATTATGCGTTTATATTTTTTTGGGTTTTACAAGTTCACAATGAAGAAGATTTACAGTATATTGTTCATGGAGTCCATATTAGACCTGATGATGTTCCTGATGAAGAAGTAATTACTGTTGAAAAAGAGAAAAATACTGATGAACCAAAATCTGCATTGTCTGCTGAAGATCAAGCTATTCAAGATGAGCTTAATAGGATGCTTTTTCAAGATGTCGTAGCACATTCTTATGATGATGATCAAAGAAGAACTTATGAAGAAGCAAAGAAAAAGAACAAGACTGCAGAATTCTCTCACAGTACTTTCGATCAAAGTACTGTTGCACCTGTTAACAGTACTTTGGATGATTTGGATGATCCTACCATGCCTGGCTTAGAAGACACTGATGATGAATTTGAAGATGAAGGTATTTTCTCAGATTCCAATGAAGGAACTGATTTCACAAATTTGGATGATAATATTGAAGTTCCACAGACTCCTATCTTAAGAGTTCATAAGAATCATCCTACTGGTCAAATCATTGGACCTTCTAACTCTGGAGTGCTTACAAGAAACAAAGCTAAGGATTTTTCTAAACCTCACAATGCTTTACTTAGCTTTGTCTATAAACAAAACAGGCTGAATCATAAGGATCACCAAACATCCATGTTTACTTGTTTTATCTCTCAAGAAGAACCCAAGAATATTGCTCAAGCATTAACTAAAGAAAGTTGGGTTGAAGCTATGCAAGAAGAACTTCTTCAATTCAAACTTCAAGAAGTTTGGGTACTGTGTGATCTACTAGATGGAAAGAAAGTCATTGGTACAAGATGGGTTTTCAGAGTCAAGAGAGATGAAAGAGGGAATGTCATCAAGAACAAGGCAAGGTTAGTTGCACAAGGATATAGACAAGAAGAAGGAGTAGATTATGATGAGGTATTTTCTCCTGTAGCAAGGATTGAAGCCATTCGAATCTTCCTTGCTTTTGAATCATATATGGGATTTCAGGTTTATCAAATGGATGTGTAACATATTGGATTTCACATACACATCAACCCATAAGCAAAGTAGGCGACACAAGAGTTTTAGAGAGAAAGTTAGAGGTTTGGGAACTTTAGTGAGAGAAAGAAAAATCTTATTATGAGCTCCAACTCTACCTTGGAAGGTAGAGAGTATTTATAGTCTTTACATAAATCGCCACCTATCGGGTCATGGATCGTGTATACATGGGTAAAGACCCGTCTGTCCTCCACGGTGTTACTTAAACTAAATACTACTTAACTTATATTAATCTATGACTACGAGCTTACTAACGATTACATATACTTTGGGTGACCGACTCTTTAATACTTGGATTTACTAAATCCTAACAATCTCCCCTAAGGAGGTCACCTCAAACATACACTAAAATTACATTGAATACAAACAGATATTACATTAAAATTGTTCTTGCATTCTTGGTATAGTACTTTGCTCAAGCTCGTAGTCATTGATTCTTCACATTGCATGTTTGGTTAATCCAAGTGGAGGTCTTTTACCGATCCACGTGATAATGAGTTTTGAGCCGCTTTGAGATCATCAACAAACATCAATCTCGACTCATCCATTGTGGTGTTGGTATAATGAAGTTGTGACTTTCGGACCGACATGCTCACATTCGGATCATGATATCTTCTTATCGAGTAGCGGAAGCTTTCGTTGATTCATGATATTGGCGCAGCAGTAGCGTAAGCATGGAGTGATAATATCGAGTCATTGATGCACTAATCATGATTTCTTTATAAATGAATGTGTTGTGTGAGCATGCGGCTATGGATTGACCGCTCCATTCGATCACCGCAAACGTAGGGTGTTCCCGCATAAAAGCAGTTAGCAATAAAGCACACAAGAGTGTCTTTGATCACTTTTGTTGAATTGAGGTACACGCCCACGGTTCCCGTTGATCAAGACAAGTATTGCTCGTGATCGTATAATTCAAGAATTTCCTTGACAGGTTTCGCATTGTTTCTAGCCGTTCTCAAACCGAACGTCTCAAAGAAGACAACACGGAGTGAGTGAACCAAATAATTGAGATTCACCGATTGATAAGAAGAGATTTGAAAAACAATCGTGTCTCGCTCAATAGAAATTGTTTTGCAATACAACGAAGGTTTTGATGAAAATCAATTATCAATCATAAACACCTTTTATTTTGAAATATAAGTACACATTGATGTGCTAAAGAAAAGAGTTTTTAAAGCACAATGACCGGTTTTTCAAAGGTATCTCGCAATCCATAACTGAACCGTGATTGATTCAAAAGATTGAATCGCCCCATTGTTTCTGCTCGGTTGTCACATGGTCGATCTATTGAATAGATCTCACATGCCACCTACCAGAGCTTGTTTGATGTTGGCTCCGAAGGCTTTCCATCTTCATTGTGAATATGTTTACATATCACTCGGATGTTCTGGCAATACCACAAGGATAATGCGTGGGACTCAAGATATAATCTCTTTTCCACATTGTGTGAAACAGAGAGTCTTCATTGAAAGTGTCCTAAAGAGATTTATTGATGATCTCGTGGCTCTAGACTCAATTTGTGCACATTTGGTTCTGTCGGAGACTAGGGAGAGGTCTCCTTCTTCAATATCAACAATCTCTAAGAGAAAGTCGATAGATTATGTAGGTTCCCGTGAGAATGAAACAAGCCCTTTAAGAGGAACTTGAGTGGTTTGGGAAGATGTAGTGCGGTCGTCCATTGGGTCCATGACGCCTTGTCTTCAATACCGATGTTACCTTGGTAACCACCAAGAGCATATGAATTGAACCCGGTTTCTACCCTAAGGTTGAATAAATGGAGGGCTATTTCTTTTCACCCTTTTCACATTCAATTCTTTTTCATTCTTCAACCCTTCAAGCTTACCGAGACTTCATAACTAGAACCTTGTTGGGTTTATTCCAAGACTAGTTCGGTCTTAGTCCGCACTCTTCCCACATCTCATTTTTCTCCTTTTTCCAATATACCTAAGGACTTCTACACTATCTAGTGGATTGTCCTCGGTAGATCCCTCCGGTTCGGCGGATCATGGGAACAAATACCTAACCTTATCATCCTTATATCACCATACATAAAGTAAAGTTGGTCGGTCTATTTGGTATTGTTCATCCGCCATTGGAACCAATTGAAAATCAATCCGATACTTATGATATATTATCAAAGCATTTTGTACCGAATTGTTTTGATATTTTTAGAACAAGAGCTCCCCTCAACATGTGCATCAAGTGAAATCGTTTTGCACACGGAGGCAAGAGAAAGAATTAACTTCTTTGATTACCATTTTCTAAAAGATATCAACATCACTTCCCCGATCAAAACAAGTAGATAAAGCATATAAGGGAGGATGAGGTTTTCATAAGCTTGCTCCCCTCAATATGTGCCTTGAGGTTTGAAATAGTTTTGCACATACAAGAGGAACAGATCGCACATTGAAACAAATTGATCACGTTTCGGATCTTTGTGGTTTAAGATAGATGCTCCCCTCAACATGTGCATGGAAAATTTGAAATCGTTTGTCACATGTGGGAGGAAAACTTGCTAAACACTTATGAACCCATTTATGGAATTATCGACTTAAATCCAATTTAAATCACAAATTCTCCCCGATCACAATTATCAAATCATTTGAGATTTGTGATCTCTGAGAGTTTAAATTGATTTTGAAAGCTTTTAAGGAGAATTGTGACTTGATTATGAAAGCATTTTAACCGATAAGGATCGATTTTGAGACTTTGGACTCCATTGATTAAACATGCATGAATATCTTTTGAAAACAATTGAATGACACATAACTTTTTAATTTAATTGAAATCATTCTCCCCTCAATCAATGACCTAAGTTGTTGATTGAGAGATAGATGTTTTGACACACTTTAAGTCCGATGATTTCCAAAAAATAGAGTCCGAGTTATTTTTCAAAGCAATTAGTTTTCATTAGATAGTAAGGATTTGTTTAAAGAATCGAGCATTAAATTTGACAACCAAGATAAAGCATGGCTCGTTCTTTCTTTGAAAAGCGGTTATCGCTCGAATGACAATAAACCATTGTTTCTCTTTCTCCCAAAAATATTTTTGATTTTTTATTTTTTTTTTTTTTTTTTTATGAAAATTCGAACAACATCTAAAGTCCCGTGTCATTCTTTGAATGACATCACAAAGATCGTAGATATTATCGAATAGAAAAATAGAAAAACATGACAAAATTTTCAATATTTTTAATTTTTTTTTTTTTTTTTGAAAGTTTTATATTTTTCTATTTGCTTTTGAAGGTTTTGTAATTTTGTATTTTGCTTTTGAATAGATATATACAAGAGATAGATGAAGAAAACCTTTACTCCTCTTCTTCCTCTTGAAGACGTTTGAGTGTTTCGGTTGTAGGCTCTTAAGACCAAGTCGTGGAAGTATAAACTCAAAACGTTCTCTAGGAAGAGCTTTGGTGAAGATGTCTCGCTAACCGGTATTCGGTCCTCACAAAGTAAAGTTCCACCACACCGCTTTCAACTTGTTCCCCGATGAAATGATGTCGAATGTCGATGTGCTTTGCTCTTGAGTGTTGTACGTTGTTGCATGAGAGAGCAATAGCACTTTTATTATCACAAGATAGAGGATTTTGTTGAATTCAAAGCCATAGTCGATAATTGGGATCTCATCCATAGGATTTGAGCACAACAAGATGACATGGCTATGTACTCACCTCAGAGAGGAAATAGAAGTACTCATTTGCTTCTTTGAAGACCACTCACAAGCTTATCACCCAAAACCGAGCACCTCCAAACGCATATCGGACGAGTATCTTGACATCTGCATGATCAACATCTCGCATAGGTCGTTAGTGACATACCGGTGTCCTTCGGTACCAAAGTCCCATATTGATGGTTCCTTGAGATACCGAAGACCCGCTTAACCGCTTCAAGGTGCTTTTTAGTAGGCTTAGCTCGGTATCTAGCACACATGCAAACAATGAACAAGATGTCCGGTCTACTAGTCATGAGGTACATCGTGATCCAATCATACTACGATATTTTGTTTGGTCTACCATGATCCCCGAGTGGTCCTCATCTAGTTTAGTACGCTCAATCATGGGAGTGTCAATAGGTCACTAGAATCAAATCCAAATTTCTTTAAAATCTCATTTGCATATTTAGATTGATTTATAAAATGCCTCCGGACTTTGTGAAATTTGTAATCCCAAGAAAATGACATTTGTCCCATCATTGACATTTGAAATTTAGAACCCATTTCTTTTGAAAACGGTCACACTCATTGGGGTCATCGAGGCAAAGATGATATCATCAACATAAATTTGAACGTGAATTAAATGTTTTCTCGACTTTCGGTGAACAATGTAGGATCAATCGCTCCTTTGTTGAATCCAAGAGATAGAAGAAACTTTGATAGTGTATCATACCATGTCCTTGGAGCTTGCTTTAGACCGCATGAGCCTTCTTCAAACGATAAACGTGAGTAGGATGCTCGATTCACAAAGCCTTATGGTTGGTCGACGAGACGACTTCTTTAAGATCTCCGTTAAGAAACGCCGTCTTTACATCCATCCGATAGACTACCATGTTCTTACTTGCAAGATTAGCCAAGAAGATTCGATTGCCTCGACACGAGCAACAGAGCAAATGATTCTTCAAAGTCAATACCCTCCTCTTGACGGTATCCTTTTGCAACCAATCGAGCCTTGTTCTTTAACACATCACCATGCTCATCAAGTTTCACTTTGAAGATCCATTTTAGAGCAATGATCATAGCACAACTGGAGCGTGTACTAATTCCATACATCAAGTCGATCAAACTCATGAATTTCTTCTTGCATAGCATTGAACCAACTCTTCATTCATGGCGGTTTTAACATCTTTAGGTTCGATCTTAGAGAGTACGGAGTTGAAGAAGCACCATAAGGCATCGGTTTCAGCTTGTTTCCGTGTGGATACCGGACGAGAGGATTTCAATGATGTTGTCTAATGGATGATCGTGAGTCCATTTTCCGAGGTGTTCATGTGGTCATTGTTGAGGGATCAAGTAGCGAGTCGATGTCTCCTCAAGAAGATGGTTCGATGATGATTCAGAGCAAATATGTTTTCAAATGGAGCATCTTCGTGAGTAGCAAAGGATTAACTTCATCATTGATGCGTAAATGCCCATGATGCACATTTGAAGATTGATGATTTGTTGATGAGACAGAGTGATCGCAGCAGCGCTTCTTGACTAAGTGATATTGAGATCAAGGATTGACTTCATTCACAAGGATATGAGCACCTGTTGTGGAAATTGACAGCTTCATTAGCACTTGGCTCATAGTGTTCATCAAACATCGGATCAAACAATTTCTTCAAATCATCTTCATTGGAGGTACATATGGAGTTCTTGGAGAGGAATTTGGTACAAGGATGAACCAATGGGACTGCTTTTGAAGTGGGTCCGTAATCGATTGTCCAGAGCCATATGACCGGTCACCTCATCGAACGTAACGTGAATTGTTTCCATGATATTTCGGGTTCTTTTGTTGTAGATTCTCAGAACCCTTCTTGTTTGGTGCATAACCAACAAAAACTCCAATATATGCCTTTGCTCTTAATTTTCCTAAGTCTTGACCATCATTCGTTGGATAACACAAGGCACCAAACACACGAAGGTAGGAGAGATCGGGTTTTCGCTTATGAATAAGTTCATATGGAGTTTTTCCATGAGAGGTGTGAATAAGGGAACGATTTTGGGTATAGCAAGCGGTGGCAATGGCTTCACCCATAGAAACATTGGAACCTTTGAATAAATAAGCATTGTTCTTGCGGCTTCTAAAAGAGTTCGATTTCGTCTTTCAACTACACCGCTCGTTGAGGAGTTCGTGGAACACTTCTTTGATGACCGATTCCAACACTTTCATAAACCGAATTAAGTCTTTGTTAACAAACTCGTGCCATTGTCTGCTCGAACAATTCGATCGTATTGTTGAGTCGAACTCAAGTCGTTTGATTAGTTTGATGATGACATCCGAGTTTCATCCTTTGTCCTCAAAAACTTTACCCAAGTAAATCGAGAGTAGTCATCAACAACTACTAGAATGTATTTCTTCCCATTTATCGCTTGCACTCTCATTGGTCCGCATGATCCATATGAAGGGTATGAAGAACTTCCATTACTGAGTTTGTGGGTTTTGGTTTGTGGGCATATTTCGTGCTTTTTCCCAATTGGCAAGTCGAGCAAAGATGATCTTTTCATATTTTAACTGGGTAAACCTCGACAAGATCCTTTCTCGAAAGGTTGTTTATGGTACCAAAGTTCAAGTGATTGAGACGACGATGCCATATACAAGACTTTGTTTTAGAAGCCTTTGACAAAAGCGATTGGAGAGGACTTCATCATGTCGTCGATAGAGATGGTGTATAGGTTTGAACCTCGAGTACCTCTTAATAATTCCACACCATCAAGTTCTCTAACGAAACAAGAATGTTTTCTAAAAGCCACTTCTAGATCGGAATCACGTAATTGACCAACAGAGAACAGACGTGACCAAGACCTTCCACATAATATACCCCGGAAATCACACTTTTACCAACCACATAATCTCCATATCCCATAATAGCTCCAAAATGGTCGTTCTCGAATCTAATCGTCCCGATGAATTTACTCACGAAGTTCATGAGCCGCGACCGGTCTCCAAATATATGCTTGGAACAAACTGAGTCCGTGTACCACGTAACGATTTGAACGATCCGCAGTTGAACACGCACAAGAATGGATAATCGGATAATTGGGATCCCCATGCAAGAATGGGTTCCATTTGGTTAGTAATGATGATTGGAACACCCACATCGTAAATAGAAACATCCATATCGTAAATAGAAGCAATGGAATCATTATGAATAGATGCAAGATTAATGTCCGTATTTGCCCTATTCAAAGTATGTTCACTTCTTAAGGGAATAGTTCTACCAAGAGGCATCCATTTTCTAGTGGGCATTGTCTCGATTAACCTTATGGCCAACCATTGATAACCTATCTTACTAAATGTTCTTCCCGGGGTTTCCACTGCTTTTCTAACTTTCTTTCGCTTTTGCCTTTTAGCCTTCTTAGAATGATTTTTGTATTAACAATATTAATCGAATTTGACCGCATTAGACAAAGCATTCACACCACATTCATGATTAGTAATGTAATTCATGCGTACATCATTACATGGTTTGCAAATAGTATTAGAATTGAATTAATTACAAGACGCCTATGGCTAATACTAGAATCAACACGATTCGCTTTATTCAAATTCTCCTACGGTGATCTTCTACTTTCTTCCAATGCACATTCTTAGCTTGCGAGGCCCTATCATTCCTTGTATTGCCTTGAGACTTTGACCGCCGCTTTAATGTCACCGATTACTCCCAGAGGGAACGGAACATTAGTTGGTTTTGCTACTTTTGCCTTTCCTGTTTTGATGTGCCGGGATGTGAACTATTCAAGGCACATTGAGGTTCACTTTCTTAACACCGGAGGTGCTGGATCTCGAACTATTTGAAGGCCTACTAAAGTTCACATTCATAACATTGGGCATTGAATGATTTGTATACTTGGCATTAGGCATAGAACAGGTATCAAGGGTTGACTTGCTCACCTAGGGATTTAGGACATATTGTAATTAAGCATTCTAGAAGTTCTTGAGATCGTTTGGCATATAAGCATGCATGGCCAATTGCATTATCAAGTGGTTTCTCTAACTTATCCTCTTCTACAATCTCACGGAGACATTCTAGACTATCCTTAAGGTATGAGAAATATGTTTGAATGGCAAGTTTGTTATTCCTAAGGTGAGGAGGAACATAATTCACGCACAAAGCATATTTATTACAACCATGCACCTTTGATGGACCATTCTCCCCATTGGTCATTGGCATTTTCCCTTTTACGACTCTTCGATTCTCAATTTCCTTTTGCAACGGTTATTTGTTCATTATTTTTATTACGAGTGACTTTTATTGACTCAAATAACTCATTGAAATGACGTTTAACCTTTTCATTTTCTTCGAGAAAACTCTCATTTTCCTTTTGTAAAGCATTGACCAAGTTTTGTAGATGAAAATTTTGAGAATTCGAGAATCTAAAGGAGGAGGCATTTGGGAGCCGACACATTGTTCATTTCACCCTTTAATTGAGAGATTTGAGCTTTCAACTTTCGATCGTGATACAATGAGCTCGAATCTGCTCATCACGCTTGCTAATTTCAAAACCGCATCAAATTCGGAACATCCAAAGATGTCTTGATATTTGAGGTTTTAACATTTTCTTTCGGATGTTGATATTTTAATTGCAAAACAAGATGCTCAACTTCTAATTTAGAAAACTGTTTTACCAGTTATCATGATCATCCTGTTCAACTTTATCATGCGCTTTAGAGTTAGTTTTTCAAGCTCAATGACACGATCATGGGAGACTTTCAAGCAACAGATAATTCATGAAACCGAGAAGCATTAATGGAACAATTCAGTAGCGAGTAAAACACATCTTGAGTAATACATTCGAAATAAGAGTCTCATTCAATGTATGCAAGTTCTTCCTCTCAATCTCATTATATTTTAGTGCTCGCTCATAGTCACTAACCTCAACTATCATTGCATCAAATTCCTTTTCCATTCCTTTAATATCCGAATCTATCCCTTTTAAGACTCTCAAATTGATCTTTTAGTTGTTTAAAGAAAGGCATGACCTCGCTTAGATAGCATTCTTTTGTTTGCTCAAACCCTTTCCCTTCAAGAATCCCAGCTGGTGTGATCCTTTTCTTACAAGTTTTCTCAAAATCGACAAATAGTTGAAAAATAACATATTGACCGATTAAGGTCTTGCTCTTAGTGGCAATAGTTCTAGGAACTAAATGCATTGGTGTATTTGGAGGATACACAATCGTCAAGCAGCATTTTCCTAAGGGAGGGTTTGTTTCAACAAGATTTTCACTTTTTGCTTATCTAAGTCCCTTTTCCGAATACTTGTTCGTGTGTTAACAACGTTTGAGGCTTAAATTTGTTTAAGGAGATCCAGTTTTCCTTCTTGTAATCATGGGGTTTGATCATTATGTTATTCTTTTAACATTCGTGATCATCTAGCTTCTTATTCATTTTCTCCCTAGATGCATCATCTAATTTTCTATCTTCCTCAATGCACTCAACGCAACTAGGTTTCTGTCTAGGCTTAAGGATTTCATTACCATCATAGATTACCTTATGAGCACTTTTAGCCTTTTAATGACCTCTCGGATTTGGTTCCTCAACAAGGGAGTACTATGCTTATCACTTAAAACTCGTGCTTAGTGATTAAGTGAGCGCTTGAATGGTATTTCCTTGTACGTACAACTTATTTTCAAGCTTGTTTTCAAGGTTTTAGATTAGAAAAATCATTCAAAAGTTTTGATTCCTTAGCACGTAATTCTTGCTTAAGCATTTTAACATTTTCTTGAAGTTCTTGTTTTTGCTTAGCGCTTTAGAAAGCTTTTCTTGTAAGGAGTTTAACTCTTGTTTTAATACTTCTTCTCTAAACTTACTTTGTCTAATAGTTGTAAGCTTTTGGTCATCCATCTCCCGCTCACGAGTGGTTAACTCAAACTTAGCTCGTTGTTCATAAATAGCAACACGCTCTTTATAAGCATTAAGTTCGTAGATAATGAGACTCATCGGGTACATGCAATGTATTCGTCAAAAGCATAGTCATCATTGATTGCATAAGATACATCACATGGTACAATC
Organism: Chrysanthemum lavandulifolium; assembly: GCA_022545495.1. NCBI lineage: Eukaryota > Viridiplantae > Streptophyta > Magnoliopsida > Asterales > Asteraceae > Chrysanthemum > Chrysanthemum lavandulifolium. The sequence continues at coordinate 220,094,204 of CM040239.1, read as the reverse complement.
TCACTTTCACTTTGTTTCACATATTGATCATATGGGACAACATCGACATTGCCCATATTTTCAATATCGACTCAATAATTACAGCTTGATTGTACTTCATCATGTATCTTTTGCTCATCAACTTCATCGTATAGTTTAAGTACCTCGAAATGATTTTGTCTTTAGATGGACCACTTGTGGTGATGAAGAGACTTTAGGAGAGACCATTGGAGAAATGCTAGCCATGAAAATGGTTTGTGCAAGAGGTTCATCATCAACGCCGAGTCGTAAGCATCACAATCGGTGACTTGAAAGGCATTCGATGATTATGGCCTATCTCCTGAATTGGTTGCTCATCCACATCTCGCATCATATGTCTTAACATTTCCCTTAGCGAAACAATAACTCCTCTTCATCCAAAGTCGCACCATTATCCCGAGCTTGAACAAGCAACATCTTATCCTCAAGTACTCGCATTCGAGAGGCGTTTTGGTGATGTGCGCCTTGCAATGTGACCCTCACCTCCACAGTTGTAACACTTGATCGGCTTTGCTTGTCCCCGATTTCCATTCCTTCCCTATTCTCGATTTGCCACATATCCTCTACCGACTCCACCTCTTCCTTGTTCATACTTGCTTTCTTGAACAGGGTTGCACCATAACTTTCCCATCTCGACAAAGGCTTGATTGTGTAGATTGGATGCGCTCGAGATTGTTGTTGGTGTGTGGAAGAGAGTTCATGTTTTGACTAATCGAAGAGCCGCTTGATTAATGAAGTTTCCACATGTGCATCAAGATCGCTTTTTTGAACATAGGATTGGGAATGAGTTTGTGATTACCATTACCCATGGGTATAACTTGAGATGCTTTGGTGGTAATTCCAATGTTTGAGTAGAAGGCGGTTGAATCATTCGATGAGCTTGTCTCTCCTCGGTTGGTTTTGAACCGATAAAGAACCTTTTTCAAACATAGCATGTCTCTCATTCTCAAGAAGGAATGCATAGAGTTGCTCATAGTTTGTATTCTTCAATCCTTTGGTTAGCTTCACGTAGTGACAAACTTGTGCCATTCGGGATTCATGTTGTTTACAAATTTAGAGTTCAACCGAATGTTTGGCATAGTCATTCGATGTTCCTCATGTCATTGACAAGCTTGTGGAATCTCACGTAATACTCATAGACGCCTCATTTGGTTTCATCTTGAAGTGCTCAAACTCATCATAGAGTTGTGATTCTCTATCTTCCATAGTTAATTCGTAACCGCATGAAGCATCTTGACATTATCCCACACCGCCTTGGCTTCGTGTTGTGATTGATTAGCTTGTAGATATCTTTTGAAGACTGAAGTACGATGTTAGAAGCCCCGATATCAAGATCGAATCTCTTTTCTCCTTATCATCGAGCTCATCATATGTCTTTGGTCCGTCTATTCCATAGATCATTGTTCCATCTGCAAAAGTATCAATTAAGTCTCTTGTAGTCTCAATCGATAAGGTCCTTCATCAATTGATTTGAGAATGTTGACCCCATTTTCCTTTCCAAGACAAGACACCGATTCTTTGAGCCCAAGAGTCGTAGTCGGCTCTTTCAAGCATGGGTGGACCGATATCTCGAACCACCGCTTGAACATCCTCGGCAACATTGGAGATGATTGTAGGTACGATGGTAGACATGTTTAAAGATTACACGGATTTTATAACTCTATGATTAAACCGGAAATAGATTCTTTCACGGATTTTACTAAATCAAGAGAAACCGTGACACAAACAAAAGTTAACCAAGTCGCTAAGATTCCTTGAATCAAGTCGCTAAGAACCAAGTTGCTAAGACAAGTCGCTAAGTTCCAAATCGCTATGAATTTTGACAGCAAGTCGCTATGCACCAAGTCGCTAAGAGATCAAGTCGCTAAATAGCAACTCGCCATCGGTCCAAATCGCTAACACCAAGTCGCTAAGAAACTTAAGAACAAGTCGCTATCAAAATTGAAAGCAAGTCGCTACCTTACCAAATCGCTACCCGTAGTGGAGAATCCACCAACAGGATTTTTGTCGGCTTGTCTCTAAAGGCAAGTCGCTAGGACCAAATCGCTACCACAATACACTACAACTCGCTACAGATTTACAAAGCAAGTCGCTACCAAGAAAATTACACCGAGAGCCAAGTCGCTAACTTGAAAAACTTCCAAAACACACTTTTCAATCCAAAAACAACCCAACCACGATGATTCAAGCCTTCCAAATCAAAACCTAAACACTTGTGATGATCCTAAACACAAAAGTACAATCAAAATCCAAGCTTTAACACTAGAAATCAACCAAATGATGCAAAACCACTAAACTTTCTCAAACTCAAAACCACCTAAAACCACTAGAAATCCAAAGATATGTAAGAGATGATCTAACCATGGCTCTTGATACCATTTGTAACATATTGGATTTCACATACACATCAACCCATAAGCAAAGTAGGCGTACACAAGAGTTTTAGAGAGAAAGTTAGAGGTTTGGGAACTTTAGTGAGAGAAGAAAAATCTTATTATGAGCTCCAACTCTACCTTGGAAGGTAGAGAGTATTTATAGTCTTTACATAAATCGCCACCTATCGGGCATGGATCGGGCATACGGTGGGTAAAGACCGTCCAGTCCTCCACGGTGTTACTTAAACTAAATACTACTTAACTTATATTAATCTACGACTACGAGCTTACTAACGATTACATATACTTGAGGTGACCGACTCTTTAATACTTGGATTTACTAAATCCTAACAGGATGTCAAGAGTGCCTTTTTATATGGCAAGATTACAGAGGAGGTATATGTTAAACAACCTCCTGGTTTTGAAGATCCTGCACATCCAAACAAAGTCTATAAAGTGGTTAAGGCTCTTTATGGCTTACATCAAGCACCTAGAGCTTGGTATGAAAGGCTCTCTACTTTCTTATCGCAACATGGTTACAAAAGAGGAGCTATTGACAAGACTTTGTTCATCAAGAGAGATAAGAAGGATATCATGCTGGTACAAGTTTATGTAGATGATATCATCTTTGGAGCTACCAAACAGGTCCATGGTGAAGGAATTTGAGCGGTGATGCAACATGAATTTCAAATGAGTTCAATGGGTGAGTTAACTTTCTTTTTGGGACTTCAAGTTAAACAGTCAAAGGAAGGAATTTTTATAAGTCAAGACAAGTATGTATCTGACATACTTAAGAAGTTCAATTTTGATACTATGAAGCCAGTTACTACACCTATCAAGTCTATCAACTCACTAGGCAAGGATGAAGATGGTCAACCTGTTGAAGTCAAACTGTACATATCTATGATTGGTTGTCTTATGTACTTAACTGCATTTAGGCCTGATATCATGTTTGCTGTTTGTTTATGTGTAAGATATCAAGTCTCACCTAAGGTCTCCCATATGAATGCAGTAAAAAGAATTTTTAGTTATTTAAAACAACAACCAAAGTTGGGGTTGTGGTATCCAAAGGATTCACCTTTTCACTTGGAAGCCTTTTCAGACAGTGATTATGCAGGTGATAACTATGATAGAAAATCAACCACTGGAGGATGCCAATATCTTGGAAGAAGATTAGTCTCTTGGCAATGTAAGAAACAGATAATTGCAGCAACATCATCCAGTGAAGCAGAATATGTGGCTGCTGCAAGCTGTTGTGGACAAGTCTTGTGGATGCAGAATCAACTCTTGGATTATGGGTTCAACTTCAAAAATACTCCTATCAACATTGATAATGAGAGTACAATTTGCATTGTGAAGAATCCAGTTTATCACTCCAAAACCAAGCACATTCAGATTAGGCATCATTTTATCAGAGATTGTTATGAGCATAGGCTCATTAATGTTGTCAAGGTTCACACGGATGATAATGTAGCTGATTTACTCACCAAAGGATTTGATGTTTCAAGATTCAATCACTTGGTGGTGAGCATTGGAATGATTAATTACTGAGCTACGTTTAAGGGGAGGACTGATTAGTGTGTTAGACAGTCATGTGCTTTGCTTGAGGGGAGGCAATTCAATGCCTATTTGAAGTATCTGCCATTATGAAGAAGAAAATGGGAAAGTACTGCTTTTTGGTTATATGAAAGTACTGCTTTGAAAGTCTTGCTTTGGAAAGTCTTGCACACGTGGAAAGAACCGCTTGTCTTATCAAAATCTTGTTCCAACGGTAATATTGAGGGTAAAATACACTAACGGTAACTTTGTTATTATGGGTGTGATTTTCAAATCTCACCTATAAATAACCACCTTCGATTTTCCTCTCATCTTTATCCTTCTCGATCTTTTCCATATTTCTCTCTCACATTTACTATTCATCGAATCACTTTCTTTGTAAACAAATCATCAATGGCAAATCGTGTCTACGTTTGAAACACAACATGGTGGTGAATTTGGATAAAACTAAAGCTAATGTCATCTTTCATGACATCATTGATTTTCTCACTAGATCTCCAATTAGTTATGCACTTTTAGTGGAACTAGATATTATTGAACCATGGATTCAACAGTTTTGGGCAACTGCTAGGACTCATATGGAGAATGATGATTCGTATATTCAAGCTAAAGTTGCTGGAAGGATAGTGAAGGTTTCTGAAGCTTCAATTCGTGAAGATCTATTGTTTGATGATGAAGAAGGAGCTGTTCGTTTTGATAAACAATTGATTTGGGATACATTCAGAGACATTGGGTATGAAGGGTCCTTAATTGAACAAACTTTCAAGAAACCCTTATTTAGTCCACACTGGAAGTACTTGGTTCATGTATTGCTTCATTGTATTAGTGCTAAGAGTACTTCATGGGAGCAATTTGGTTCGAATATAGCTTCTGCTTTAGTGGGATTGGCTACAAATCGAATTTTCAATTTTTCAAGGCTCATTTTGGATGGAATGCTCTCTCACATCTCTCATGGATCGCTACCGGTTGATGTATCCAAGATTTATTCAAGTGTTCTTGAATAAACAACTTCTGATGTACCAAAGTCTTCAAGCCTATTACTGTTGTGGTACAACCGCCGTGATTTTCACCTTCATGGCTAGGAAGAGTGATTTGTTTACTGGTAGGAACACTCCATTGACTACTTCAATGATGGAGATTGTTCAGGCTATTAGAGATGAGGCTGCAGCTAGTGATGACAGAGAAGATACTGCTTCTCAAGGTACTGCTTCTCAAGGTACTGCATCATCACACAAAGGTACTGAAACTTCACAACATTCTACTCATGGAGATTCAGAACTTGAGGTAAACCCACCATCTTCTCCCAATGATTACACTTCCACATATGGGCTTCAAACATCTAGAGGAGATGAGGGAGATATGGCTTCTGAGGGTCAGGTTCTGGATACTTATGCTTTAACAAGGGAGCTGACACGCTTAAAGAAGGATTTTGAGGCTCAAGCTGCACAAATACTGAAGTTGAACAACAAGTTTAAAAGATTAAAGAAATTTGTATGGCTTTTGGTTCAACATCACAGATTATGGGTCAAGTCTCAAAAGAAGCAAGGAAGGCCAATTCGGAAATTTAAGAAGTCTTCAAAGAGCAAAAAGGTTCCACAGCACTCTTCTGTCCAATTGGGGAGGAATTTTGAGCAAGAGAATTTGAAAGAAGATGCTGAATTTTATGAAGAAAAAGAAGATGAACCTCAATGTACTGAAGTACAGGTTAATATTCAAAGTACTGAACTTGAAAGAACTAGAGTTCAAAGTACTGATGTTCAAAGTACTGATGATCAAGGTGCTGCTGATCAAAGTACTGGTATTCAAGGAACTTATAGGCAAGAGCTAATTACACCAAGGGTGTTAGATTTTGAAGAAGAGGCTGGTCCTTCAACAATTATACAAGAAGAGGAAGCTGATACACCTAAACCAGTGCACACTGCAAGTGATGATGAAACGGTTGCTCAGATCATGCTTAATCTGACAAGACCAAGAGGTGTTAGCATTCCAGGAGTTACTGAAGAACAACCACAAGTTTCTCAACAAGTTATAGATCCAAAAGATAAAGGCAAAGGTAAGCTGGTGGAAACAAGGAAGAAGAAAAACCTAACTTTGGCAGAAATTAGAGCAATTGAAGTGGCTAAGAATGAAGAAGCTGCTAAAAAGGTACAAGCTGAATTAAATGCTGAAGCTGCTATTGAAGAAGCTAAGAATAAAGAAGCAGCTAAGAAATTACAAGATGAATTGAATCTTTGAAGTCGCTATATCGGAAAAACCGGTTTTACCTAGAAGACCAATGAGTAAGGCTAAAGAAAGAAATGCTATGATGGCATATCTAAAGAGTCAAGGGTATACTGGATTATCGTTTGAATTATATAGAGATGAAAGACTTATATGAAGCGGTTAGGAAAGCTTATCAAGAGATGGTGAAAGGTATTGTATCTTTTAAGGATAAGGATAAAGTGGATGCAAAATTTAAAAGTTTAAAGAGAAAAAGAACAACTGAAATTGTACAGCCATTAAAGAAGGTTGACTTAAGATATGATACAGTTGATGAGCTGAGAAATTACATAAGAGTTGTTGATTTTGAGCATCCTAAGGCTAAAGATGTTGCAGAAAAGAAGTCAAAGATTGTTACATTCGAAGTTGTAAAAGCAGAAGATGGAGATTATCTTATGTTCCATAGAGAAGATGAAAGCTTTAGAGTGTTTAACTCATTATGGGACATCTTGCACTTGATAAATAGAAGACTGTTTCATCCGTATCAACTAGTACAAGAGTATTTTGAACATATTCCATCGAAGGAATTGGTTTAGTATTACTTGGAGACCTCACAACTATCTTTGAAACTGAGGAGACAAGTATTGATGCTATATGGAATAATCAAGAAGTATGGGAAATTAATTGCTGGAGATATTTTGATGAATCTGGAGTGCATGTTTTGGAGCTAGAAGATGGAACAATGATCCATATGTTAGTAGAAAGAAGATATCCACTCATGTCAGATCTTATGAGAAGAATGCTAGATCATGGAATGGAAGTGGAAGAGGAGAATGAAAGAGCACTTATGGTCATCGAATTATTTATCAAATGGACAACAATGGCTGATGATGAAGAATAAATACTGGTATGATTTATAATTGTATAAAATCTTTTGAAATATGAGTATTTTATCCAAAGTACTGCTTGCAGCATAAACCAATAAATATTTTTTGAAAGAGAAACTTTTGTTAAGTAAAGAATATTTTGAAACAAAAGTTAACAAAACAATGGTTTTGAGATGGTTATAACGATGAGGTTATCGAGTTCACCATGTTTACAAAAGAACTGGCTAATCCATGACCAAACGGCTCTGGTAAAGATATCTCAAATCCGTTATATAGTTGACAACTTGCTAATAAGTTGTATTGTAATCAACTCACCATATCAGCAAATGTAAAGAGTTGGCTAGCCCACAAGAAAATGGCTTATGGTAAAGGCTGTGGAAAAACCATTTATATGGTAATTAGTTCACCATAGTAGTATGAAATGACTAGTCCAAAAGGGTACAGCTTTTGGTAAAGACAAATCAAATCTGTTGATAGCTGATGATTTGCTAAAAATCATATGGTTATCAATGTACCATGTTCTTATACACCTAAACATTTGGCTACTCCAGAGTTAATGGCTTTGGTAAAGAGACATCAAAATCCATTAGAATTTCAATGATTCACCTCTCACAAGAGTTTACACACCTGGAAGTGATGAGAATAGACTGAAACTAAATAAATTGATGTACAAATTGCCATATGTTACTGTGTTGCTGAAAAGATGGAGGTTGCTGAATGTTGCTGAAAAGAGATTACTGATAAAGGTTGCTGTAAAGAATGTTATTGAAGGAATAAAGGTTACTTTGATAATGACAATACAAGCACAATGAATACAAAGTTAAATCTAAAGATAAAGAAAATTGATAAAGACACAATCTTTCCAAGAGGCTAACAGAAGTTAATGATAAAGATACAAAGGAAACTTGAAGTCAAGCAAGTAGAATTCAAGTTAGGGGAGGATTGTTGGGATATGAAAGTCAAAGTACTGAAGAAGTCAAAGTGCTGAAGAGTCAAAGTGCTGCTAAGTAAAAGTCAAAGTACTGCTTAACGTCAAAGTACTGCAAAGCTAAAAGAACTGTTATATTCGTTTATGGAAAGCTTTGTTATTCTATAATATTCTTAGTTTAGATTACTTGTCGTACAAGGTTAGAATTGTAAACCGACTATGGTTATCCTTAAGCCTATACAAGGACCCCTAGATTGGCATTAGAATGTACGTGTTTTTTAGAGAGTTTTAGAGATTACAAGAAGTACGATATTAGAGTTTTAGAGTTGTTGAAGAATCTGTATAACAAGCAGATTCTTATTATTAATATAATCGTTGAAGTTAAAGTGAATTCTTCTTAGCTTTATTGAAGTAAATTCCGCTTACTTAATAGAGTTTATTCAGTGTTTCATTGTTAGTGACTTAGGATTTATCCGAGGTCATTAAGCCCTTACAAGCTATAAAAGTTAGTTTGGTTAGAGTAACGTGAATTGTTTCCATCGAACGTAACGTGAATTGTTTCCATCGAACGTAACGTGAATTGTTTCCATGAATGGAATGGTATGAATTCTCCATTGGAAAGTCATATAGAACTGTAGGATTTCATCCTTGAATGAGCCCTAATTTGTCCCTTGTGTTGTGGTGTAGAGAGAATAATGTAAAATGATGAATTAGGGCTTGTTTATATAGGCTTGACAAACTTACGGCGTAACCATAAGTAAAGGGTTACGCCGTAAGTACTCTTATAACTAGATGTCTTATCATTGCATTGAAGGTTTCAGCGTAACCTTTTTGTAAGTTTATGTCGCAAAACTCTCGTAAACATTTTTGGTCTATTTCTACACCGTAACCATTTGGTGTGGTTACGGCGCAACCTTCATGATCTCTGATGCTTAAGTCTTTAGATTTCTACAGCGTATTCTTGTCGATGGAGTTACGCCGTAGCCATTATTTACGAGGTAAGTTGATCATTGGACTTACGCTGTAACTTCATTCTGTCCAGCAAGTTCATGTGTAACATTACATATTTTCTTTCTAAATCAGCGTTTCTTCGTTCCAATGCTCATTTGAAACCTTAAATGAAATAGTAACCAATTAAAGCATATATTCACATAAAATCAAGTAGACCTTATTATAATCATTCTTAAAAAGACAACTCTCAAGTTAATTAGCTTGGAAGATATTAATTTAAAAACTACCTATGATAGAAACATCAAAGCCGAAAACCTCATGAAAAGGGGAACAAAAACATTCATACACTCATTAATCTAAGTGCTTCATTTCAGAGGTGATCACTTATAAGCACAATCATAGCATGTATTCTATCATAGGTTTATCGGTCATACAAATCTCCACCACTAGAGGTATGGTCAAGACTGATAAGGATTTGAAACATATGTTTTTAGGGGGTCAAAGGAACTTCCTTTTCGTCGAGCAAGTTTTTCAACACCCTAGGCAGTGAACCTAATCGTTGTAGTGTAGTATTAGGGTAAGCCAAGGGAATTGATATCGTTCTCTAGGGGAATAGGAATGCTAGTGAGGAGTTACTACGTTAAGGTTGGGGTTGAGGAAGATTATTTTTATCTTTTATATTTTTTAGGAAATGGAAAAGTACGAATCTCGGGTTTGGATTTGGGGGTTGGTATTTCTACGATTACTCTACTATCTAATTATCTAATTAACTAAGATGATAGTTAAAGATGTTGTGGAAAACTTAGAATAGTTTTGCCGATTTTAAGTTGATTTCAAAAACTTTAGATTCGATATTATGTGAAATCGTAATGTTGAGAATGTATAGATCAATGATAATGCAAGCAAATAAATAAAGATAAGGGATAGAAATGACACAACCGATTTATAGTGGTTCGCTACAAGGACACCTTCCTTGCCCTACTCCACTCCCCGAGTACCTACTCGAGAGTTCAAGCACTATGTCAACAAACTCCTTCACTTGGCGGAGAAGCCTTCACAACGTTGCTTACACTTTTCCCGGTACAAAGCTAGATACCGAGTCCGTAGCACGGTGGACCAACCCAACACAACTATTACACAACAAATATGTGAAATATCAAATACAAGATCTTCGCTATGTAAATTTCAATCAAGGACCCCTTGCTTGGATGACTTGTAGAATGCTCGTGATCTCGCTTGAGAAGGACCTATATGAGGATCACAAATAGAAAGAAGGAAGAACAACTCTCTAGATCAAGTGATCTATATGTTAGAAGAGAATGAGAGTGTATGAAATATTTAGTAAGAAGAGGGGTAAGTTAGAATGAAGAAATGGCTCTCATTTATAGGCAAATTCTTCTTCACTGCCCCACGGATCCCAGTCTCTTTGGGTATGGGTTAAGATCCATGGGTTATGGTCCATGGGTTATGATATTTACCCATCCTAATAAACTATTACAACAAATGCTTAATTACTACATTTTGTATTAAAATGGTTATATGTAAATGCTTTACAAAACTAACATGTTAATCGTGAAACTGAAGTCGTAAAGTCGTTAATCGCAAAATTGTAAGTCAGAAGTCAGATGTCAGAAGTCAGAATCGAAGTATGTCGTTAATCGCAAAAGCTATAACATGAGCTATAAGTCGTATCTTTTTTCAATAAAAGTGTTTGGTAAGTTAGTCGTTAAATGTAATTATAAGATGTAAAATGACGAAAAGGACATATACATAATTATAAACAAATGTTTAGAGGGTATATCAAGAATTTAAAGTTTTAATACTCCAAAATGTTTAAAAGCTTCATGAATCACTTTTCATTTAGGAGCTATTTGTTTGAAATAAAAGCTTGAAGTTAATGCATCCAAACGTATCCAAACGGAGCTATTTATTTTAAAAGAGATTATTTTATAACAAAAAGCTAATAGCTCCCAAATAAAGCTCTTGCCAAACAGAAACACCACATTACCTCCATTGAAGGATTCGTGCGTGGAGAATAGATCCCTATTGCGGTCATGTGCCTCGTGCACCCGCTATCCTTGACCCATTCATCGGGGTCTAGGTCGACCTTTAAGCACACCTAAAACAATAATAAACTCAAAGTTTGGTCCCCATTTGTTCATGGGTCCATTAGTGTTAAACATTCCATTCATGTTAGACATGTATGGATAAGATGAGTATGCATTCCATGGAGCAAAGTTTTGAAAAGGAAAACCGTTTTGCATGTTTGGATTCCATCCCATTTGATGGTTACTTTTGGGTAAACGTTATTAGGTCTCCTAAATGAATTAGGTTTTGAAAAGATGGAGCTTTGTTTCTTGCAAAAGTAGGATTATATTTTGAGGTGGTTGTCTAGTGGTGACATGAGTTGGTTTCTTCCTATTAACTATAACAAACTCGGTTCTAGGTAAGGAAGCTATGTTATTGCTATCTTGTTACAGCAGATCCACGGATCCCTTTACGTACACTAGCGGTTCCTTTTTAGGGATCCAGGATCCGCCACAACAAGGCTGGTTTTCTAGTTCCTTAACAAATTTTGTTTCTTTACTTTCACTAGTTGTTGGATCAAGTTGTTGACTACCTAGACCTTTTTGATTATTACCGGTTTTAACACTTTCGAGTATTGTATCTAAAGTGTTCGTACTTATTCTAGCAATTTTAGAATCTAAGTTATCCACTAGTGATTGAAGTTGAACGCAAAGTTCACATTCACCACTTGCTATTTTACCTTTTTCTAAACGTTTTAGTTTTGCTTTTAATTCTATGACTTCTTTATCTAAACGTTGATTTTGACTCTTTAAAAGCTTATTTTTGTTAACTAATTTTAAGCTAATAATGCATAGTTTATCATATTCATTATGCAATGAGTCGTCATCAAGTGATGAGATACTATAGTATTCGTGACATACCTCGTCGTTTGCCATGAGACAAATTTCTTCATCTTCCTCGCCGCCATTCCCCATGTTCCGCTCACGAACGCCTTTTGATCATCCCGTTTGGGACACTTACTAATAAAGTGGTTTGGGTCCCCACATTTAAAGCAAGTACGATCATCCTTTGGCTTCGTCCTCTTTGCTTTTCCGAAAGCCTTTCTTATCGTCATACGGTTGTTTGACGAACCCTTTCTTCTAAAGAACTTTTAAAGTCTCTTACCGCCATAGCGTACTCTTTGAGTTCTCCTCATCGTCAAGCCTTTTGGCTTTAAGGGCAAGATATTTGTGTTTCTCTTTCACCTTTGAGGCTTGGAATCTTTAGCAAGGACAAGCTCGTGACTTTTAGGTTGCCTATGAGTTCATCGAGGTGAGGATTGTCAAATCTTTTGACTCTTCGATTGCCATCACCTTGGATCTCCACTTGATGGAAGTGCCCTTAGATATCTCCTAACATGGTTACGAAAAGGATTCATCAAGTGCTTGTAAAGATGTAATAATAGTATTAAAGTTAGCAAATGAATGATCTATAGTTTCCTCATCCGATATTGAAAATTGTTCATATTGTTGAACAAATAAATCAATTTTATTATTTTAACTTGTTGGTTGCCTTGATGAGTTACAACTAAAGTTCCAAATTTCTTTAGAGGTTTTAAGCATAGAAATTCTTTCAATTCCTTTTCGGTAAAGCATTATATAGAACCATTTTTGCTTCATTTTCTTCATTTCATCATTTAGTTTATCATGAGGTATGTGAACTAAATTTCCTTTATCATCATTTGAGGTAGCCTCAAAATCACCTTCAACAATAATGTACCAAAGATCAATATCTTTAGACTTCACATATGTTTCAATCTATTTTTCCAATATATAAAACCATTAGTTTCAAGTAGTGGTGGTCGTTGCATAGATTGCCCTTCCTTATAATTTTGAACCCATAGTGATCGAAAAGTTTTTAAAATACAATTTTATTTTAAAACTTTTATAAACTTAGCTCTTGATGCCAATTGTGGAAAACTAGAAGGGGGTTGAATAGTTTTGATTTTAAGTTGATTTCAAAACTTTAGATTCGATATTATGTGAAATCATATGGATGTTGATAACGTATAGATCTAATGATAATGCAAGCAAATAAATAAAGATAAGGGATAGAAATGACACAACCGATTATAGTGGTTCTTCCTTGCCCTACTCCACTCCCAAGTCACCTACTCGATAGTTCAAGCACTATGTCAACAAACTCCTTCACTTGGCGGAGAAGCCTTCACAACGTTGCTTACACTTTTCCCACAAAGCTAATACCGAGTCCGTAGCACGGTGGACCAACCCAACACAACTATTACACAACAAATATGTGAAATATCAAATACAAGATCTTCGCTACAAAAATCTTGTTCAATCAAGGACCCTTTGGATGACTTGTAGAATGCTCGTGATCTCGCCTTAGAAAGGACCTATATGAGGATCACAAATAGAAAGAAGGAATAACAACTCTCTAGATCAAGTGATCTATATGTTAGAAGAGAATGAGAGTATTTAGTAAGGAGGGTTTAGAATGAAGAAATGGCTCTCTATTTCTTCATGACGGATCCTTTCCATAAGGGATCCGTCTAGTGTAATCCTAGGGATCCGTGGAACGCCCTCTTTGCCCATGGGTTTTTGGTTATGGGTCATGGGTTGGTCCATGGGTTATATCTAGATTCAATGTATCTAAGTATACATTGTATCAAGTCTCTTTGGGTATGGGTTAAGATCCATGGGTTATGGTCCATGGGTTATGATATTTACCCATCCTAATAAACTATTACAACAAATGCTTAATTACTACATTTTTGTATTAAAATGGTTATATGTAAATGCTTTACAAAACTAACATGTATCCTTTATAATTGTACTTAAGATAACATTATATTTGTTATCAACAAAACACAAAGAGATCGCAAAATATTAATAAATGGTTTTACGGTTTATTTGTATTAACATATGTGTTTACCAAGATGCTACTACTCCCTAGTTATCTCCTATTGATGGTTGAATTGTCACGTCCTTATTCTTAACGCGCTGTGTTTTCTAAGGTTGTAAGGTGTGCATTCCCTAACTCTTTGAAGTCACCTTTAAGTGTAGTAAACGAAATCCACTAAGTCATTCATAAACTAACTTTGAGGTTATCTTTGAGTTTAGTAAACGAAATCCACTAAGTCATTCATAAACTATCAAAGATTTATCAAGTATTAAACACAACGATAGCCTAGTCGCACTCCTAAGCTAATTACAATTAAGATAAGAGACAACCTAACAATAATTAACAACTAGGTTTCATATATCTAAGCAAGCACACAAGTAAATTAGCCGGACATGGAGAACATGCAAGCATACACACAAGTAATTGAAGACATAATTGAATTAATGAAGTAAAACACTTATCTTGATGTAAGATAGGGTTTGGAACCCTAAAATCTTGTACAAGATGCCTTGGTTCGGTTTAGGTTTTACTCCAAAAGACTACACACTAAAACTAAAAATTCGGATTCTATATATAGATTACAATCGCGACGGCGTCACTTTATGAATTGTGAGGCCATCGGGTCGCCGTCATTAGGGTTTCGTCTTGGCGCGTTAGTCTTGCAACGGCGTCACCTTATGCTTGTGACGCCGTCCCTTCGGTCTCGGCGCCGTCTGGATCAAATCTAGGCCGTCGAGTTGCGACGACCTACTCTTTTAAAGCTGACACCGTCACTTGAAAATAAGCAATTTGGCTCTTGAGCCGTCACAAAGTGCTCGACGGCGTCGCCGATAACACCGACGCCGTCCCTTGTATTTTAGCGACTTGAGTATCTCGATTCTTGACTTTGGCCATTTTCTTCAGATATTCGCCTTTTAGTCCAAATAAGTGCCATTCCGACAATTTGCCTTCAAGAGACCTAAAAGTGAAAAGGAACGATATTAAGTAATAACGGATACAAAAGTGAGCAAATAAGGGCTTAAACGACCCCTCAAAATGGTACCTTTTAAATCCTTATCAGGGTCATTTAAGTCCTAACTCGTTACATTTATATCCGTTACTGCTTAAAATCATTCTGTTAGGAAATAAGAAGACCAAACACTTAGTACTGCCAATTTAACTAAGTACGGCCAATTCAATTTAGTACTACTAGTTATAGCAGTTAGTATTGCTAGTTCAAGTTAGTACTATTGGTATTTTGGGAAAGACGTGTGATGATTGTAATAGAATATATTCTATGTAATTAGAAGATATACGTAGTTAATGTGTAGTTATCTTTTAAAGGACTCCTTAGACTATAAAAGGAGATCCTAGGTTATACGTAGAGACATATCAATCTGTATAAAGCTTCAAGGTTTTAAACCTCGATACTAGCAAGAGTATCTGTATTATTAATCAATAATATTGAAGCCTTTTGGTTATAACTTTGTCCATTGCATTTTTGCTATTTCATTGGTTATTCTTCTTAGTGTTATTAAGTATTTTCCGCATACTTGTTAGCATCAAGCATTGTTTCAATTATAGTTGTTTTGGAATCATCCAAGGCAACACATTCATACAAGCTAAGTAGATCCGAGGTTTGAGACTCACAAGTGGTATCAGAGCTTGTGTATATGAAACTTTGAATTAGAAGAAGTTTGTTCTAACACAAAAGCAATGGAATTCAAAAACAACTAGACTCGTGTTGCTGCAAAGTTGCCCAAGTTGAAGTAGGGCGACTAGGAAATGTGGAGGATAAAGACTGAGCAGTACTTCCTGATGCTGGACTACAATCTATAGGAGATGATAGAATCTGGAAATTCCTTCAAGCCAGTGCCCATTCCAGGCAAAGAAGGAGAGGCCCCAACTATTCTTGTGCCTACAACTAATGATGAAAAGGAAAAAAGAAAGAATGATCTGAATGCCAGAAGCTTGCTGCTTATGGTTGTCCCTAATGATCACTTGCTGACCTTTAACAAACACAAGGATGCAAAAACCTTATTTCAGGGTATTGAAGCCAGTTTTGTGGGAATGAAGCCACCAAAAAGACTCAAAAGACTCTGTTGAAGAAAAACTTTGAAAACTTCAGTGCAACAAGTGCAGAATCTCTTGATTCTGTCTACAATAGGCTTCAAAAGATTATCAGTAAGTTAGCCATCTTAGTTGTGGAAATATCTCAAGAAGATGTAAACTCTAAGTTCTTAAGAAGCTTACCAAGTGATTGGAACACCCATGTAGTTGTCTGGAGCAACAAGCCAGACATTGACAAAATGGCTTTAGTTGATTTGTACAAGAATTTTAAAATTGTTGAGCAACAAGTAAAGAAGACCACCACTCCAGCTGCAAACTCAGAGTCACAGAACATGGCATTTGTAGCTCAACCAAGCACTAGTAGTACTACTGATGTTATTGGAGTTAGTGCTGCTAGTACTAATGTTGGTACTTGCCACACATGTTAACACTGTTAGCCTGAGTGATGCCACCATCTATGCATTCCTAGCTAGTCAATCCACTGGATCTCTAGGTTGTTCATGAAGATCTAGAGTTGATCAATGAGGATGACTTGGAAGAGATGGATATAAAGTGGCAGGTGGCACTCTTGAGTATGAGGGCAAAGAAGTATGTTGGGTTCAGTAAATACCCAAACCCTTAATCTAGGATTTGAATAGAAAATAGCCCAAGTGTTTAATCCGTTAACACAAACAGTCACCGAGTGCATAGTCTCGATGGAGTCATCTTCGAAACTCGGGTGTGGTGAAGAAGAAGTCTCCACTCGATGGCGGAACTTAAAGGGTGAAGGCGGGTCAAGAAGAAGATGATGGATTCGGTGGTGATGACAATAACTCACGAATCCCAATTCCTCTCCAACTTCTTACATCAAGACAAAGCTGAAGTAGAAGGCGAAGGATGTAAAGACTAAAGAAAGAGCGGGACAAGGCGGGAAAAGGTTGAATCGATAAGGCGAAGTCCTTATCAACCAAAGTCAACTTTCACTGAATGACAAAGATCGGGCTCGGTGTCATCACCGAACTTAGGAAAGTAGTCTTGTCTCTTACCTAGAATAGTCTTTATGTGAACAAAGTGACAAAATACATCGATATTTTGTCTTACATATGATGTCGGTTGTCACTTAGGAAAGAGTCAAATATCATACATGTATAAATAGCATAAGAGATGGAGTGAAAAGGTTAAGCTTGTGAATTGTAAAACACACATACACGCATGAGCCATCTTTTCACTCCTCCAAATCTAACAGTTCCCGAGATAGCTCGGTGAGCTCTAAGAGTTGTGCTCGGACTTAGCTTTGAGCTTAGAGAGAGTCACCCAACTTTGTCATTTCAATCCCAAGTACTATTCCGCAAGATACTTGGGTAACGATTCTTTGTGGTTATTTCTAATAAGAATATGATGTTGAAAATTACTTAGTGTGCTTTTCTTATGTTAATTTCGATCATAGTTCACTATTAACTTGTTTTATAAACTTAAGATGTTTTAAAAGATAGTGAGCAGGGAACAACAAGTGGTATCGAGCAAGGCTAATTATAAAACTAGTTTTAGGCCGCTCTAAAAGTTTTAAATTAGGATCCTAAATGGTGAAATTGATGTACCCTAACTAGTCGATAAAAGGGTGGAGCTTATTCATTTGTTGCCCTAGACTTGAAGTTGGCAAATTCAACAAATGGAAAAAGCGAATGCTTTGCTATTTGATTGGGATGGAACCTTATTATATCAAGTGTATAAATGAAGGTTCATTTGTCCTAAAGGCTGCGAAGGTTGCCCAAACACAAGCTCGGTGGACCAGGATGAATGGAGAGTGGTCAACCAGGACCAAAGACTCAAAAGTATCATAATATCTTGTCTTCCCGACGATATTATGGAGTCTCGATATAAGTCAGTAATCTTGCTAAGCAAACACAGGATGACCTAGTTCATAGTCATGAAGGACCATCGATACCAAGGAAAGCAGGATAATGGACACGAAACTTGAGTATAACACCTTGAGGCTAAGGACTCGAAACTCTCTCTCAAACTTACACCGATACAAAACTCTTTTAAATGAACTTTCAAATGATGGTGTTAAGTTGTCCAAGCATGAAATCAATGTTGGTTTTGTAAGCATGTCTCCTTGAGAAGTGGTTGAATTTCTCTCGGGGACTTAGGAATGCTAATCATATCCAAATCTTGAGCTTCACGAAATTTATGGAAATTTGTCTATGAGGAAAACCTCATCAACATACAATACCGACTTAAAGAAGTCTCGAAAGTCAAGAAGTCCCCGACCACTACCTCATCACCAATATCAACTACTTTCTTTTCTAACAATGTAGTTCAAGATTTCCAAGAAAACTCGGATGATGAGCCCGATGAGAGATCAAGTGAGGAATACCTAAATGACCGAATCTTGAATTTCGGAAAGGGCACTCCTTGCTAACTCTAGAAGGTTTATAAAAAGAAACAAAGGTTTTTCAACTTCTAAAAGCAATCGAAGACACTTGAATGCTATAAGTGTCATAAAAGAGGCCATTTTGCAAAAGGCATTTTCAAAACAACTTCGAACCCTCTTACAAACCATCGGGGATCTAATCGGTCTTGAGGCTTTAGCAAATTTCAACCAAAATCTATCGGTCTCATCAAAATGTTCAAAACAAATCGTCTTAACAAAACCATTGATTATGAAGCTAAGTATAAGAAAGCAAAAGCTAAGCTTGCATTACTTGAGGCCGTCCTCGAAACAACAAAAATGTTCAATCATGCGGGGTAAGAACAAAGGCCTCGTTCTTAAAACCTTTGACCGTGATGAAGAGCCAATCTTATCGGATGATGAAATGGTACATGTCGATGCTTTGATGGCTCTCTCGAAAGAAGACAAGCTAGGTTGTTGGGAAGAATCATGCTAGGAGCAGGGAATGGGTCAACATCACAATGAAGAAGGTAAACACTTTACTTTCTATGGATGATGACTCGATTGGCGATCTTATATGAATTATCTAAATGTAGACCTTAAGTTTGTAGAAGAGCAAAGATCGAATCTTTTTCTAAGTACAACAAGTTAAGTTTTGAATTGAATAAGTGTAGGGATGAATTCCTTATTTTAAAACAAGCTAAGCTTGAGGTCATCACTTTGCAAATTCAAAACACTAAACTAGTTAAAAGAAATCGAATCTTCAAGATGAACTTAAAAGGAAAATGATATTCTTAATAGTTGAATGCTAAGAATCCTGTGGTCTTTGATCTTTGTGGAGCCCCAGTGAGTTAGAAAAGAGTCATAGGTGAAGATCATCTCCCGACTCTCAACAAAGACCGGTCTCCTAAGCCATTTGTGTGCGGTGGCATGATTACAAATATGTTGGGTGATCCCAATTCCGATGATTGGATTGAGCGAGTTAATCCCGAGAGTAAGCTTCCAAATTTCAATTCGGAAGGATTCTAGAGCACGAAAGTCAAGCTCTAAAGAGCATGCTTGGACTCCTAATGTGCCCGAGAGTCTTGAACATATCTCTGAGTGCAAGGCGGAATCTCAAGCACCGCTTCCACCACCGAAACCTCTTGAGGTCTTGCTCCTAGCTCGAGCTTACTCTACTACAATTCAATCCTCATTCACCAAAAGAAAGGTCGGACTTGGTAGAACCATCCTACAAAGACAAGAAAAACTAATCCAACAAGAGTCTACTCCTCTGAGACTTCAACATCCTCTGTCCCCATCGGTGACCAAATCCGAAGAATGGCGAACTTGTGAGGAAGCTTCTTGAAAAATGGAATCCATTGAAAGGTCCACAGAACCAATCAAGGAGACAAAGTCGACTTCCTCTAGTTCCTCAAAGTCTAAGTCACCTCTAAAACAAACAAAAGTGTGAGCGTGTCATTACATCACCCATACCATGACAATGCTATAGAATCCTTTTTGCATGATGCGCAAAAGGATGATCCTGATTGAGACCATCTACAAGATGTCGGTCAAAGCAAACTATACCAAAGTTGGTCATCGGTATGCTTCATCCTCCAGCTGCTCCAAAGAATAGAGCAAAACCTTTTCCTCTGTGCCCTCACTGTGGGTTTAATGATCATCATCGGGATGATTGTCTCATGAATACATCTTTGTGATATGTCGGTAATCCGACTCATGAGACATCCCAACATGATGATGTCATTCATGCAAGGAGAAATTCCAAACAACCCAGTCATTGAGTCATCCTCGGCCTCTAAATGCAAAACTGTGGTAGCACCATGCACACAACTACCGACCATGAGTCGATTGCAAATTTCAAAGAGACCTTGAGATCCAAGCCCACTAGTAAGTGGGTCACGAAGAAACTAATTCGCTTTACTACTTGTGTAGAGACATGCCGAGGCCTATTTGGCATCTAGGCGATGGATGCTCAAGAAGCATGGTGGTGTGAAGGAATATCTCGCACAAGTATGTAAAGGAACCAGGCCCAAGGTAGTATTTGGTGATAACTCATCATGTCCCATGAAGGTTATGGTTCGATGGCGCAATGGAATAGTTTTCTAGAATAGCCTATGTCAATGGTCTCAAATACAATCTCATCGATGTCACCAACTATGTGATGCTAAATACATTGTACAATTCAATGATAAACAAGGTACCATTTTCAATGCCAACAAGGAAGTTGTGTTGATAGCTCTAAGAGATGATGTTTATGTGCTAGAAATGACAACACTCTCCCAAGATGGAATGTGTCTCTTTGCTAAAGCCACTTGAAACTATCAATTGGCTATGGCATAAGAGACTCTCACTTAAACTTCAAAAACCTCAACAACTTGGCAAAACAAAACAAGGTCCTTGCTTACCATCACCGGTTTTGCAAAGACAAACCATGCTCGCTTTTGTGAAAAGGTAAACACCACGAGCATCATTCAAAACCAAACAAAATTTCTCCATCAAAAGCCGCCTTACCTCCACGCACATGGATCTCTTTGGACTGTCGGTCCCGGATCAATCGACATGAGAAGTATACACCGGTCATTGTTGATGAGTTCTCAAGATACACTTGGGTATACTTTCTTTCCAAGAAGAGTCAGCGGTGATACAATAATGTCATTCATCGGAAGATAGAAAACCGAATGACATTCTTGGTAAACAAATCGAGGCGACAATGGTCCGAGTTCGAAATCAAGAGCTTGAGAGTTTACGTGATGAAAAAGAATTTCTCAAAATTTCTCATCTCCATATACCCACGAACAAAATGGGGTTCTTTGAAGGAAAAGCAGAACCCTCATTGAGGTCGCTAGAACCATGTTAAATGGCTCACCCTCTCAAAGCATTTACGGATCAAGCGGTCAAAGCGCTGTTACACTCAAAACAGTCAATCATTGTCAAAAGACATAATAAAACCCATATGAGATCTTCAAAGGTAGACTTCCTAACATCGGCTATTTTCACGTATTTGGATGTCTGTGTTCATTCATAACCACAAGGATCATCTAGGCAAGTTTGATGCAAAAGGCGATGATGGATACTTCTAGGCTACTCATCGATCTCCAAAGCCTTCGAGGTTTTAATACAAGGAGACAACAAGTTGAGGAAACCTTTCATGTCACCTTTGATGAAATCTTGAAAGCATCGAGTTCACCAACACCTCGATGGAGGAAATAGGAATTGATAACTCATCAAGATATCCTTCGATGAGTACAACATCGAATTCAATTCCTCATATCAAGTCGATTCGACATCTCATATTATGTCTTACCTGCAACCTACCCCAACCAACCATCGGTGAGCTCATTGATAATCGATCGAGTCCACTATGGGATAGGAAACACGATTCAAATGATCGAGAACACATCTCATGAATCTCACCACGAACAAGACATCTCTACAGATGTTCTAAATGATTCTGTGACTCTTGCACCGAACTCACATCGATCACCCGGTGACATCATCAAGCTCGGATCCCGGACCACAAAGTAAGTGGACAAGAACTCGGGGTATTGAGCTTGTAAACATCATGGTGAACCCACCGAGGGCATGCTCACTAGAAGCATGGTACGCTAGTCTAACTGCGACCTCGACCAATGAATGTCTATATGTTGATTACCTATCGAAATAGAACCCAAAAGTGTCACCGAGGCTCTAAAATACCCAAGCCGGGTTCGAGCTATGCAAGAAGAAGCGCAGCAGTTTGATAAAAACAAGGTCATGACCTTGATCAAATGTCCTCGGGATGTAGTAGTCATAGGAATGAAGTGGGTTTTGAAACAAAGCGATGAAAACTGTCATTAAAAACAAAGCCGGACTTGTAGCCAAAGGTTACGATCAACAAGAAGGCATTGACTATGATGAGACATTTGCTCTGTTGCAAGAATGGAAGCCATCGAGGATCTTCCTTGCATATGCAACATACATGAACTTGTGGTCTACCAAATGGATGTTAAAAGTGCATTCTTAAATGGTGATCTCAAGGAAGATGTATGTTCAACAACCTCACGGCTTTGAGAGTAGTGAATTCACGACTATGTCGTAAGCTTGACAAAGCCCTTTATGGACTTAAACAAGCTCCCGAGCATGGTATGAGACTCTCTCGGCCTTCACGATACAAAACAAGTTTGTCGAGGAAAGATAGACAACACATTGTTTGTCTATAGAACTCAACAGATGTGATTCTAGTCCAAGTGTATGTTGATGATATCATCTTTGGCTCAACAAACTACAAACTTTGCAAGCAGTTTGAAAACCGATGACAAAGAAGTTTGAAATGAGCATGATGGGAGAACTCACATACTTTCTTGGACTACAAATCGAACAAGCGATAAAGGAATATCCATCGATCAAGAGAAATACACAAATCTCTTGAAGAAATATGAGATATCTGCGTGCCTCGTTGAAGACACCAATGGTCCCACCTAACAACCTTGGACCCGATCTCACCGGCAAATCGATCAATCAAACTCATTCGAGAGATTGTTGGCTCAACGATGTATCTAACCGCTACTAGACTAGACATACAATTTTCGATCATTTTAATAGCAAGATATCATCCAATCCCAAAGAATCTCACCTGCGACCAAAAGAATACTCGGTGCACGAAGGAACCCCAAACCTTGGAATCTATTATCCAAAATGCTGGGGTTTGATCTCAAGGGTTACTCGATTACGATTATCTTTGGCGCAACATGGATGAAAAAGTACCTCGTGGTCTGTCAATTTCTTGGAGGAAAACCGGTTTGTTGGAGTGCAAAGAAGCAACAATCGGTGGCTATGTCCTCGGTGAAGTGAATATGTAGCTATGACGAGGATGTTGTGCCAATGTATTATGGATGAAAAGTCAACTCGGTGACTATGACATCCATTACAAAATGGTGCCCATCTTACGTGATAACACTAGTGCTATTGCAATCTCCAACAACCCATCCTCCACCAAAGAACCAAACACATTGATATCGATATCACTTCATCGGGGATCACATAATGAAAGGAGACATAGAACTTCATTTCATCCCTACCGAATATCAATGGTGATATCTTCACCAAACCCTTGGACGAACCTACCTTGAGGAGAAAATGAATTGGGAATGCTTGACATTGAAAGTCAAGTATCCGAAAACTAATCTCGATAAGTTCTCTCGAAATGGTCCATCCTCCGTGAACATCAAAACCAACCTCTCCTTTGAATAAGTAAGACTCATTCGGGGTCCACGACACTTGACAAAGAGCATTGAATGAGTAACTAAATGATCTAAATATCGATTACTTAAATGTCCTAGGTTGGTAACTTTGCCAATTTAATAAAGGAATATATGTCTCTTTGTCTTCTTGTCATCCCACTTGGCATTTAATGCCTCTCACAAAAATATCAAATTGATATTTTATCTGCAAAAGTGCACTTTTCTTGCCTTTACTGCATTCCCTTGAAAACGGGATTTTCTTGCGGGTAATAGAGTAGTAGCATTAAATGTGGAAATTCAAACGTCTTTCAAAACCGACTCTTAATATTCCCATTTGTGCACAAAACACCCCTTATCACTCTATAAATACCCTCTTCCAACACAAACAAACACACACAAATCTTTTACGCAACAAAACTCATCAAAATCATTTCTAAAATTCAAAAACATTTGTGTGTGCTCAAAACTCTTAAAACCTCTTTTGGAAAACCCTTCTTGTAAACATTTACAAAAGTTTTCATCACAAACTTGAGAGATCAAAAACAACTTTGATTATTCTAGTCAAAATATTTTCAAAACCCTAAAATATTTCATATGGAAATGGCTAGAACATAATCTCTCCGGTTGCTTCTCGATTGGTGGGGATCTTACTAACGTTGAATTTAAAACAAATAATGTCATAGGAAATTTTGAATATCACGAAAATGTCCCAACCTATAAAGACATTATAAAATTTTTATTCAGCGCCCACTCAAAACCGCCTTTGTTAAATGTCCTCGATGTTGTACCCAAACTACCTCGGGAGTTTTGGGCTCTGACTAGAGCCTTTGACCCGACACCTTCTATCGATGAGAATAACCTTAGACCTCTCGGAGTATCTCATCGAGTTCGATCTAAATGGAAACAACACACCTGGATTACAAAGCGTTTTGCACATCAACGGGGTTGGATTATAACAAAGGTGCTTATGTCGCCCATCACGAACCCTCCACGGTGAAGGATGGGTTAAAACAAATCGTTTTAGATCCAACTTTTTGGACAAGACCCGATCGCTAAAAGCTCATTCCCGTGGCTTGGAGGATCCTCTTCACTTTTGTGATTCGTGTCCTCGGCGGGAACCACTCATCCATTGAACAAGTTAATTCTATTCGATTGATGATGGCATCTTGCTTGATGAATGGGGTCATTTGTCGACATAGGAGAGATCATTTACAAGTGATCTCGTAGCGAAGCTCTGAGCAAAACTAGGACTGCAATGCGTTTACGTATCCTAGGTTTGTCTCATGTGCTTTGCAATCGTTCTTGGGTTCAAACTATGCTCGGGATGAAAATTTTGAAATTTACGGCATCCCGAGCCCATCAAATTTTCAAAGGACCCATCCTTGTCACTCCCATCGAATTGACGGCCCACATGATTGCTCAAACAATCAAAGTGGATCGATGTCTCAAACCACGCTTCAAAAGAAAAAGGGAAGTCTCGATGGGACTAAGACTAAACCAAAGTCTCGGGGCCACGAGGCTTGAGGAGCACAACTAAGAGGCACAAAAAGCCCGAGACCAAAAAGACACCCACTTGACTGTGCAACAACCACCCCAAAGACAACGAAGGACACCGATACATCATAGTCAATACCCTTGGTCACACCTACTACTCCCAAGATCCGGAGGAAACATACAACCCGGGTAGAGGCGCCTTCCACAACGCCCGGTGATGACATTAGCAAATCCAAGCCTTTGTCCGAGGGCACACCGATCTCTCCCAAAGACTCGGAGGAATCAAACAACCCGATAGGGATACAACTATCATCGACTGCTAAAGGCAGGAACGCCCACGGTGTCTCGAAGTCAGCAGGGGACAAAGACTCGGAGGAAAGGAACAACCGCCGATCTGGAACCCACAACCAATCGACTCCAGCGAAGACTTTGAGAAACGCCCACGGTGTCAGGGGTCAACGGGGACAAAGACTCGGAGGAAACATACCACCACGATATGGAACCCAACACCAACCCCTGGTTAACCGTTCTTGATGTCACCGGATATTATTCTCGAAGATGAGCTTCTTGAGGCGATGATGAAATCTTATCACCGGAGAAGAAATGGATGCGAGGTTCAAGTGAACAAGAGCCTCGATCGATCCTGAGAGCATCTTGAATCACCAGTCAAGCTCGAAAATAATGACTCCTCTTCATCCACCGATGAATTTGAAAGATTTGATAATGTTCTCCCACTCACCGAAAGACGGCTAGTTCGTTGGATCACCAAAGCTTCAAGGTTATATTATGGGGTCATCGACACATTGTGGGAGCAACACATCGAGGCTGCTGCGAGTTATCTTGATCTAAAGGTGAGGTACATGGCTTTGATGAAAATGTTCATGAGCACAGGGATCTGATGTATGACAACATTCACCGAATGGATGAAAACATGCATAGTTGTCAGGATCCCGATCCTGATCTTAAGATCTTACGATTTTACGATTTTATAAAGCAAAAACGATCCGGATCCTACGTAAGATCTTAAAAAGCTTAAGATCTTACAGGATCTCGATCTTGACCGTAGGATCTTAAGATCTAATCCGATCCGATCTTACGTTTCTCAAACCGCAAACTAAAAAACTACAAAGTTATGGATTATTTTTTAATAGAATTAAAAATACAACATATGATTCTTCCTAAACATTCAATTATTCATAATTTAGGACAATATTGTAGTAGGATCTTAGGATCTCGATCCGATCTTACGATCACGATCTTGCAAAGACGAAAACGATCCTAGGTAGGATCCCGATCTTAACAACCTTGAAAACATGGCTAAATTCCTCAGGCATCTTCGGGTGTAGGTACCACGATAGATGATATCGGGGAGTTTGTCAAAGAAGACCCGGACTTAACTCTAAAGTCTTTGGAGGCTCTGAGCACTTGAAACAATCCTCAAACCTCACCGAATCGCTTCAATCTGCTCAAGTCTCGCAAATGTTCGAGGTCTTCCATCCTCGATCCGGTCTCTTCAAACTACAATGGACTCTTTGAATACGCAGTGCCTACTTTGGCTCAGCATCCTCATCTACGGCACGGAATCTTGGGCCCGAGAATGGCAATACTGGAGGTTTCTCAGGCTAATTTGGAAACTAAAGTCACCGGTATTCAATCGACACTCACCGACATCAAGGCTATGATCTCGAAATTTATCAGGGCCTTCAGGGTCAAGTGCTCACCCCTTCAAGACCCGCTCAACTCTTGCCCTCACCGAGGCTCCGCCCTTGATTGAGGGGAATATTGTTGAAGAAACTCCTTCTCACACCGAGGGGAGCCAACACCAACATGTCGATGGCTCAAATCTCATCATCCCCACAGGTTTCGGAACACCGATCTCATCAATCCCACCAACAACATCAACAACAACAACAGCGGTAATCACTCTAATAACATCAACAACTCCACCCCAGTAGCAACTTCATCTTCCTCGAGCCGGGACAAAGGAAAAGGCAAGATGGCAACTTCGAGCCTGAGAAGATTCCCTATAAAATCGGCGACAGAATACACCGCTCACAACAACAATTGAGTAAACACCTTGCTAAAGAAGAAAAAGGATGAAACAAGGCGAGGAAGAGAAAGGAACAAAAGCCTTTGAAAAGGTTGTCGTAGAAGAAGGCGAGAACATGGGATTAGATCGAAGCAAACTTCAAAAGGGTCGAGGCGGGCAAAGTTCAAGGAAGCTCGGTGGCTCGGATGGTCGCAATGAAAAGCATTGGAAGAAAAGAAGAAGAAAATCAAGCTCTCGGGCAAAGCGTAATTGAGGAGTACAAGCGGACAATGACAAGCAGAGGCTTCTGAAAAGATCACGGATGTCGAATCATCCCCAATACCAAACCACCGGCCATGAGCGTCTATGGGGGTTGATAAAAGACACTTGAGGTCCATGATCCTCAAATTCACCGACTTTGGGATCACCGAACTTGATGAGCTTGGTCCAATCATTGAAAAGAAGAAGAATGCGGTGGTTAAGGATCGATGAAAATGCTCGATAAAAGATATGAAAGGCGAGAGATTGTCCACTCGGTGGGAATTCACCATATAAGCGCACCTCAAGGATCTCAACCACAATCATCCACCGGCAAAAGGAAGAGTTGAGTTCCAACACGAGATTAAAGTGCAGGACCTGAGTGTAATAGGGAGTCACGAAGGGTTAAATTTGTGAACTCTAGTGATTGAGAAGCACGAAGAGGGCTATTCCATTTGATGTCTATGAAACCACCGCTTTCAAAGATGGAGTGATATTGATCGGTGGTGTGGTTGCAATCTTGAGCTACATACCAGTGGCCTCTCAATCAAACCCGGAAACATCGGTTACGCCAAGACACGAATGCCAAGATAAGAGACCATCTGACAGAGAAACACTCATCACCAAAAAGGTCAAGCTTGAAGCATTGGGAATCCATCCGGATTGACATCATTTTGTTTTTCTTTTGTACTAGTGATAGGAACTATGTAATCGATCAATAAGCGATGTATGTTTTATTCATTTACTCGGTGTTCCTTATTGTATTCATTAGTACATTCGATGTAAGAAGAAGCCTCTTGCTCACTTACAGCGATCAACCACTAGGCTATTTGTATATCCAAATAGGAGGAGATTGGGTTCAATAAATACCCAAACCCCTTAATCTAGGATTTGAATAGAAAATAGCCCAAGTGTTTAATCCGTTAACACAAACAGTCATTGAGTGCATAGTCTCTCGATGATTCGTCTTCGAAACTCGGTATGAGGCGAAGAAGAAGTCTCTCCACTCGATGAAGCGGAACTTAAAGGGTGAAGGCAGAGTCAAGAAGAAGATGATGGATTCGGTGGTGATGACAATAACTCACCGAATCCCCAAGATCCTCTCCAACTTCTTACATCAAGACAAACTGAAGTAGAAGGCGAAGGATGTAAAGACTAAAGAAAGAGCGGGACAAGGCGGAAAAGGTTGAATCGGATAAGGCAAGTCCTTATCAACCAAAGTCAACTTTCCACGAATGGCAAAGATCGGGCTCGGTGTCATCACCGAACTTAGGAAAGTAGTCTTGTCTCTTACCTAGAATAGTCTTTGTAAGCAGAGACAAAATACATCGGTATTTTGTCTTACATATGATGTCGGTTGTCATTTAGGAAAGAGTCAAATATCATACATGTATAAATAGCATAAGAGATGGGTGAAAAGGTTAAGCTTGTGAATTGTAAAACACACATACACGCAAGCCATCTTTTCACTCCTCCAAATCAACTTAGTTCTTGAGATAGCTCAGTGAGCTCTAAGAGTTGTGCTCGGACTTAGCCCGAGCTTAGAGAGAGTCACCCAACTTTGTCATTTCAATCCCAAGTACTATTCATAGTACTTGGGTAGCGTATTCTTTGTGGATTTATTTCTAATAAG
Organism: Chrysanthemum lavandulifolium; assembly: GCA_022545495.1. NCBI lineage: Eukaryota > Viridiplantae > Streptophyta > Magnoliopsida > Asterales > Asteraceae > Chrysanthemum > Chrysanthemum lavandulifolium. Next base: position 220,065,301 of record CM040239.1, on the reverse strand, counting down.
AATATGATGTTGAAAATTACTTAGTGTGCTTTTCTTATGTTAATTTCAGTCATAGTTCACTATTAACTTGTTTTATAAACTTAAGATGTTTTAAAAGATAGTGAACGGGGAAAAACAAAGTACTTCCAGAGGACAGGGAAGAAGATTACCATCCATAATAATGAAACTGATGGCTTTGACAATTCAAAAGTAGAATGTTACAACTATAGAAAGTTGGGACATTTTGCTGGAGAGTGTAGAAGCCCAAGGATTCAGGATGGAAGAAACAGGAGCAAAACTGCTAATGGGGAAGATTCATCTTCCAAGGCTATGTTAGCCATTGATGGGGTTGGGTTTGACTGGAGCTACATGGCTGATGAAGAAAAAGCTCCTCCCAACATGTCTTTGATTGCAACTCTCTCAAAATACTCTAAAAATTTCGGCCAAGAAGAAAAAGAACCAGAAAAGATCCGATTTCGTTAGTTTCAAGCATATTTCGATCATTTACGAGCTATATGTTAACTACAAAGCATTTTGGAGTCACCGTTGGCGTTCTATTGTTCTAAAACTTTCCAAAAATCCTTCATTATTAAGTAAGTAAAAAATATTTTTATACCTTTACATATGTGTTTTATACATTTATTATGCATATTTATACATTTTTAAAGCTTACATTCTTATTTAAACTCATTAAATTTCATATATCAACCTTATACATGTTTGTGAATTTTTAAGATGAAAACAAGTGAATATATAATTAATAAGGTCATTTGGATGAGAAAATATATACATACAAGTCTTGAATCATTTTAGTTTGAATTGTAGAAATTATGGTTATAAAAGGGTTTATATAGATTCATAATTGTTTCTACTTAATTGTTAGTCATTCCTTCAAGATTTACATTTTTATTATGTTGATATTATCATTTAGAAACTATATAAATTGTTGAAGAAATTGGTGGAAGAAATTAGGATAGTTTTGGAGTTGATTTGAAAGTGATTTAGTATAGAAATGGATTTTTGAAAATATACGCGGAAGCACTGCCCAAATTTCTAATTTTCAGAAAAATAAGTTTTAGTTTTACAAGATTTACTTAAAGAAATAGGAAATAGATTTTATAACGAAAACATGGTCGCTTGAATGGATAAAAACGGGGTTTATAACGAATGATATACGAAGTTTTAAAAACAAAACTACGATATATACTTGAAAATATATATTACGACTACTAATAGTAAACATCGACGTAAATATATTTTCACAACTAAACATATAGACAAACATGTACGGGTGATACAACATTTTATAAATTGCATACCCGACATTATTGCACAACCTAAGTCATATTACTTATTTAGGTTGCGGTTAGAGTATCGCGCTTCGACTTTTTGCGCGCACATTTGCTAGTATCATATTACCACTGTTTGAGGTGAGTTTCATACCCCACTTTTACTCGTTTAATTACTCTATAAACTCTTTGAGGAAGATACATGCTAGATTTCCGAAATACTTTACTTGGTTATCAAAATACTTTACTCAGTTTACTTAAATACATTATTTGTATTTACATACAGACACAAATACTCAAAACATCTGTACTTTTATGCTACGCTATACTTTTTATGTTTTTCGGACATGATGTATGGCTTTATTTCGATAGGTGTCTTAATGTGTTAAACTTATTCTCGATCGCGTATTCTTTAGCGACTATTTAACTCTTGGATGGAGCCGTTGGAGATGTATTGATAGTACTATTGGGTTGACGCCCCCACCCTTGTGTCCCTTATTCTTGACCTTGGATGAATATAATCCGGTATTCTTGTGTAAGCTTGTGTAAACTTGTCATGAGGTTCAGTTGGCTGTTATTCTTTACATTAAGTACTTGCATATATCGTATACACATATGTCCTACTCATAACGCTTTCAACACTTACGCTTTTTGAATATGAACTTATATGTGGACCTAAGATGTTACAAGTTTTGTATATGCGGAATTTGTAACAGGATTAGGTTGGCATATACTTGTCATGAGAATTAAATCATAAAATCTTTTCATCTTATTTGAAACAAACTTAAGAAATCACCAACCTTTGTGTTGACACTTTTTAGCATGTTTATCTCAAGTCAGTAAGGCGATAACGGGTGCATGGAACATAGAGTCATATGGCATGTTTTGGAGACTTATGTTTTTATCATTTACGATTCGATACGTTTTAAAACACTTATGTATTATTATACTTTGGGACCTTATGTTTGTAACTCTGGTTTTATTATTCGAATGGTAACTTTTCAAAATGTCTCATTTAGAGGTCGTTTTCTCTAACTTAAACTTTTTACTAAGAAGTAATACCCTCGTTAGCTTCCGCTGCTATCTGAAAAATGGAGGTGTTACAATGCATGTTTTATAGTCGTGCGGGTGACCACAAGAACCCTACAACATGTCCCTGGGGTTTAATTATTGTTGCAAGTTAGGTCCCATAGACTAACAGTGTAGCGAAAATTAGTCTTGTAAGACCAAACATGTAACAAAAATTTACATAAACCATCCGTTCCGACTACCTTTCATGGAAAATATTATCCCTATTTTGGTTGCCTAAATAGTCTCCTTCGTTTAACAACCGGTACGCAATAAGGGTAACTTTTGCAAAATTATCCCTATTTGAGTTGGGAAGAGATCGAGTGAGAAGACAAAATAAAATGAAAAGAGGAGAAATATTTCTAGCTATACATTTCAAATTAAAAAAAATTAAGGGGAGATGCATCTACTTATGTAGGTGCATCTGAAAAGTGCGGTTGTGGTTTATTCTCATTCTTCTCATTTCAATTTTATTTCTCATTTGATCCTTAATCTATTTCAGTTACCTAAATAGTCTCCATCATTTAACAACCATGTAACGGAAATTTACACAATTGATCCCTATAGTTTACCTGATCCTTAAAAAATCATATCTAAACTTTTATTTTTGTGAAAATAAATATTTTCCTAAACACTCCTTACATTTTAGCATGAATTACGTAATGTGTCCCTAAAGACTACATTTTGTAAAAGAAAATAACATAAATCGTCCCTGACATTTTGAAAAAGATCTGTAAGTTTAAAATTTAGAAATTATTTGTCTTTGCTTAAAACATGTTATGAGTAAAAAATAAAACTGATTTAAAGGAGATCTTGTTAGCCTCGCTTTTTTATAAAGATAACGTCACTTACGTGAATTGGACTAGATGCGTAGTATACTTTGCCCATAGGGACTAGTATCGTTTAAGTGGCAAAGTAATGGTTTGTTGAGCCTATAAATACCCCTCATGACTCTCCATGAGGGGTGAGGTGAATCATTAGGTTAGTGTGTTCTTTGTTTCATCAATAAAAGTATCTTTTGTTTCTCCTCCCTCTCTCTACCTTCTCTCACTAAAAGGATGAAGATATTCATCTTCTTCCACCAACCAAGACCTCCCGAAACCACATAAATCATAGAGTTTCGGTCCTAACAAGTGTTATAGAGCCATGGTTATGTTTTGATGATTTATGGTGGTTTTGATACATGTTTTTAACAGTTTTGTGTACTTTTTCGTGGTCGGAAATTTTTTCCGAATACTGTGGGTTAACAGTTTTTACAAGTTTTGATATTGGTCAAAAGTCTAATAGTCCATACAAAGTATTACATCTGTTTTTGTGTCAATTTTTTTTGTCCAAACAGTGGTCAAATATATGACTTTTGTATCAATAATGTGAACTTATTTGTGGTCAAATATGGGTCAAAAAGGGCAAACAATGAATATTCATATGCATTTTTCTGGGTTATTATGAAGTTGAACGGAAAAGATGATCGGAATCTCGCCGGAAATGGTCAAAGGGTTAAAACCCTAGTTTTCTACGCCTATGGACATGCTTACGCGTATGGAATACGCGTAAGTGCTTACGAGTATGAAAAACCTACGCCTAAGCAAAGCTTACGCGTAAGTTTTCCTTATGAGTAGGATTTTCTACGCATAAGCATGGCACGCTTAAGAATATGTTTACGCGTATGTCTACGCATAAGCTAGGTGCTTTCGCATAAGGAAAATGAAAAAATGGTTACGAGTAACTAAGCTACGCATAAGGTTTCATACAAGAAGTTACTTGTAAACTATAAAGATGAAAGGCTACGCGTAAACTTAACTGATCACAACAATATACCAATACCAAATACAGACTCGACCTCAGGATATACCATCATCGGTACATATATGAATCTTAACAGAATGAGTATACATCGAAGATGCCAAAACCAATCAAGACTCAACCAAAAACCAATTACAACTAATCCTAGACCTAGACTCACCAAAGAACCCTCACTATCACTCCCCATCTCTCATTCAATTCCAAGACTCAAAAAGAAAAAAGTACAATCGATCTCAGATTTGTTTCAATTTTTTTGCAATCTTTTAAAGATTGTTTTAATTGAAACTATCATCCTCACCAATCCATATGAAGCTATGCTTCTTGTTAAATATTCGAAAGTAATATGAAAAATTTATAACAAGAATGTTAAAAATCTTTCTTTCTATTTCGTTCCTTAGCCAAAAACGAAAACAAGAAGTAGTGCAACACCTACCCGAGACCCGTTTATAGATCTTGAAGCCTCAAACTTTGTAGTTCTTCATTCGTATATGGTAATCGAAATGTTCTCTGAATTAGGTGTGTGGAAAGAGATTAGTTCTTGATGATGAATGAGATTTGATGAAGATTAAGGAGAAGAGATTGAGATATATGTGGAATCAGTTTGACGTTGTGAGGAAAAGTCAGAGGAGGGGGCGGAGTGTTTAAGGTGAGAGAGATTTAGGGTTAAGAATAATGATACTTGTGATTAGAGTATCCGGTTTTTATCCCTTGCGTTGGATCTGGTATTCATTTATTTAATGGGCTGATGAATCACACGATTTGTACTGGGCTGAGTAGTGATCTTATCCGGACTGGGCTATGATTTTGAATGGGGTGTTAATATTGGGCCGGTTAGGATGAAAAAATTTGGTAATGCTGAACTATATTGTCATATCAAAATATTTATTCCGAATTTTTTGGAATACATAAGTTTTGATAATATTTTTAAAAGAGCGGTATTTTTGGTCTATGAATTTTCACGGAGGATACATAATTCACGGCTTGAGCGAAAATTTGAAAAAATGATTACGGGGCTTTTGTACGGTATTGCTTACGCGAAATTGAAGTGACGTTTCACGGGTGTACTTCTTTATCGTTGAGACGTTGGTTGGTTGGTTGCATGTCTCAAGATAACTTGTTGGGGCACATTATGAATTGACAATCTGGTTATAACTTATGTAAGGAGTTACGTTGTAGTGCTCACAGTGTATAACCATCACTTTAAGGAGTTACGTTGTTGTGCTCAGTGTTGCACGCAGTTGTGGATTGATCAAGAATATAGAACAAGCAGCAAGTCACAAAGTTGGGATGTTTACTTCCTTTTCAAATTGGTCGTATCGGGTTTTCTCCATATGTGGTCATTACTATTAGCCGGTGAATTCAAAGGAGGTTTGCTTTCAGGTTGGTTTGAGAGTATTATTGAGAGTATTTTTGCGACATATTCTCACAGAATTTTGATCAAGCTAAGGTTTTAATATTGCATCAAGAAAAAGGTAATACGGCATGTACGCAACATTATGATGATTCGGATAGCTCGCAACCATCAGGAGGGAGAAGTTGGCATTTCATCTTCCGTGATTGGATTACGAAGGGAATTGTGCTTATGACTAAAGAAGGAGAAGTAGTGTGTGTACATCGGGGCTTTTTACCAACTTGGATGCAATACTAAGTAAGTTATGTTGTTATGATGTTCCCAGAACGACAACCACTGTGCTACAATCAAGAGTCTACTTTCTCCGCTGCTTGTTGGAAGAGTGTTGTCGGTTCAGGAGGGAGCAGAAAAAGAAAAAAAAATGCTCACTAGTTAGGAGGGAGTAATAACCTAACTAGAACGTTACAGTTGAAGTTCAGAGCTACAAGGATTTGTGCCTTCAGTGCCAAAGATCAAATGTCGAGATCGTCGGAAGGGAGAACTTCAAGTTTGCCTCAGTATCTAGACTGCAGAGACTCTGCGCTTCAACAAAGTCAACATTGTTCATTACTATTGTAATTTACTTTGTTTTGTATTTATAGGTCTCATTGTAACCATTCACGTGTGACGATATCTTAGAGGGAGATTGTTAGCCTCGCTTTTTTATAAAAATAACGTCACTTACGTGAATTGGACTAGATGCGTAGTATACTTTGCCCATAGGGACTAATATCGTTTAAGTGGCAACGTAATGGTTTGTTGAGCCTATAAATACCCCTCATGACTCTCCATGAGGGGTGAGGTGAATCATTAGGTTAGTGTGTTCTTTGTTTCATCAATAAAAGTATCTTTTGTTTCTCCTCCCTCTCTCTACCTTCTCTCACTAAAAGGATGAAGATATTCATCTTCTTCCACCAACCAAGACCTCCCGAAACCACATAAATAATAGAGTTTCGGTCCTAACAGATCTTATACGTAAAATTTTCAGCATAAAACTCTACGTTCCGCAGTGGAACGCGGGTAGAAAATCCTCATCACTGATAAAGTAAAACCATAAGTTCTTCAGCAAAGGAAAGATGCCTTGATACCAAGACTAGATGCGTCTTCATGTTGGGTGATAGCAAATTAGGCTGATAACAATGCCGACTTCAAGTTTGAGTCGATCTACCTAGTAACTTAAATAAGAACATATAAACTTTCTGTGTGTGGCGCTATTAATAGTTCAATCTACAAAAAAAAAGCCTTCAAACCACAAACATATATTAGCAATGTATATAAAAGAGATGTTTATGAGTGTTGTTCAAGTGAACCCTATACGGGGGAGTGAGAGGAGCTGCTGCATCTATTTATACTTGCCCATCAGGACCCTTGCCCCTATGTTAGCCAGTTTCAACTCTGGACCATACCGCAGCAGCGGCTGCTGCTCAATCGAAAAAGGTGTATTCCTGATATGGGTATTGGCGCAAGTAGGGATGGCAACGGGGCGGGGAATTTCGGGGATTGTATTTACCATCCCCATCCCTGTTTTTACTCTCCATCACCATTCCCGTCCCCATCCCCATCGGGGAATTGCTTACATCCATCCCCATCCCCGTCCCCTATGGGGATCGGGGATCCCTGTGGGGATTCGGGGATTTTCAATCCTTATGAACTAACTTAAAGATTTCACTAACTCATAAAAAATAAAAGGAATTTTAACTCATAAAGTGTTTCAAAAACCGTGCGTACATCGCACATAGTTGGATTCATTACAATTTCAATTCAACTTTAAAGCATCCTCAACATTGTAACATCAAATATAGTATAAAAACAATATGTATTTTATGTGTCTATTCGGACAAAATAATAAGTAATATGTAGTTGGTGTTTATGCTTCTAATTATAAAGGTACTTGATTATATAATACCACATACGCATATAAATATACATGTCGATACTCATAAACATATATACATATACATAAGGGTGTTAATCGGAGTATGGATATAACCGACCGATACGACACGGACTAGACCGGACCGACTTCGGTCCGGTCCGCGGTCTCGCTTTTAGCAAATCGGTCCTCGGTCCGGTCGGGTCCGGTCGGACCAAACCGTTATCCCGAAGGTGGGCACGGTCCAAACCGACCAAGGATGGGATCGACCGGACCGAGACCGGACCGACCAAATTCGGTCCGGTCTCGGAACTTTAGCCGAACTCGGTTTCGGTCCGGTCCGGTCCGGCGGTCCGGTCCGTCTCAGATGCACACCCCTACATATACTGAAATCGTGGATATAACATACAAATCTAAATACATATACACTAGAAAGATCGGTCGGGTTCGGGTTCGGGATTTATGTTATCCTGGTCCGGTCCAAAAAGGATCGGACCCCAAATTCGACCGGTTTACCGACCGCCAAGACCGAGGGACCGAGACCCGATTAAAAATCTTAGACCGAGACCGGACCGAATGTGGTCGGTCCGGTCCGGTCCGGTCGGTCGGTCCCAACAAGGCAAATTAGCCCATCAAATTGGTTTTAGTGCGGACCGGGACCGACTAAAGCAAAGTTTGAGACCATGGACCGAATGTGGTCGGTCGGTCCGTCCGGCCCGTCCGATCGGTCCGACGGTCGGTCCGGTCTGTTCGGTCAGATCTCACCCCTAGTTATCCCCATCCCGGTTTCATATTTTGGGGTTCCTATCCCCGTCCTCCATCCCCTGGCCAACTCGGGTTTGGGGATCGGGTCCCTATCGGATACGGATTTTTGCCATCTCTAGCGCAAGTTAAATAAGTTAAGGGGGTTTTTGGTTTGAGGGTACGGGAATGACTTTCATTCCTAATACAATTGTTTGGTTAGTGGGTTTGCTTTTGAAAACGGGTATCAAACACTCAAAGGTAGCTATTTTATAAACCCACCAAAGGTGTTGGGTTTCTAAACCCATACATATTCCCATAACCATAGTCATTCCTCTATATGCCAAACACCCCCTAAAAGGTTTGAAAACAAAAGAAAGAGAATCGACAGGGCTTAGACCATATCACCCTCAGTTCGGATTACAAACTAGTTACTGCTAAAAAGACCAAACTAGATACGATGCAAGACTTGTCACTCAAAAACATATGTTAAGTTCAGATGAGATTTATCAAACAAACCCCTAGAATTTGACTAAAAATGGCTCAGCGTGTAATAATTCAAGATCATATACATTCATAGCATAATTAATACCCAATCCAACATAGTTTACATATGATATTATGAAATATATTTAGTTACAATAGCAGCACAAAATCAAGAGACAACATAAAGCTTAAAGAAGACAAAGAAAACTTATAAAAAACAAACCAAACATACTTACTCCTGGATTCAAGATGCAAGAAGTTGGATTTTTATTCCCTTCCAGACTAGCTGGAACCTCAACCGAGTTATGTACTACTGAGCTGACTCAGTAAGACCAAAATCCAAAGGCTTGATCATCACCTGGGAGCCCAAGATAGTAGGAATTCACCGAATGTGGGTCCCTGTACTCGTTATTCTCAATCTTTGGTGACGTGTAACCGTCCACAGAAGGTAGAAACATCTTGCTAAAGTTAGTTTCTTCATCTAATGACCCTTCACTTTGTTCCTGTTCAAATACGTAAGATGAATCACCTAGTTCTTTTGCGGTAAAATTACCCTCCTGCCCATCACCCATTTTCATTTTTTTTGATACATGTTCCTCGGAAGCGTGATCAAGAATCTGTTCGTGTAGTAGTGACTCAAACGGGCTTTTAGTACTTGATGAGTCTGATGTTCCCTTCTCTTGTAGTAGCAATTTATCGCTCAATTCATCAACCTAAAACAAGAATTCACTTAATTTTAAAAAAAAATTGTGTATCAAAACTATATAATCAATGTTGTTAATTACATTAGTACCTCAGATTTTAGTTTTTCCTTCTCTTTAACAAGATTCTCATAATTGGCTTTGAGCTTATTGTAACTTTCTTGCAAATCATCGTAGTCTTTCTCTAGCTGTTTAGTCTTCCAACGTGCACGGCGATTTTGAAACCATATTGCAACCTGCCTAGGCTGCAACCCTATTTCTTTTGCTAGCTGAATCTTTCGGTCTGGCTCAAGCTTATTATCCAACTCAAAACTTTTCTCCAAGAACCGAACTTGATCAACTGTGAGCCGCCTTTTCTTCTCAGGCTGTTGAAGGTAATCATCATATTCATCATCTCCGTTGTCTTCATGATCAAATGACTGAAAAAATTGTCCCCCAGATCCATTTCCTCTATCGTCAAAGCTAACCATTGATCGAGTACCTAAAAGTTTATAAATAAACAGTTCTCTTAAATAATCAATTCAAGCAGCCCAAGACTCCAAAATTATGATATAGCTAGAGAATTTTTGGTCGATTTCGGTCAAGGTCCGATATGACCGAAATTAAGGGTTTTCGGTCGTTTTTCGGAAGAATTTCGGTCGATTTCGGTCATTTCGGTCATTTCGGTCAAGGTCCGATATCCGGTATACCAGTGGTATACCACCGAGATTAACTACATAGAGTTGATTTTGAAAAAACTTCAGAGTATGATTACTATTGTTAGTAGTAAATTCTTGAAACAATCTTGCTATTATATAAGTAGTTAACCTTTATTAAACCCTGTTTTATCTAAATTAGGAATGAAGTATTTTTCACAAAAGTGAACTACCAAGATACAGGTTTTATGTGTTTTTTTTAATGAACTTATATGTCCTAACATGAACATAATGATCTACTGTCCTTGAAAGATCAAACAAACATTAATCTTCTGCAAAATAATAAACATAAAGGCTCTAACCACATGAACAAAAAAAGTCAAATAGAAATTAAAACATCTTTTCACCTAACAAGTCATCATGAAACAATCAAACATCTTTTCAGTTAACTAGATCTACAACCCAATAACAAGAAACAAAAAACACGAAGTCAACATAAAAAGTCAACCATGATCATAAAATAATTACCTTGAAAAGAAGATGATCTTGGAGCAAAAAAGGAATCACCATGAACCCTTTTATTAGTCAGAAAAACAGAGCCATCACCACCACCACCACCATAAAGAAAGCTTCTAGCAGCCATGGTGTTCAAAACTTGACAAACACTCAAAGCTCAATCAACCATGCAAAACTTTTTATATGTTTCACAAGATCAAATTAATAAAAACTTGATAGTAATATTATGGAACTATGAACAAGGGTACTTTTTTAATACTTATGACGGAAGAAGCTGGTGATGATGATCTCTGTGATGTGGGACGTATGGGAACACCTTGTGCTCACACCCATCACACACTATACTGACACAATCCCAAAATCAGTCAGTAAAGATGATATAAGAAATATTGAAAGGTGGGTTTGAAAGATGATTTTGTTTATGCTTTTTTATGGTATGAAGATTGAAATTGTGAGAATATAGAGAAAGAAGAGGAAGAACACGTTTGATCAGATTCCTTTTGGTTGGATGAGACTGTGGAAGAGGTAGGAAATGTTGATTTTTATAACATATTGCCCCACCCTTTGGATCTTATATATAGTATTTTTATGTTTATATTGTTGAACCACGAGTTAGGATCAAATGAGAAATATAATTAAGATGAGAATAAAAAGAGCATGAGAAAAAATACAACTACAAATACTAGATGCACTCGTAAATTAGATGCATCTCTCTATTATTTTTTTTTCTTTATTTAAACTCTTCTTCTTTCAATATTTTTTCCTCCGGACCTATACTTTGTGACCATAAACTTATCTCATGTGGCAATGTCAAAAGTTGTGTGGCTTGTTTATTTGGAGAGAATAATGCAAAGAGTATATCAGTTAGTGAGATGTGGTAAATAATATCATACAAGCTTGTAAAATTCTTTCAAACAAATTTTCCATCTTTATATTATCATATGTATCAAAATAAATATAAATAGCAGCAGTATATTATGCAACATTTTTTTTTATCATGAGTTTATTAGAAAACCTTAGCAAGATGTCATGGAAGATTACCATGTATAAGAGAAAACTTTACATACATTGTTAATCCAATTAAGAGAAACATTTCTATATCTATTTGAAATCCAACTAAAAGTGAAGATCTTTATATTTTTGAGAATAACCTCTTTGTTTGATCTTTCGGAACCTCCGAAGTACTCATAATGTGGATTGAACAATCGCATCAGAGGAGGTAGAGTTGAGTGTAGAGAAGGGTGTAAGATTAGCAAAGTTAGATCTATGTATAATTAGGTTATTGATTTGAACAAGGTGGTTGATGTCCACTCGTTGCGTCAGAAATGTATTCGTATTATGGGCAGAATCTTATTTACATAAGTTAAGTGAAAAGTAAAAATTAGACAAAATTGAAGGGTTACAAAGTAAAATATGATGTAAGTATAGTTTATGTATATATTTTAGATTCTTAGGCATCGAATTTGTGAATTATTGATGTGTTAAAAGTAAGAGTATGATGTAAGTATAATTTATATATTTTTTAGGCATTATTTTAAAGTTAAATAGCAATTAAGGGGTGAAAATGAAAATATGAAATAAATAGTAAAGGTTTATCAATCTTTTATATAAGAGAAATGATAGGGATTCTTAAAGGCATATACAATTATATATTATATTATGTGGCGAAGATTTTATTGGTTGTAGAAAGGATAAACTTTTTCACAAACCAATAAACTCTTGCACATAAATACAGATGCTTTTTAACATATCGTTAAATCCATGAATTTCGCCAAAAACATCACGTTGGGACAAACTTTGGTTTTTGTGTTGCTTGGAGTCCAAATAATACGCTTTTTTTTATCAATGAGGTCCCTTGACATGTTTTTCATCGGTCAATTTCTCGTTATTTGTGTCAAATTCGTATTTTGCAAAATGACTATTTTACCCTTGTCTTCTTCCCACTCTCATTTTCTTTTGGTACAAATGGTACCATTACTACCACCACCAACACCTCCATCATCTCAGTCACCTTCACCGTTATCATCATCTTGAAACCCAGATTCCGACCATCACTTCTGACTACCAACCCCGATCTCTGACCACCAATAAAAATCACTGGCCATTAAACAAAATCTTTACAAAGCCGTATAAATAAACCCATTATAAATACACAAAGTCACAAACGTTGTATTTCACAAGGTATATTTGAAAGTCAAACCCGATTTCCTCCTTCATCTTCATTGTTCACCGCATTACCAAACTCTACATATTTTATAAACATTAAAAAAACAAAAAACAAAGAAAGATTAAATCAAACACTCACTAATTCCATAAACCTATTAACAAAGTGTTTGTTATTTTCTAAGTTATTTTTGGATCAAAATTGTCGATATCTTAGATTATTGTGTTGGATAGTTATTTTCTGATTTATTGATTGATTGATTTTGTTACATGTGGCTTAGGGGTTTTAAGATGTTAATAGATTGATCTTTGTACGAGGGTGTTGATTTCTATTCCACCATTACGCGTGCTAGATTCGAGGAAATGAATATGGATCTATTCAGGAAGTGTATGGAGCACATTGAGAAATGGTTGAGAGATGCTAAGATGGACAAAAGTACAGTCCATGATATTGTATTAGTCGGTGGATCTACCGGAATTCCCAAAGTACAAGAACTACTTCAGGATTTCTTTAATGGAAAGGAGCTCTGCAAGAGCATCAATCCTGATGAGGGAGTTGCATATGGTGCTACAGTCCAAGCTGCTATTTTAAGCGGTGAGGGTAATGAAAAGGTTCAAGATCTACTTCTTTTGGATGCCACTCCTATGTCCCTTGGTCTCAAGACTGTTGGTGGAATTATGATTTTTCTCATCCCAAGAAACACAACCATCCCGACAAAGAAAGAGCAAGTGTTCTCAACGTACTCCGACAACCAACCAGGTGTTTTGATCCAAGTCTATGAAGGTGGGAGAACAAGAACAAGAGATAATAATTTGCTCGATTAATTTGAGCATTCCGGCATCATGAAGGATGATATCATGTTTGGTTGTACTATCTAGGTAGAAATTATGAAATTGAAGATCCAAAAATTAAATATAACTTTACATATTCGTTCTCTTTGAAAGTAACTAAAGGAGGAGGGTATCGTTGATATAACATTTAGTTTGAGGTTATAATGTTGTTTTCAAATATTTTGTGTCACGACTTATTTATTTTACAATTAGATTATTGGCCTAATTATTATATCTTGGTGACTTAATTGTAAATTTATTGCATTTACTTGGTATGTTATTTTATACTAGCGAGTACCAGCGTTCTGGTGGTACCACTAAACTAAAATTCCTGGTGTGCAATATTTCATAATTATACATATTTCGTTACAATAACTTTATAGATGAATAGTTTTAAGTTTGAATAACTTTAAGCAATAACAAACTATTTCATATAAAAATAGTAGGGTATGAGAGTGATGCAAATACAAATCTGCAATATAAAGACAATAGTTCGTAATATTATAGAGGCGTGTGGTCAAAGTTGTTCAGTTTGCTTTATAGTAAATAATAGGTAACAGACATGTGATAAAATTTTAAATGGTTACATTGTATCACTTTTATTTGTTTTTGTATATGTGCACCATTTTCTATATCAAGTTTACATTTTTATATCAATTCCATTACTATTAGGCTGGTGTCATCAAAAAATAAATAAAAAAAATTGGCCCAACCAGCCCGTGTGTGAACCCGGTCCAAAAGTATCTTAAAAAACATTGGCCCAACCTTAATTCGTACGTATAGGATACTTGGGGCCATCATATGTGCACCATTTTCTATTCATTTTACTTAACCCTACACACATCAAACCATCCGCCCCCATCATCTTCTCTCTCATTTCAGTACATACAAACCCCACACCAAATCCATCTCTGTCATTAACCGGACGAAACAAAAAATAACCAAACCCTTATACCTCATGCGGTTCGAATATCAAAGACAACACACAAGAGACCTCAAATCATTAATACTTCACTTTTATGCTTGATTCGTGAGATGGTTTGGCTACAAGATCCAAAACGGGTCTCGGGTAAGGTTATGATTTGATTGTGTTTTGTTTGTCTCTTAATCGAAACAAAGAAAGAATTTAACAAAGTTGTTATAATTCTTTCTTTATGTTCGGATATTGAAAGGAGGTTTATCTTCAACAAGATCTATGAAGAGATGGGTATTTCGTTTATGTGAATTTCTTTAAGGTTCTTTAAATCTCATATGAGATGCGAAATAAACCAACCTGAGATCTTTTGCACCATTTCATTTTGGTTTGATTCTTGTTAAGGTCTATGATGATTGTTTTTCATTCGTGTTGTTGATCTTTAAGAGATCTTGATTTATTTTTAATACACGAAAAAAGAACTGAGATCTATTTCATTTCATTTAGTTTCGACCGGTTGTAGATGTATGGTGATGTCGATTGTTATTGTTGACGTGATGAGGTGGTGATGGGTTTTAGGTTAGATGGATTTTTGTTGGTGAGTGGTTATTGTTTTCGTTTTTGGATAGTGAGGTTTTGTTTTGTCTATTTTTACGATCAATGACGGGTGTTATAAGATCTTTAAAGATCCATTATTGTAATAAAGTATCTCGGATCTTGTTGTTGTAGAATGGTGGATGAAGGTGAGGCTAAATCAAAGCACACGATATATGAAGAAAGAAAACAAAGAGATATATGAAGAAAACAAAGAATACATTGTGTTTTGATTTACAAGTATCTGTTTGTTCTTCTTCTTGTAGAATGGTGAATTTTTTATAATAGTGAGGTTTTTGTTTTGTCTAAATCAAATATACAACTACTTAACACATTGTTGTTGTGGTCTCAAACGTAAATAGTGTTTGATATTTGTAAAGATATATGTTGCATAGATGTAATACATGAGGAATATAGATTTGTACATTGTGCTTAAGTAGTTGTATATATTGGTGATGGGGTGTTTTAAATTATGTATTAATTGTATGTTAGTAATAGTGTTTTTTTAGTTTGATTTGTGCTTTACATACTTGTAAATTATGTTTTGTCACTTGTATTTGCTTAAAATCTATATTAGGAAATCTTAAAAAATTAATAAGAGGGAAGTGCATCCCTCTATTATAAGATAGTAAGATAATATGTATATTTCTTTTTTGTACTCTTGAATACAAAATGCATCACATCCAAAAAGCGCTCACATTTGCAACACGCATCCGCCTCTTGGACCTTTAACGCATCAGATCGTAAAACGCTATTTTAAATCAAGGCAGGGACTTTTGAGTCTTATAGGCTTTTATAAGTTTATCATATCATAACAAACATATATAAGCCCACGAGTCTCGAAATAAACCGGAAAAATAGTGCTTATGAATATTAGACGATATACAAATAAGCTCATACGTCACATATAGACTTAAACAAACACCCCTTAGTTTTTTTGGCAATATTAGCCCTTGGACTTCTTACTACTTATTACTTATAGTTCAACTTTATTTAGAAAAATAAAACTTATGTTTGACCTGTCAAAAAAACTAACATTTCGGTATATTATTCAAGAATTTAAATGAACCTCACCATCGCTTGACTGTTTTAAATCTTATTCAAAATAAAGTGATAGTAACAATTTTGATAATTCTTCATATATTTTAATACATTATTATATTATATGTTTTAAATTATATATACATTATTCAAGTAAGGTGGCATAAAGTTTATTCAAGTTTAAGTAAAATAAATAAATATTTTGGTTTTTAAATATGTAAAAATACATTATTAAAAATTTTCTTTAAGAAAAAACCTCATGCGTGTATAGGCATTAACTAAACATAGTCGAACTCTCTTCTTCGTATAATACAAAATTAAAAACCATAAACAAAACAAAACAAAAATTAAATTATTATTTTTTTAATTAATAAAAATACATTATTCAAAAACATTAGAAGAAGAAAAAAAAAAACCGAAAAAAAAATAAAAAAAAAATACATTGTTGAAACTCAAAATTCCATTATTTTAGAAACCTCTAACTATGTATTATTTGCATTTAAGGAACAAGTGATCTTCATCACAAACTAGCAACGGAATAGATTGAAGGCCAATACTTTTATAAATAGGTTATAATCAGTCAAACGTTCAATAAATATTTTATGAATTGTGCGCTAAAATATTCATTTATATGCGTTTATTAATTAATAATTGAACATGGACAAGATTTTATGTTGTTTAATTAAATGAACGAATAAGAACAAAAATTTAGTTCTTTCATTAATGTTCGTGGACATCCGATTATACGTTTATTAATATTTGTTTATGTTTGTTTATTTGTTTATGATCGTGTATCATATATTTTATTATGTACTTTAAAATTAGGTATACTTAAACCAATGAACACATATAGAACATAATATTTTGTATATCTATTTATGTGTCTTCATATATTCAATTTTTTCCGTTCGTTTAGTTTCTGAATGAACGAACATAAACGAATACGAAAACGAACAACAGAAATGAACAAACATAAACAAGAAAATTCATATCTTTAAAGGTTTATGTCCGTTCATTTGTCCAGTTAAAATAAAATGAATGAACATGAACAAAACCTTGTTCATCATCATCTGATTCGTTTACATCCCTATGTATAAATATTGCATCTCTTTATATCATAATAATTAACAAATTACCGTATTTGCTTCAACTTAAACTGTGTTGCAATCAAAAAATAAAAATAATTGTTTCACATAATTTAATAACTGATTACATTACATTACAATCTTTGACAATATTGAACTTGCGTTGTTAGAATTAACACTGTTCAATATGTCATCATCGTTTAATGAAAAGAAAAAACCAAAAACAATAAGGAAACGTAAAATGGCCGTAACAACCTAGCATATTTTAGTTGATTCTTAGGCTCGAGGGCAAGGTTATAACACACTCACCTTACACATCAGCGCTACATCAGCTTTCTCCCACATCTCACTTCCACTCACCTTTCTGTGGACAAGGCACTCACTTTCATCCACCTTAACATTTTTTTTTTTACTTTACAAAATATATAAACGTAACTAATGAAAATAAAAACGCGAACATACGAAATTAAAACATTACATAATCTTCGAAATTAAAAAAGTACATAAACTACAATTATTAAAAACACAAACATACGAAAGTTAAACATTACATAAACTTCGAAATGAAAACTTGTTAGGTTCTCATATTTATAATACAAGCATCAATATAAGAAATAGAAGAGAAGTGATCGGATGAACAATAACAAACACACACACGTATGATACTAAGAAAGGTTATGCGTAAAGTGAATGTATGAATTGAACAACCAACCCTCAAGTGAGGGTTTAAGATTATTTATAGGAAGGAACTATGGACTATGATTAGTCTACATTTCATTGACATCATTTTCACTCATTAGTTCATTCATGACATTTCATTTCACCTTCAGCGCATAATTTTTATGTTTAATAATCTTTATCGCGTGAGTTATTATTTTGAATATTTAACCGTTACTTTCAAAAATGATCCCGGTATTTTTAAACTTGCATTTAGTTCATAAAAACTATATTTTTAGTTTTCCTAGTGTTTCAAATTTATTTGGTACATTAATCGTTAAAGTTAAATTATTCTGACGTTTTCTTAAAATTATCGATAATTATTTTATCACTCAATCTTTACAAGGAATGTATTTTTACAATTTTATTATCTCATTACATCTTACTTTGATCTATTAAACATCTCTTTACTCAAAAATCTACCATTTACATTACTTGCATTTTCTACACTTACTTGTACATTTTATCTAATTTCTACACAATTATATATACAAGTATAGTTTTAAAAAAAAAAAAAAAAAAAAAAAATATATATATCTAATCCACTCACTTGGCGAGCCAGGGAGGGTATAATGTGTTGTATGGCTTGTGTATTCTAATAATTCACTCAACTACAAAAGTCTTCACTTAACACCTTTTTCATCATTCACTTCATTTCATCTCTTTCAAGTGTTAGTAGAAAATAAAAGTTTTCTCTCTTCTTGGGGCTTCTCAAAACCGGTCACACTTCAAGAGCAAAGGGGATCAAAATTTTTATCAAGATCAAGTGTTTTTACAATCTAGTGGATACTCATATAAGGTTTGAAATAAAACCAAGAGTATTTAGGCTAATCCTTGTTACATTCACCTCATCATTTTCACTTGTAAGCTTGTTTTATCATTTTCATGTTTCCTTTTCATTTTCATATTCATCTTTTCATTTTTGGAGATAGTATGCATGATATGTGATTTATACCATTTTACATGATTTATCGAGTTATATATATACATATTGGTCATCCTATAAATATTCCCATGGTATTCTTTGGTCTTGATGGTGATTAGGAACCCATGACACCCTAAGAAGGTGTATGGTAGGATTAGATTAGTTTTGGAGTTGATTTGAAGGGATTAGAATAGGTTTTGTCCAGAAAAACTATTTTCGATAACTATAATTTATGTTCTGTCCTTGTTTGAATTTACGGAAAAACCTACGGTTGATGCAAACTTTGGCCTTGATATTTAGAAAATATACTTTAAAAGCGAATCCGTGGCCTTTTGAGCGGATAAAAGCGGAGTTATCTTGAAGAAGTTATGGATTTTACAAGTTTGACGAAAAATATAGTTTCACGAAAATTCACAAAATTGTTTTTAGTTTGTTCGGTCAAAAGCGAGCCTTAAGCTTCACAAATTATTTCGACTTCTCAAAAATATATTAGTTTACTTGATCGAAGCTAAGGGCGTATTATCACGTGAAAGCGGTTTGAAGCGACAAAGATATGCGTTTTATAAAATTGCCGTAACTATTATTTTACGAAAAACTATATTATTTTTACGTTACAAGTGTTACATTAGTACATGCGACCATGTTTCATTTGTTTTTAACGAGGTTGTGAAACTTTACGGAGCGAAATGTCTTCTAGTAAAATCAAGTTCACCGGCCATATTTTTCAAAGCGACAAGCCGTTTGTATAAGCGGAGTTATAGTAAATTAATTACGGATGTTCAAACTTGGCGAAACTCATTTACGCACAACAATTAGCCAAAATCACTATCTTTAACCCTTGATATCTTTATGATCGAGACCTTTTGAACGAAAACTCTGACCCGAAACTTTTAGATATCGATACAAACTTTCCAAAACAGTCGAGTTCGTTCTCTAACGATCGGCGTACACCATTTTACGACTAGTTTTCCAAGGTCATTTTGTTAATTTCATGATAATTCCGGCGACATTGTTTTGCGACGAAAATGATAATTTCACCAAAATCATTATAAAACCATTGTAGGATGACATTTTGGCGTAAAAACTTGTAAAGTGATTTTGAAGGGTCAAGGCGTCAAGCGAGCAATTTTCGACGAAAATATTATTTTCAAAACTACGCAAATGGTATAAATAACATACTGAAATGCATGCATAACATTACATTGCAACTCATGATATATCATATCATTCGTAATAGGTCAAGATTAACGTATCACATTACATCTCGGTGTACTCACTTTTGTCTTCGCATCATTCCACCAAGTGAGTTCCATAGCCCCACTTTTCTTGTTTTAATCTTGGTTATTAAACTCTTTGGGGAGATACATGCTCAAACTGTTTTCATTTACGTTCATAAGTACTTTAAATTTAAGGATTACTGTGAGTTTTCATAGCCCCTACTTTTACTTGTTTTCATAACTGTTTTGGGGGAGATACATGCTCAACTATTTTTATGATTATCATGATTAATTGAAACTACATGCTTGAACTTAATGTTTAGTCATATCACATATCATAAATCATTGAAATTTGAATGTCTTGGGATTATCATTGAATTTGAATGTCTTGGGATTATCATTGAATTGAATGTCTTGGGATTATCATTGAATTTGAATGTCTTGGGATTACCATTAATTTGAATGTCTTGGGAACTTCATTGAAATTGAATGTCTTGGGATTTTCATTGAGTGAATGTCTTGGTATAATTATGTCAAGTAAACATTGATACATTAAGTCATGCACTATTATGTGAATTCATTGGACATCATTCATTTGAACATAAACTTTACACATTTTGGCAATGGGTTGTGAACACACAGTTGCAAGTTTTGTATGGGCGGAACTTGGGCCGAGTGGATTTTCAATGCCTTTCTTTATAAGCGATCTTGAAAGGCTTTACATTTCAACTCAAACTCTATGAACTCACTCAACCTTTGTGTTGACACTTTTTAGCATGTTTTATCTCGGTATCTAAGGCATTCACTTCATGGCATGCATTTGGACACATCATGGAGTCGTAGATGACGGCGTCTCACTGGGTTTTATGTACTTTAAAACATCGTTTGAATTGTAACAAACTTATTTCCACACAAGTTGATTTTCATTTGGGACCTACTTTGTAAACTCGATTATTTTATTAAATCAAGCGATGTATTTTCAAAGCGACACTTTAGGTCGTTCAATATAACTGTGATTGTGATGCTATGACGATCAATCCCGAAATTCCATTCATTGCAAAGCAGTAATTTGGGGTGTGACAGTTGGTATCGAGCTTGATTATAGAGAACTAGGTTGCATCATTGACCTAGACTATAACTACATCATCATAGCATCTCATCATTTCATCATAAGTGCGGGTTCACTTCACATGCGGTCATTCGTACATTTTCGAGTTATTCACTTTCATTTCACATCGATTGTCACATGGATGCCTTTAAATTCCCATCCATTATCTTTTCCCCATACTCTAACGTGGAGAATTCCTTGTCATCTCCTATCACAATTTTTTATATCGGTGATTCGTCATCGATAACGTCGAATCTGAAATAAACCTTTATATAGGCGAAGTCACTTTCACTCCTTTGTTTCACCACTAACGTGTCGAGTTACACTTTATTCACACATTAAGTCACTAAACCATCATACATTTGAAACACTTACGACACATCATAACCCATTTAAGTAGAAACCGTGATCATTTTGAAAAATAACCACAAACTTATCGTTTCTTATCACATTTCTTTGAGCGCTTATTATTAACATCGGATTTTGCTCGTCTCACATTTCCTCTTGTTTTGAAGAAGATATGGCACGAAGAAAGCTACGTTGAAATGACCCAAGCGGCTATTCGAAGTTAGTGAATGATAGCATTGCTAATGCTCTAAAATTGAAAGGAAGCGGTGGGCTGCTAACTGCTTCTTGAGGCATGACTTCTTTCTTTGTGGCCTTAAGACTTCTTTCTTCTCTGGAAATGCGGGAGGATCCGGAGTTAAGAGCATTCTTACAAGGATTTCAAAAGTGGAGATCCCACCAAGTTTAAAGGGATGAAGGAGCCACTGCCATGGTGCGATGGTTCGAGAAATTGGAATCTGTGTTTTCTTGTGTAATTTCCGGATGATAGTAAGGTCAAATATGCTACAAGTACATTACTCGATGGAGCATTGTGGTGGTGGAATTCATATGCTCAACCGATTGGAATGGAGAATGCTTTCAAGCTTACTTGGGAGCAATTCAAGAGTTTGGTGACTAAGTTTTGTCCTCGTGCGGAGTGAAAAAGTTGGAGCAATTCTATGAACTAGAGACTATTGGAGTGCGATATTGACACTTACATTCGAAGGTTTCAAGAATTGGCGTGTTATGCCCATCTATGGTTTCGGATAATGAGAAGCTCTTGGAGGCTTTCATTGAAGGACTTCGAAATTATTCAAGGCGATGTGACTTCTTGACCCATGAGCGATTGAGGAAGCTATTCGATTGACTCAAAAGCTAATGGCCGGTAGTGAAGAGGCAAGTACCCCAACACCAACCAAAACAACAACAACCCCAACAAGCGCACCAACTACTACAATAACCAAAACAATGACAACAACACCGATAACCAAATCAACAACAACAAAAGAAAATGGGAAAATGACCGAGGAGGTTACAATAACAACAATCAAGACCGTAACACTAACCATCATCAACAACGAATAGAGGCAAGAGGCGCAATGGTTTATGTTCTTTGCACCAATAAAGCGAGAGGTTATCTTGGAACCTACCCATTATGTAATCGATGTAAGTATCATCACACGGGACTTTGTCTGTTAAGTGCTACAAGTGTCAAAAACTAGGACACCATGCCGAGGAATTGTAGAGGCAAGACCATAGTTACGTGCTTGGATGTGGGGAGCAAGGACACTATCGAAGTCAATGTCCTCAAAACCAAGGTCAACAAGTCGAAGGTGCTCATGGGAATGTATATATGTTAGAAGGAGGAGGAGGAGCTCGTCAAGGTATCAGCGGCGGAAGGCGAAGAAGTTCGAAACTAACGGTCTTATTTCTCCTTATGTACTATGTCGTACTAAGTTTATGTTTTCCATCGTGCAGAATCTTTATAACCTAAGATGTATTTACATTTGATAAACCACTCGTTGTAAAATATTCTCATCTATCGTACTTTATTTTCTTTCCGATTTGTTATCATTTACGAGTTTTAATTCTTTTACTTTATCGATCATTTAACGACACTTCTCCATGTCTTCTCTCTCGATGCTCATCACAATTTTAACATCAGTTGACTCGACACCAAACAAACATATGAGTCGATTAGTCCAAGCATTGCATAGTTACTCTAAATTATACATAGCACGATCACCTATGTCTAATTCGGGAAGAATCATGCAATGAAGAATAATAGAAGCTTATATGTGTAAGCAATTCGTGTCGAGCCAAATTTTCAAAGATTTTCTTCAAACCACTTGTTTCCAGTTTGATCCGCGTGGCAGTTCTTGTTTGATGAGTTGCAAAGATCGAGCTAGAAACAAGTTGTTACTAAACCGATTTAGCCTAATCGTATGACCAGTTCTTGTTTGATGAGTTGTGGGATTAAGTAAAATCGGTTACCAAAAAGTCTTTTGAGGGTTTTGCTCGAGAATGGGAAAGTTTGCCTCATCAAACCCTAACCCGAGAGACCAACAGGCTGATTCGAGAATGAATTCCTTTTGGATGGTGAATGTGACAACCCGTACTTTCAGGTCATTTCTCGACACAATTCATGTCTCATTATTTCAACATTTATAGTAAACTTGGTTTACTTGTTTCAAATTCGCGTAACCTTGAAGGTTTAGCGGCGAATTCATGATCATGACATCACGTATATTTCATATGGACTATGATTAGTCTACATTTCATTGACATCATTTGCACCTCATTAGTTCATTCATGACATTTCATTTCACCTTCAACGCATAATTTTTATGTTTAATAATCTTTATCGCGTGAGTTATTATTTCGAATATTTAACCCGTTACTTTCAAAAATGATCCCGAGGTATTTTTAAACTTGCATTTAGTTCATAAAAACTATATTTTTAGTTTTCCTAGTGTTTCAAATTTATTTGGTACATTAATCGTTAAAGTTAAATTATTACGACGTTTTTCTTAAAAATTATACGATAATTATTTTATCACTCAATCTTTACAAGGAATGTATTTTTACAATTTTTATTATCTCATTACATCTTACTTTGATCTATTAAACATCTCTTTTACTCAAAAATCTACCATTTACATTACTTGCATTTTCTACACTTACTTGTACATTTTATCTAATTTCTACACAATTATATATACAAGTATAGTTTTTAAAAAAAAAAAAAAAAAAAAAAAAATCTAATCCCTCCCTTGGCGACCAGGAGGGTATGAATAAATGTTGTATGGCTTGTATTCTAATAATTCACTCAACTACAAAGTCTTCACTTGGACACCTTTTTTCTCATTCACTTCATTTCATCTCTTTCAAGTGTTAGTAGAAAATAAAAGTTTTCTCTCTTCTTGGGGCTTCTCAAAACCGGTCACACTTCAAGAGCAAAGGGGATCAAAATTTTTATCAAGATCAAGTGTTTTTACAATCTAGTGGATACTCTATATAAGGTTTTGAAATAAAAACCAAGAGTATTTAGGCTAATCCTTGTTACATTCACCTCATCATTTTCACTTGTAAGCTTGTTTTTATCATTTTCATGTTTCCTTTTCATTTTCATATTCATCTTTTCATTTTTGGAGATAGTATGCATGATATGTGATTTATACCATTTTACATGATTTATCGAGTTATATATATACATATTGGTCATCCTATAAATATTCCCATGGTATTCTTTGGTCTTGATGGTGATTAGGAACCCATGACACCCTAAGAAGGTGTATGGTAGGATTAGATTAGTTTTGGAGTTGATTTGAAGGGATTAGAATAGGTTTTGTCCGAGAAAACTATTTTCGATAACTATAATTTATGTTCTGTCCTTGTTTGAATTTCTCGGAAAACCTACGGTTGATGCGAAACTTTGGCCTTGATATTTAGAAAATATACTTTAAAAGCGAATCATTGGCCTTTTGAGCGGATAAAAGCGGAGTTATAACGAAGAAGTTATGGATTTTACAAGTTTGACGACGAAATATAGTTTCTGAAAATTGACAAAATTTGTTTTTAGTTTGTTCGGTCAAAAGCAGGCCTTAAGCTTCACAAATTATTTCGACTTCTCAAAAATATATTAGTTTACTTGATCTGAAGCTAAGGGCGTATTATCGTGAAAAGCGGTTTGAAGCGACAAAGATATGCACGTTTTATAAAATTGCCGTAACTATTATTTTAAAAACTATATTATTTTTACGTTACAAGTGTTACATTAATTTATAACGACCATGTTTGCGGTGTTTTTAACGAGGTTGTGAAACTTTACGAGCGAAATTTCTTCTAGTAAAATCAAGTTCACCGGCCATATTTTTCAAAGCGACAAAGCCGTTTGTATAAGCGGAGTTATAGTAAATTAATTACGGATGTTCAAACTTGGCGAAACTCATTTTACGCACAACAATTAGCCAAAATCACTATCTTTAACCCTTGATATCTTTATGATCGAGACCTTTTGGACGAAAACTCTGACTGAAACTTTTAGATATCGATACAAACTTTCCAAAACAGTCGAGTTCGTTCTCTAACGATCGGCGTACACCATTCGACTAGTTTTCCAAGGCCATTTTGTTAATTTCATGATAATTCCGGCGACATTGTTTTGCGACGAAAAGTGATAATTTCACCAAAATCATTATAAAACCATTGTAGGATGACATTTGGCGTAAAACTTGTAAAGTGATTTTGAAGGGTCAAGGCGTCAAGCGAGCAATTTTAAACGAAAAGTATTATTTTCAAAACTTCAAATGGTATAAATAACATCTGAAATGCATGCATAACATTACATTGCAACTCATGATATATCATATCATTCGTAATAGGTCAAGATTAACGTATCACATTACATCTCGGTGTACTCACTTTTGTCTTCGCATCATTCCACCAAGTGAGTTCCATAGCCCCACTTTTCTTGTTTTAATCTTTGTTATTAAACTCTTTGGGGAGATACATGCTCAAACTGTTTTCATTCGTTCATAAGTACTTTAAATTTAAGGATTCTTTGAGTTTTCATAGCCCTACTTTTACTTGTTTTCATAAGCTGTTTTGGGGAGATAATTTGGGGTGTGACAACATGCAAGTTCCTTCCTTTCCTTTATGGGCTTGGGCCAAGGCTCATGGGCTTTCTACATAAGCCTTGGCATGAATACTAACATAAAAGCCATATTAAGCTAACTATTACATATTAATTACTAACACTTGAAATCTAGTTTAGGAGTGATTCCAACAATCTTCCCCTAAGTGTTAGCGATTGATGATATAAACATTGAAGGTGCTGATGTAATAGTAGCTTTGACGTCTTCTGACATTCTTCTTTCTTGTGAGAAGAATTGCCTAGATTCGAACAATCTCCCAAGTGTAGAGAAATTGTTTCCTTTGAAAAGTTCAGCTTTGACGTCATCATATTCTTTGTTCTGTGATCTTTGTTCTTTGTGATGGTAGTGATAGTATGTTGTTGTTGTCTGCATCAGGTCTACTCCGTTGCTCCAGTGTCTCCACGTCTTTCTTCAACATGCTCACACGCTCTTTAACGTTGGATTTCGATCGATGTAGTTCTCTTAGTCTTTCAACTTTGTAGATTCTTTGACTTTGACAAAGAATCATTCTGACTTTGTGTTGCCTTTTGAGAGAACTTCAATTAGTGATGTTGTTGGTATGAGCATGTGAAGAATCTGCATGATCAGTCCGCTCGAGAGCTTCCATAAGAAGAAAAACATACGAAAGGTTAGTGATAAGCGGATTCTAGCACTTACAAGTTTGAACTTCGAGAGTGTTAACGGCATAGTGTGAAAACACAACTCTGATTCTCACAATGGCTGTTCCTAAACTGGAGTCCCACAAGTGAGATAACGCGATGTCACAAGTTCACCTCTGATTCGGATGAGTCGCCGAGGTACACAAGCATCACCTCACGATCAGAGACCGTTTGAGACACACTAAGCCACGGGAGTTAGTGACTGACCGTCGGGGTTGTTTGATGTTGACCACGGCGAGTTTCCATTCGATCACCGAGGATCACATATGTACCTCTCATAAATGTTCTCGACAGTTGCTAAGATCATGAAGGACACGATAATATATCACTTGCGTTCTTATTGTTGAGCGACAAGCGATGAATTGTCAAGTGTACCTAAGAGATCTTTTGATGAATCTCGTGGCTTTAGACTCAATAGTGCACTTTGGTTTTCTGACGGAGACTAGGGAGAGGTCTCCTTCTTCAATACCGGCAATCTCTAAGAGAAAGCCGATAGTTTACGTGGGGTTCCTGTGAGAATGAAACAAGCTTACGTTGAGAGAAACTTGAGTGGCTAAGAAGGTTTAGAGCATGCGTCACGGGGTCCATGACGACTTTAATCTTCAATACCGGCGTCATCAAGTGACAACCAAGAGCATATGAATTGAACCGGTGTACGCCTAAGTTGAATAATTTGGAGGCTATTTCTTTTCACCCTTTTCTTTGCTTTTCTTTTTAATTCTTCAACTCCTTCTTTCTCCGATTCTCATTTTCTCCTTTTTATAATCATACCTAAGGACTTCTAATTATATATATATACTAATTGTGGGGGAAGAAAACAGTAACAAGCCAAACATTAAATGCAAAGTTTCCCAAGTTGGCAGAAACAGTCCATGAGGTTTAAGTAGCGCTGCAAAGTAAGTCTAAACATTAAATGCAAAGTTTCACAACTTGGCAAAAACAGTCCCTGAGGTTTAAGTGTCGTTGCAAAATAAGTCCTACAACATTAATTGCTATCTATAGCAATCTGGCAAAAATAGTCCCTAAGGTTTAACTGACGTTGCAAAGTAAGTCCTGTAGAATTAATTGCTAACTATAGCAACTTGGCAAAATTAGTCCCTAAGGTTTAAGTGTCGTCACAAAGTAAGTCCTTTGAAGCCAATCCCGCTGCCTCGCGCGGGTTTCCACACTCGTTCTAACTATTAGTAGTGTCCTTGGGTAGATCCCTCCGACTCAAGCGGATCATAGAACAGTTATTCTAACCTTAGTCACCTTATAACTCCATTGCCATAAAACCGATTTCTTGAAAATTTCTCAAAGTGTTTATGAATAAGAAACATTTTGAAACACTTCGAGAGTTTTATTTTGCGAAATACTCCCCCACACATGCTAAAGTGTTTTGTGAAATTTGCATGGTGAGAGAAGAGTCTTGCTTTTGAATTGATCGACTCAAGATAGACAATTCCTTGCGAGACACGATTCGTTGAATAGTTAAAGAGTTACATTGTCGACTTTTAGGTGACAACTAGCTCTAATAACTACCTTGAAGATGTGGACAACCACGAAGGTTGTCAAACCCACAAAGTTTATGACTATCGGGAGTTTCTCGAAAGGTACGATCTACTCGGATAAGTCTTGGAAGACAAATCTTTTCGATGTATGACTGTTCAGATTTCGTCAATTCATGGGTTGAAGTCTTTTCACACGAAGATTCAATAGCAATTCACAACATATTTCTTATCACATAATTTTTCTCCCCCTCAAAAATGGCATATAAATGTTATTTTTGACGAAATTTTGATATCGAATATGACCATTTCGAGTTTTGTGGGAAGATTATCACGAAGAACAATTTTGTGAACAAAGTTAGTAAGCAAATACTCCCCCTCAACAAGTGATATAAACTTTTGAGGTTTTGAAAATCATAAGGGGAAGTACTTGTCCTTTTGAGCAAAACCTTTTAAAAGTGAAAGGTTTGATAAGTTTTACTCAAAAGTAAAGCTTTCGCTCCTTTTATAAGGATTGTGTCCTTTGGCGTACTACGAGTCCTTTCATTACAAGAACGGGTTGTACACTGTTATGAGTGCACAAGCCATATTGAATAAGTCAAACAGACAAAATCACAATCAAGAAAGTTAATAGTGTACCCAATGATTACGCATGACCAGCTACTTTCTGAGGACGTTAAGAATCAGAAGGCATGGTCTTCCTCCCATATAGCTCTCCAACCGTTGCATCTAATCCGATGAATCAACCTTTCATCAATCCTAGAGATAAACCGAAGAACATCCTTGCGATCCTTTGAATTCCAACTCTTCGTCTGAATTATACCCAACTCAATGTCCTTCAATCGATATGCCAATCCATCTCGAACCATCTTCAGGGTGGCGTCATAGAACTTATGAATTTCATCGAAAGCCATGAAGCAAGTATGATGATTTCCACTTAGGTAGACAAACCCAAACTTTGGTTTATGAGCGATTTTGTCTTCGAGGTTCTTGATTGATTTCGTTGAAGTGTAAGAGTGATGCGATGATATTTGAGTTGTTTTGGTAGATTCTACCCCGGGTGGAGATCTTCAACACGCTCTTAGATTAGACATATGAAAACAAGGAGTGCAGTAATGTACTTGATCTGACTCTCGGTTGAGGTTCAGGTTGGGGCTCAGGCATGTAATGATCCTCACCACCAATGTATGTAGAGTGATTACTGGTTTTCTCCATTGGTAGTGTGGTTTCTAAAACCCTTGGTTGATCAGATGGTGGTGGCTGTGAAGCTTGTTGTGTAGTGGTGAAAACCTACTTAACCATTTGTCGAATCATTGGATGGAGTTGCCTTCTTAACAGATTTTGTTGTTGACTTAGTTGTTTCTTTGTTGATGGAGGTGATGATTGAGATGATGATTTGGGTTTGGTGGAAGTGTCAAAGGTGGTTCGAAAGACTATTGAGGTATGTGTGTTGGATTGTCAACTATGTAGTTGTCGATTCCTTCTTTAACTTTTCCTCTTGACTCTAGCGACTTCTTGACCTCTTTTCGCATCATTTCCACTTGATAACCAAATTATCATCATCGGTGACTCTTTCATCCTTATCATGATCGTAATCTCCTTCATCGATATTTCCACATCTTCACCATGCTTTTCTTCTTGCGGTTGTTTTAGTTGTTGTTGTGGTTGCTTCATTTCAACAGATTGTAGAGACAAGGACACCCCGATCCTTACGGGTTGATTAACCGGATCGGATGGGGTAAGAGTTGTTTGCAATGCATCTTCCATAAGTGGAGGACTACTTCTTGACCCTCACCCCCACCGGGTTGATTAACCGGAAAGGTTGAAGCATGGTATTCCATCCTTTTACGCTTTAATGTCTTACGAAATTGTATTTCCTCATCCATTGAATCATACTCATCATCGGGATGACTTTGTGAGCATGAATTTGAATGGATGTTGCGAGATGTCCACAATTATGCAAGATGATTGAGCATATGAAGTTGTTGAAGATGACCGGATATTGTTCTTGCCAATTGTTTTGTCGTATCCAGCTAGGAATGTGTTTGCCATCGAGAGCTTAGCTGGGGCATTGATGTTTGCTTGATTTGTAGCCATTTTGTGATCTGAAAGACATTAGACAAAAAGACAAACATGTGGAAACACAATGTGTTTGTTTTAGTCTGATTTATAATCTAATTCCTTGTTTTATGGTAACATGTTTTCAGTTAGTTACAAGTCCTAAGTCACATTTGTCCAATTGTTTGAAGTTGATGTGATAAGTTACGTGAACGTGTTTTGAAATTTCAAAGTCCAAATCTTCACTTTACACACAACATGTTAACTTTTGTAAGCATAAGCGTAACATTAGACATTAGTGACTTATGAGTAACATTTAACAAGTAACATATGCGTAATAGGCCAAAATGTAGTGAACAGTGATTTATGTGTAACAAGGATCCTTATGCTTAAGAAAAGAGCTTATGTGTAAGAGTAAGCTAAAGCGTAAGACCAAGCTTATGCGTAAGAGTTTCTTACGCGTAAGACGATTTCAAAGGCTTTAGGCTTATGCGTGGGAATAAGCTAGATGTTATCTTGAAAAGTTTACTCGTAAGAGTAAAGCTTATCGTAACAAGCCTTGTTCTGAATATCTTTTCAATCTACGCAAAATCCATCAGACCTCTTATGCGTAACGTGTTAAACATAAACATGAAAACATGATTACAGTTTATTCCATACATCTTATAGATCACAAAACAAGCACAAGAACATATCAGATACACACACAAAGACTTAGGCGTAAAATTTCTTAAACCCTAAACCGTTAATATATGTGTAAAGATATAGCCACACAAATCAAACAAGAATGTTTCTGGAGTGTCCTAGATGTCATATGAGTGCAATTTAACACATTTCCACCACAGAATCAGAAGATTCATGGGAGATTAACCCTAAAAACCTAAAACTTAAATTCTTATAGTTTAGATGTTTTGGGCTAATTTAAAGGTTCAAATCATGCATATATACTTATTCTAACACTTTCTTGACCACCTAATAACATATCACAGAATAGAAAAACCCTAGATGAGCGCAAGAACCCTAGAATTCAAATTAATGAAATTTAAGATTCTAAATGGTTTTGGACGATTGAAACAAGTTTAATAGACACTAAGAAAGGTTTTAACATAACTCATTTCAATCCAAACACTTTAATGCATAAACACCCAATTCGTTCGAGTGAACAATTTTCCAAAATCAGTTTAAAGAGTTTTAACCGTTGGATTTGAAAGATGTTTGAAATCCTTGTTTAGAATCTTGATCAAAACAATTTAGAACTTACAAATTATGAACAGCTTGAACGGATTTTGAAGATTTGATTTTGGCCGTTTGATCTTGGTGGTTTAGGAGTAAATGCACATGAAGTGGTGCATTGAATGTGTTAGGTGAATGATTTGTTAAAATTAATTTGCCAAGTAGACACATTCAGTCCCTCAACCTTAAAGAGGTTCCAACCAAGATCCTTTAACTTCCTTTTAGGTTAGACAAAACACTTGTAAGGCAAGAAACTTAACGATACTCCCCCTCGACTTTTGAAATAATGAATTTTGAAAAACATTTGAGTCCGAGGAGAGTATTTGACAAGAAACGTATCCACCATTTTAGAAGAAACAACATATTTTAGGTAACATGCAAGTATAAGGTTTTATGAAACAGAAAAATACTTACTTTCTCCCCCTCAACACTTGTTCGGGAAAATAATAAAAGTTTTGATAGAACAAGGTGTTGACGGAAGATTTGTACTTGCCATGTTGAAAGAAATTAGATAGGAGAATTGTTTTTTTGAATTTTATCAGATTTTATATTTTTGTATTTTGATTTTGAAAATATTTACAAAAGAGATTTTGGTGTTTGACTGGTTTTTAGGAATGTTTTAAAAGTTAGTCCAGTTCCTCTGGAGTCAAACAACGCATACCAATCCGGTGGACCAACTCATTAAACCTAGCGGGGAGCTAAGGCTTTGGTGAGAAGATCGCGATTGGTATTCGGTACCACAAAGTATAATTCAACGGCCACTTTTCCACGTGCTCCTTGATGAAATGATATCGAAGATCGATGTGCTTTGATTTTGAATGTTGAATAGAGTTGCATGAGATCGCAATAGCACTTCGATTGTCGCAGACATCGGGATTCTTTCAAATCGTAACCATAGTCTTTGAGTTGTGTTCGCATCCAAATGACTTGAGCACAACACGCCGGCATGGCTACATATTACATACGTTGAGGACAACGACGACAATCCTGCTTCTTCGATTGCCATGACACTAGTTTATCACCAAGAAATTGTAATGCTCACAAGTACTTTTCCGTGAGTCTAAGCATCCTGCGTGATCGGTGTCTGAAAAGCTATTAGTTCAAAACGAGAATCCTTCGGATACGGATCCCAAGTTAATGGTTCCCTTGATATATCGGAGGATTCTTTTAGCCTCGAGAGGTGAGTTTGATTGGTCTCGATGATAACGGAGCAAAGATATCTGGCAAACACAATATCGGGCACGCTAGTTGTTAGATACATGAGAGACCCAATGATACTACGGTATTTGGTAGGGTCCACCAATTTCCCATGTAAATCGCGTCTAGCTTCTTGGTATGAGCCATTGGTGTGGCATAGGTGTCACAGTTTGCATTCCAAATTTGTTAAGAAGTTCAAGGCATATTTGGGTGACTTAAGAAAATACCACGGGGTGATTGATGAACTTGCATTCCGAGAAAGAATGTGAGTACACCTATCATTGACATTTCAAAATGTTTTGTCATTAGTTTTGCAAAAGCATTTGAGTATTTTAAGTGTGTTGACCCAAAAATGATGTCATCCACATAAATTTGAACGATTAATATGTGAGCCCCGTGATATTGTATGAAAAGTGTAGGATCGACCGAACCTTTGGTGAAATTATTTGCAATGAGGAAGGATGATAACTTATCGTACCACGCCCGAGGAGCTTGTTTGAGTCCGTATAGTGCTTTGTTCAGTTTGTAGACATGGTTCGGGAACTCGGGATCAACGAATCCTTACGGTTGGTGACATACACCGTTTCTTTCGATTGACCATTCGAAAAGCGTTTGGCGTCCATCGAAAGACCGTTATATTCATATGAGCGCGAACACGTAAATATCCGAGCGACCTCAAGGCGAGCAACCGGGCGAATGATTCTTCAAAGTCAATACCCTCTTCACGTTTATAACCCTTAGCCACCGGACGTGACTTATTTACGATTCGTTCCCTTGACATCTAATTTATTTTTCCAAATCCATTTGAGACCAATGACGTATACCCTGTTGGTCTTTCAACCGTTCCATACTTCAAGACGTTTAAAGCGATTGAGTTCTTCCCGCATGGATTCAATCCATTGTCTTTGGTCGTTCGTCTTTAATGTTTTAGGTTCATATTGGCGGGCGGTGAGTGCATAAATGCAATGTTCACCATCCGTGTGAAGACGTTGTCTCGTTTAACGGGTTGAGTCGGGTTACCAATAATATTCTCAAGAGGATGGTCTTTTGTCCAACGATGTGTCGAGGTTGATGTTGGTATACATTGTGCGATTTTGAGGATTCAAATGGCTTGTAGATGATTCGCAACATCGGTGCAGCAGTTTCATTAGCAAGCGGGTTAAAGAACGCATTTGGATCAAAATCTGCGGTGGGGTACTTCATTGTTCGAACATCATCAATTTGGTTCGGTTGTTGTTAAAGCGCTTTGTTCAATTGTTGTTGTAGAGTCAATGGTGGTGCTTCTTCAATAGTAGTTGTTGTAGCAGTGTATCGGTATTGGAATATGATCGGGTTGAGCGGTAAAACATTGGATACACACGAGCACGTTCATCAATATCATCACTAAACGAGAGGAGCAAATAGCTTTTCCATTTGTTGACGAGTAAGGCTGGGGCTTGGTTCGGTGATGATGGGGATTGAGGAAGTTTAAGCGGTTGTGACCGGGTTCTAAGTCGTTATGCTCAAAAGCCATTGTGAATATAAGCAGAGATTGTGAAGTTTCAATCAGTTTCCCCAACCGACAACCTGTCTTTAGCATATTTGAAACTTTGATGTAGTAGACATTTCTTCTAACTTTTGAAGTTTTCGATGCACGTGAATTTGTAGAAGAGCAATAAACCACACAAGGTGAATCGACTAATTGCGAGAAAATTCGTTCGAGGGTAGCATGCGTAAATCAACAAGATCTTCTCACGTATATAGACGCATCACACCAAACAAACTACGAAAGACGAAATGAAATGACTTTCCCCTGAATGTTGTGGTCTTTCGGAATAATAATCACCTGTGAATATGCAATAACTCGATACTAAGACCGTGTGTGAGGCATTATAATATCATATTTGGGTAACTTCACACAAGATCACCCGTGAAATAGAGACGATAACACCAAAGTGAAACGTTTGAGCCACAGATCATCTTATTTCTTCGGCCTAATTGAAGAAATTCAAGAAGGCATTGGGTTTTCTCAAGGAAGCATGTGGAAGAACAAGGAAGCAAGGACCACCTACACTCTCTCCCCCTCGATGTTTTCAATGAATCAGAATCATACACCACGTATGTTGATGATGAATTGGAGACAGCGAAACCATGTATAAGGAGACAGCGAAACCATGTATGTCCAATCAATCAACAAGTGTGAAGTGCCATAAATATCTCGAGAGAATCAACTGTTGATAAAACTTCTCTGTTCATTAAGTTGATCATCAGCTGTGTCATTGTTGTTGGAAACAGTTTGATCTTCTGTTATCAAAGATTCGATTGGATGTGCATCTATAACAATGGTAGTTGTTGTAGTTTCAGAGTGTATCCGAAATTAGAATATGATCAGGTTGTGCAGCGGAAACATTCGATACATCTGAAGCACGACTTTTGAAAGACTCTTTAACCAGAGGAGCAATAAATGTTTGCAATTCTTGACGATTAAGTACAATGGTGGTGCAGCTGATGGATCATGATATTATTTTTTGACGGTGAGAAACGGGTCCTACGTTGTTTTGCAGTAGAAGCCATTCTTTGTTGTACATTGTATAGAAAATAGAAGGGGCAAGAAAGAAAAACATGGATCCCAAGTGTAACTGGGTTCGGATGTTAAACATAAAGATGTAGTGTCAATTATCTTCTTGACACCGAACATGCTATTTTGATGATTTCCTTTCCTACCTCAAGGATGGATGTAGAGGGTTTCACACTTGTTATGGTGCAACTACTTAGTATCTTGCACAGTAGAATCCACCTAAGACCAACATTTTTGAAAACTCTACCCGTTGGTATCCATCTAAGGTTAGATCTAGGGAATGTTGAAACTTCTTTTGGGAAAAGTATGCGTCCTATATTGATCCACCTATTAGGTTTCTGAAATTTTACTTTTAGATCAACGGGTTTATTTCTAACTGTTTGTTGAGTTAACTTAGGTTTTTGTTTGCTACTACAAGCAATGTTCAGTAGTACACTAGAAGGTGATACATTAGGTCGTGAACCTAAGATTCCATCCTTTTGGAGTAGTGCCCTCTTCCTAGCCTTTCCTAGATAATAGTTCTTGTACGCGTCATGTGAATCATATGAATTTTTAATTTTAATGCTCGGTTTAGACACGAGTTCGAACTAATCCTAGGCGGGCAGTGCAATGAAACATTAATAAAACAGGTTTAATGAAATGAAGCATTTTGCTTAGGCGAGAATGTGGGTGGTGGTTTTGACGAATGATTATTCTCAACAACTTGGGAGGCAAACCGTGGTTTTGAAGATTTAGAACGTTCGATTTAAATGCGGTTGGTTGTCTAACTCTTGATTGTCTTCGAAAAGTTGTAGAGACGATTTCCCAAGATTGTTGGTTTTGCAAAATTAGTAGTATCCACACTCTTGTCGCTTAATCTTCTCGGTTTGTTTTGTAAAGCAACATGTGCAAGCCCCTTTGCTTGAATTTGAGCCTTTAAATGCTCATTTTCTTTACTAATGTATCCACACGATTACTTTGTTCATTCAAAGATTTACTATTTGGCTCTAAGTTTAAAATTTTGTTTTGCATTTTAAGTTCAAGAGATGCAATGAGCCTCAAGTTTAGAAAAATCTTTTAAAATCGAGCAATGGTCTTTTGAGAAGAATGTTTTGTTCAA
This sequence comes from Chrysanthemum lavandulifolium, assembly GCA_022545495.1. NCBI lineage: Eukaryota > Viridiplantae > Streptophyta > Magnoliopsida > Asterales > Asteraceae > Chrysanthemum > Chrysanthemum lavandulifolium. Next base: position 220,028,954 of record CM040239.1, on the reverse strand, counting down.
GAGTTTGATTTGACGTTCGGTTGAATTGTTAACAAGTAAGGGCTCGAGACATGAGATAGTTGTTTGGACATTGTGCAACACACCGGTCAACCTCTCCTGCATTTACGAATTCGGGTTGCTCGATATGTTGTGTCGCATTTGCAGTCAAAATATGATCAACGATAGATAGTACCTCAACCATTTGTTCTTTGTCAAAGTTCGGCTCGTGTCATAGATGAGTATGATATCTTCTCGGATCTGCTCATCCCTTTTCCAATGCTAAAACCTCATTGTCCGCTTTAAACGGATCGATGTCACAACATTCTCAACGTCCATTTGAGCATTCCTTTCATGTACATCAACTCTTTCACCTTGTACATTGCGGGAGTTGTGAGAATTTGATGATGTCGGCGAGGGTCGCTGTCCTTATTTGATCACTTTGTATCCGTTATTGTTAATTAATTATTGAGTTCAACTTCTCTTTGAAAGTATAAGGCGACAATAAATCCTTCTTCCATGGAAGAGTTCCACGGCCTAAATGCTTTGGCGTCATCGCGTACATTGATTTAAACACTCTCTCTTTGTGTGGAGAGTCTTTGGAGTAAAACCTAGATAATTAAGAGTAATACAAACTAAGTAAACACATCTTTAAACTATCATACGAGCACACATTAATTAGACATAGACTCCACAACCTTAGTTTAGATAATTAGATAATAGTAGAGTAATCGGTAGAAATACCAACCCCCAAATCCAATACCGAGATTCGTACCTTTCCATTTTCATAAAATATAAAAGATAAAAATAATCTTCCTCAACCTTAACCTTAGCGTAGTAACTCCCTACTAGCATTCCTATTCCCTGAGAACGATATCAATACCGTGGCTTACCCTAATTACTACACTACAACGATTAGGTTCAACGCTTGGGTGTTATAAAACTTGCTCAAGAAAAGGAAGTTCCTTTGACCCGAACGACGCGCGTAGCGTTATCAAGTTTTGGCGCCACGGGAATAGAATAGCTAGTTAGTAGTCAACCTCGCTTAGGTTTCTTTGCTTGATTCCTATCAAGTAAACTTTTTCTCATTTTAGCTTCCTCTTAGTCTATCCCCTTCTTCGTGACCTTTGTTAGTAATTCCATCACTTTTCATCATGGAAGGTGATAACCCACTACCATTCATCAACCCACCACCAAATGACCCGCCAAGAGCCCGTACTCTTGGTGAATACTCAAGACCAAGCCACCTAGGCTATAGGAACACCATTGAGCTTCCCGACCAAGCCCAAACTACGGCCTGCGATCCGACACCATCCGGTTGGTGCAAAACGATTTCCATGGACTTCGCTCAAGATCCAAATCAAGATCCGAGGATTTCTCAAAATCGTCGATTCCATCGACCTTGATGCTACTACTCGGGAGACCACGCTACTGTCTCTTCCAATTCTCTCGGGACCAAGCTAGTAATTGGCTTGAGCGACTTCCGCCGCTCCATCTCAAGTTGGGATGATCTTACTTCGCTTCCTTGCTCAATTTTTCCCACGGGAGAACCACTAAGCTTAGGCGAGACATCTTGACATTCCAAAGACCCAAGGCGTAGTCTCTTTACAAAGCATGGACTCGATGAAGGAATTACTCCGTAGACTTCACACCATGGCATTGATCCGTGGCTTCAAATCCAAATCTTCTATGATCATACCGATTTCATCACTCGACGATCCATTGATCGAGCCCGGTGGAAGACTCACGACTTTAATGCGAGCAATCATGGGATATCATAGAGGAGCTCACGATCAAAGCTACTGAAGATTGGAGTGAAACTCCCGAAACTCCGATTAACGTGGTTAATGCCATATCCACTCCTCCCGAATCCTCACGATACACTCAAGAGCAATTGAGTGCCATCGAGAGGAATTGATTATCTTATGGAAAGGCGTAAAAGAGCTCCGCACAAATTCCTCGAGATCGTCGAACCGCCCACTCCACCAACCGCCCACACCTCTTTCGGAATCCCCAAGTCGCGAGCAAACCCAAGTTCCGCAGGCGCCTGCTCTACTTCCCCAATACCACTTTCACCAAGCTTCAAGGATCAAATGAGGGAGTACATGGCATCATACAGAGAGATTAGCCAGATTAAAGAGGAGGTTTATAGGCAGAGAGGAAATGCAAGCAAAATGAAAGAAATGATGGATTTGGTAATTGAATTTACCAAAACAAAGGCTCCAAAAAGTGCTCGAAGAAGCAATGATTGCCCTCCCACTTCATTTGTAAACGCCGTTTCCATCATGCCCGAGAATGCAAGGGTGAGATGTGGAATACCGAGGAAAGCACGAAGGATGAGTCCACCTAATGATGAACCCGAGACCATTGAGTACTACCTTAAGCACGAAATTAACAAGAAAACCATTGCAAACCAAGTAAACAACTTTAGGTACAATGAAGTTCTTAGGAAGCTCTCAAGGAAAAATGACGGGAGAAGAATACGACGCTTACCTATGGAACCTCAGATGAGTTGGTTATAAAAACCGTTAACAAGAAAACGAAACACCACGTGGAATTTCATGATACCGCTAGTATCGGTGACATGGACAATATAAATGCCTTGGCGATCAAGGACCGATGCGAACATAATGCCATTGTCAATCTATAATAAGTTAACTAATGAGAAACCAGTAAAAACCGACCTTAGACTTTCCTTAGCTAATCATACTTATGTCCACCCCGTAGGAATCATTGCTGATGTTCTAATTGAGGTGGCTAACATCGCTATCCGTGGATTTCGTGATCATTGATGTTGAGGAAGATAAAACGCACCCTCATTCTTGGGACACCGCTCGCCACCGCCAAGGCAACCATTAAATGCGGAGAAGGCATCATGATACTCAAAAGCGGGAAGGGTACGCTAGGATACCCATCGTCCCAAGATACCCTCTTAAGATCATGGAAATGATTACGGTGGAAATCGAAAATCCCAGAATAACAATGTTAAGAAGAAGAATGACCGGGAAAAAGGGCTTAGAGACTTTATGGTTCAAGGATTGTAAAACATTGTGGAAACCCGATAAAAGTTAAAAGCAATCCCACCTCATTACCTAAGGTACAAAAGGACCCTAAGGAATTTCTAAAGGGAAAAAGTGCTCTTGTATAGATCTCGGATAAGGGCATTACGAGGAAGAAACAAACCAAGATGGTTTGGGCCTTTCACGCTATGAGACCAATTTAAAAGATAAAACCGTCGCCATAATTGATGCGGCGTATGGCAAAGAATCCACGGTGAGCATATGACGTCTACACACTTTCGATGAAGGAAAACAAAGGGTCAAGAGGGTGGTAATAAGAAAACGTAGGAGCACGACGAGTCTAGCTACAAGACTCTTTAATAAAGAAAAGCGCTTCGTGGAGGCAACCCATGCTTAATTGTTTGCTTGTTAGTGTCATATATCTTTTATTAATTGTTTATCCTCATGTTTAAATTTGTAAAATGCTTTATTTTGTTTTTAACCTCGCCTTAATTGCATATAAAGGTATTTTACATAAGGGATAAGTGTAGGGAGGATTACACACGTTTTCAAAAGAAACGTAAACATGAGAATAACAATTAACTAAAAGATATTTATGTTTGTTTGTTCGAGTCAAATGCTTGTATCGAGTCATAATGGATGTTTTGCGAAATTTTCCGATTCTAAAGATGTAAATTTTCCGCAATTTTTCCAAAATCGCAGCACCGCTTTTTGTCGGGATAACTGACGCTGTCAGATTGCAACGGACGGCCGTCGAAGGAGTAAAACATCGATTACTTTTTCTCATTTTCGAGCTACTTATAAATTTTTGAATTTTCCGTGTCTTAATTTTCTTAGAAATTGCATAAACATCCATTCCACAAGCATTATATCCTAGTTTAAATCGAGTCTTATATATATTATTACCGCGATTTTACGCCAAGGTTTCGCTTTTTTCTTCAAGTATGCAGTTTAATTTATCAAGAAGAAGTTACATAAGATTGGAAGGAGCTTTTCACACATAAATTCTTCTCGAAAGGATTTAACCACCACTTTACACGGATCCCACCGAGCTAATCGGGGAGTATTAGTTTCTTCGCTTTTTAATTACCTTCTTTATCATAACTTTGATATTTCTGTGAACATTGGGGACAATGTTCGGTTTAAGTGTAGGGAGGAAAATAAACGGGAACTTTGAAACTATGCTTATCCTTGATTATTTGCTTTCATCCAATTGTATTTGTGTAATAAACCATGAGAAAATGTCGGTTAGGGTAATTTTGGCACCAAATTTAAAATTTTTATGACATATAAGAGTGGGCCATTAGTCTTAACAAAAGCGTCTCACGGATAGGAAGTTGCATGACTAGCACAAAACCCTTTACCACCCAAATTCCACCAAAATGCGAGGATCGCCTTTAGATTAGTAGGAATTAAAGCATTCATCTTTAATGCTTAGAGTGTGAACCGTAGTATATTAGATTCTAGAACTTGTTTTGTGATGCATTCCGAGATCGCAAGTGAGGCTACACTTGTGTAGTTAGGAATAACTAAATGATAAGAGGCATTAGGATAACCCTTGTTTGATACCGTAATATAATTACTTCTTCCACATCGGTTGAGTAATTCCCCACACCTTATGTTGTACTCATTTTAGTACACGATACCCCTAGTTAACCCCTCGAGCCTATCCTTTTCATGGTTCTCGTGATATTTCGGTTTTCCGAATATCAATGAAGAGCATTGTTTACACCCCCCCCAAATATACACCCAAATCGCCTTAGCTCACCCTTATGCACTCACTTTAGTGCAAATGTTTGTTATCACCCTAAACCCTTAGTTCAATTATCTAGTTGCTTGCATAAGTTGCTAAGTCGAGTCATATCCTTTGTATACAGCTTTGGGATGATTGGGATTCATGGAAAGTTAAAGTTTATGAAATGACGGAAGGGAACGTTAAATTCAAATTCCCTTTGTTTATGTAATAATGTACCCCAAGTGTTTTGATCTTTTCAATTCGGGTCAAATTAGTGTTAGAGTAATAAAACTCAAGTGTAGGATATGCCTCAAATCCCTAGTATTTTGATGTTATCATAGAGGATGGTAGAGTAAAGTGTATGAAAAAAAAAAAATAAATAAATAAATAAATCGAAAAAATAGAAAAGAAAAGAGAAAAAAAATAGAGTGATAAAAATATATATATATATATATATATATATATATATATATATATATATATATATATATATATATATATATATATATATATATATATATATATATATATATACATACGGGCTACCATCCTACATCTATCCTTTAAATTTATGTTTGATTATTTCAGTTATCTAGAGTTTAGAGTGTCGAGTCTTGGCTTAGCAACGCCATTCTTCATATGCAGTTAACATAGAGATTTTTGACTTACCACCACTAAATAGCCTATCCCACCAAACCCTTGTTTCCCTACCATAAGCCTAACGTTACAACCCTTTAAAGACCTCTTTGATAGTCTTTCCTAGGTGCTTACGCCAAAGCGATGGAGGTTTGATCTATTCTCAAGCCTATGGTAATCTATGTACTAGGACCGGTTAATGAGTGTTTATCTTCCATTTCTTATATTGTTATATTTCATATATACACCCGAGAGAGATGTGAGTATCCAAACACCCCATGTGAGGTGCTAGTATGTAATTCCGTGCTTGTTATGACTTTCATGGGCTTATATGTGTTGTGGATCGCTTTTGAATTAATGCTTCATGACCCCTAACTTATAAATTAATTGGCTAAAAAGCACATTTGCTTGAGGACAAGCAACAACAAGTGTAGGGATATTTGATAAGGTTTTAAAAGGTACCATTTTGAGGGGTCGTTAAGTCCTTATTTGATCACTTTTGTATCCGTTATTGCTTAATATCGCTCCTTTTCACTTTTAGGTCTCGTGAAGGCAAAATGCCGGAATGGCACTTATTTGGACGAAAAGGCGCCGAATATATGAAGAAAATGGCCAAAGTCAAAATCGAGACACTCACATGCTTCTTCGAAAGTATAAAGCACGGCGTCAAAAGCTATTAGCACGCCGTCCCAAAATTATTGAGACGATCCAACCCAAAACTCAGATTTTCAAGTGACGACATCCGCTTATGGAAGAGTAGGCCGCCGCTACTCGGACGGCCTAGATGCAATCCAGACGACGCCGAAGTCAAGAGGACGGCGTCACGGACTTAAGGTGACGCCATCGCAAGGTTAACGTGGCAAGACGAAACCCCACGAGCGGTGACACGGCGGTCACTAAACATAAGGTGGCCGCCGCAATTGTAATCTTATATATAGAATCCGAATTTTTCGGTCTTTGTGTGGAGAGTCTTTGGAGTAAAACCTAAACCGAACCTAAGGTGTCTTGTAAGATTTTAGGGTTTTAAACCCTATCTTACATCAAGATAAGTCTTTACTTCATTAATTCAATTATGTCTTTGATTATTTGTGTGTATGCTTGCATGTTCTCCATGTCCGTTATTTATTTGTGTGTTTGCTTAGAAGTATGAAACTTAATTATTGAATATTGATTGTTGTTTCTTATCTTAGTCGACTAATGATCTAGTAATGCGATAGGTCATTCGTTGTACTTAATGCTTGATTCATCTTTGTGAACCTTAGAATATAATTACCTCGAGTAATTGTAGGCTAAACCATCCAAAGAGCGCCTTAGAGTAGGAGTTTATAATCTAGTGGGTTTGTAGACAAGACCCTTTGGTAAGTTCAAGAGTTAGGAGAAACGATACCCTACAACTTTAGACACACAACGCAACTAGAATAAGACGTGACACTCAACCATCAATAGGAGATAATTAAGGAGTAATACAACTAAGTAAACACATCTTTAAACTATCATACGAGCACACATTAATTAGACATAGACTCCCACAACCTTAGTTTAGATAATTAGATAATAGTAGAGTAATCGGTAGAAATACCAACCCCAAATCCAATACCCGAGATTCGTACCTTTCCATTTTCATAAAATATAAAAGATAAAAATAATCTTCCTCAACCTTAACCTTAGCGTAGTAACTCCCTACTAGCATTCCTATTCCCCAGAGAACGATATCAATACCCGCCAAGCCACCCTAATTACTACACTACAACGATTAGGTTCATCGCCTGGGTGTTATAAAACTTGCTCAAGAAAAGGAAGTTCCTTTGACCCCGACGCGTGTGTGCGTTATCAAGAATCAAAGAGAAAAGGTGCTGTAAGTCGATATAGCACACGTAAGGACGATATAGTGAATTTCAATTTCCTCCAAAAAATAATTTTGAAAAATTTTGACTTCAAAATTTGAAATCCATATAAAATTCAATTTTAAGGTTGTAAGAAAATTTTGAGTTTTGACAATTTGACGTAAATTTGACCCGAAAAATTTGAATTTGGGCCCAAAAATTTGAATTTTTGACCAAAATTTTCACAGTTAAACCTAAATTTGAATCTCGCGTAAAAATTGAATGTTTAGTCTCCCAAATTTTTTTTTTGGAACTTGTGTTGATGGATCTTTGTAGTCGAATGAAACGTTGTTGATGAAGTATCCATAGGCGTAGAAACCACGTTAAGGCAAAGTAATGCTTATGCGTAAAAACACCAAACTTACGCGTAAAAGTGATATTTACGCGTAGGATTAGCTTACGCGTAAGAATTGAGAAACACTAGATTAGGCATAAACGGAAAGTTAGGTAGAAAACTTATCGTGGGATTAGCTTATCGTAGACAAGGCTTAGGCGTAGAAAAATCTTAGCGTAAAGAGTTCTACGCATAAGTTTGAGCTTATGCGTAAAATTGGGTTTTGCCCAAAAATCCTTTACACTATCACGAAGGTAAACGATATCCAAAGTCGAAGTGTTTTCGGGCTTATCAAGCAAGAAAACACCGAGTAAACTCACGCCGAAGATCAAACCACGGATGACTTACGCGTGGATTAGGGTTTCTTACGATTAGAAATTAACCAAAAGCGATTTACGCCCAAAGATGTTTCTAAACCGTTTTTGTGATGAAAGCGACTTCAATATCACCAAAATAACACAAAAGTGTGAAACTTGATGATCCAAAACTTGTAGACACGTTACGCGTAAGAATGAACACGCGTTTAAAATCAAGCTTAAAATCAATGAAATACACGTAATGTGCGAAACTTTTTGCCAAAAACAGATATTTTAACACCTAAAAATGTTGAAAGTATAAGAATCTTGGATTGAAAAGTGTAAAAAATGAGTTTTTAAGCATGACAAAGTTTGTGAACCGAGAGTTACACGTAAGATCAAAAATAACTTCCAAAACAAAAACCTTTTCACCCAACTATTTGGCGATTGATACCACTGTTAGGTTCCCATATTTATAACACAAGCATCAATATAAGAAATAGAAGAGAAGTGATCGGATGAACAATAACAAACACACACACGTATGATACTAAGAAAGGTTATGCGTAAAGTGAATGTATGAATTGAACAACCAACCCTCAGTGAGGGTTTACAAGCATGTTTATAGGAAGGAACTAGGGCAACATGCAAGTTCCTTCCTTTCCTTTATGGGCTTGGGCCAAGGCTCATGGGCTTTCTACATAAGCCTTGGCATGATTACTAACATAAAAGCCATATTAAGCTAACTATTACATATTAATTACTAACACTTGAAATCTAGTTTAGGAGTGATTCCAACAAAACTAAAACTCGAAACCCCACTCCGCTTTGATCCCCGCTCTAGCCTCTTCCATGGCTCTGCGTGCTTCCCCGGTCAAGTGGTCATATGGTTGCAAATAGAACATCATGTCTTTTTGTCTCGCTTTATACTCCTGCACTTCCACATTCTTTTTTGTATTGCCATAAATTCATCCCGTTCTTTCATCTTCAATTCTATGACACGTTCATTCTGTTGTGCCAACTCCGATATCATCATCTTTGCCAACGTCTCGTCATTCATAGTTCCCGACGATGCCGTTGAGCGCGCACCTTCTTCTTCCCAGCTTTTGCTTTGTCCATGCCCGGTGGTCGTCGAACTTCCTGCACATCATCCTCCTCATTTTCTTGAGCTTCAGCATTCAAATTAATACTAGCATCCCCAACTTCCGTGTTGAATGAACTAGACCCAGATGACTTGTATCTCTTGGACCTTTCACTTGATTCCTTTGCTAAAAACTTTGGAGCTTCAACTTCATTCCATTTGTCACAGCTTCTTAACACCTCCCAACAATGTTTGAGTGTGAACTTGTAACCGTATTCAGCTTCAAAGTTTAGCAGTGCCGTATTGTAGTAATCATCGTCTCCTGCTCCACTTATCGGATTCATACGCTTAACGTTATTGAACACTCTACAAAACCGAGCCACGTTCGGGCGCACCGTCTTCCATTTCCCATTAACCATATCGTATGTTCGGCGATCCATCTTTGTTTTGCTCTCTATGTACGCCTTTACGTCAGTCCAAAATCCATCAGCTTTCCTCGCGTTACCTCTGGCACTATCTTCATAAACATGAATCCAACCTTTGCACAACGCAATTTCTTCATCTTGGGTCCATGGAATCATTCGGGATGGCTCCTCGGTTTGAGAAGTCCTAGCCTTGCGTCTTTTCGACACCTTTTGGCAGTCTGCGGTTAAGGCCAATTCTTCGACGGGAGATTCTTCACGAGACCGGTTTTGATAAAATTCATCTTCAAAAAAAGGGGAGTACATTTCTTCATTTGCAAATGAAGAAATAGGAGACATGGTTTGTTGTCTATGAGGTTGTGATGACGAACCACCCCTTTGTGTTTGTGACAAGTAGTTTGGGTTATCAAATGGGAACGTGTTTTGTTGTGAAAAATGACTAAACGCGTTTTGTTGTGCGAATTGGCTAAAAGCTTGTTGTTGTTGATGTTGTTGTGGATATGGGTTACGGTATGGTTCGTTTTGGTATGCTTGGTTATAGAATGATTGTCCTCGAAAGTTGATTTGTTGGTTTGGCGAAAGAGTATTTCCTAAATTGAAGGTTCCTTTGGGTGTCGGTGGATTGCTTCGGGGATTTCTTCCTCGGAAACGATTGGTGTTTGGTGGTGTTTTTTCTTGAGACATGGTTTTTTTAAAGAAATATGTAGTTATAAAATGTAGTGTGTGTTTTAGAAAATATATTTGATGGGTATTTATAGGGAGAAAATGGGGTAGTGGGATTTTTTTTATTTATTTTTTTTATTATTATTTTTTTAATAAAGCATGAAACGGTCGGCACATAAATCAACAAGGTGAGTAAGTCACCTTAATGTGTCTTGGTTTGTGAACCTCACTCGTGACCTTCTACCCTATGCATGGTACTCACTCGTGAGTAAACCACTCACTTTGCCACTCACGGATCCTTGTCGAGTAGTCTTAGAGTTTCATTATGTATTTGCTAAGAATTATTTTACATATTAAACTTTTCTCATAAGGGACTCCTTTTTACTCTTCATCTAAAAAATATCGATGGCTTAAATTAAAAGCATTTTAATATTTCACTAATTTTTTTAATTTAAATATCTTTTAAACCGTTAATCATTAAGCAAAAATAAAACACCATCGTGACGAGCATTTAATTCTTTTTCTATAGATAGATACTTTGATGTACTTTCGACAATTTTTTTCCCCTTTTTAACGTTTTTTGTCTTTTTTTCATTTTTTTTCTTCGTTGTTAAAACAAGTATGAGAAATCATATATAATTAAACACTAATTTAAATATTATAATATTATCAAATGTGATACTAGTGTTAAATCACATATGATATGTAATATCAATGTGATTTAACACTTATATCATATGTGATATTATTAGAATATTCAAATTAGTGTTTAATCACATGTGATTTTTTCATTCAAATTTCAATAACGAAAAAATATATATAAAAAAAACTGTGAGAAACACGAAAAAAAAATATTGTCGAAAGTATATCAAAGTGTCTATCTATAGAAAGATAATTAAATGCTCTCGTAATGGTATATTTTTTCGCTTAACGATTAACGGTTTAAAAGATATTAATATTTGAAAAAAAATAATGAAAATGAATTTTTTTCAAATTGTTGAGATTAATCACATCAATTAGATCAAACAAAGATGGAAGATGGTGATTGATCCCTTAGTTTGTAAGAAAGGTTTGATATGTAAATGATCTTTAATCTTATATATATCGTATCAATAAAACGTATCACCTACGGAGGTTTCATTGTTTAACATGGTATCGGTCTAAGTCTAATCCTCAGACCTATGTGAATAAGTTGAGCCGCCTCCTTTATAACACACCGGAAAAAAATAATAATAATAAAAAAAAAAAAAAAAAAAAAAAAAAAAAACTTTGCTTTTGTTTTGTATCTTTGCTTCTTTTACTTTCTTGCATAATGAAGATTAATCTTGACGATATCGATGTCTACATCAACAAATATGTTATTTCTTTTCTTCTCGCATTTATTTCTTCAACCTTCTTGGAGAATTGCTTGCATTCTTGGAATTCTTAATCAACAAATTATGTTTTTATTGCGTTAATTTGTCTTTTTTTTTTTAATTTATTACTTTTACCCAAGATTTTGTGATTTCACCGTGCAACCTGCGAAAGAGTATTAGAAAATAAATATGGCTCAAGCCTGAATTTAGATCTATTATAATTTCATTTTGTATTTGCGTATATATATTGTATCAATAAAACTCCTATCATGAATATTGAAATATATCCTTTTATAATTTATTCAAACCTTTAACCCATGTTGTTTTTAAGTTGTCTAATTGACACGACTAATACTTATATAATGTTATCCTCAAACTCTCGAATATTTAAACCACGATCACATCATCTTTGTATAATACGATACGTTTTAATAATCAAATATTATGACGCATTCTACGACATATTAAACGTTGTTGACACGACACAAGTTATATTCAAAACAATATAGATTATGATGTGATCATATATTCATTAAGGGTTTGAATAATTGTATATCACAAAACTTAATTAATCAACATATATATACGTATGTAATTGACACGTATAGTAACTTTGAAAAATTAAAGAGCTTGAACTATTTTGGAATAGAATACGTAATTGCAAAAGGTTCACACACTTTCGTATGAAAATATACGGTTCTCTCTTTGTGTAGAAACAAAAATATTTCCTTCCACGCATCAAGCTTGTTCATGTCGACCATTTAGACCTGCCTTTGAGGCACAAATATAAGCCCAAAACGAACAAATTGTTGACTTTAAGTTTATAAAGAATGTTTGTTTATATATTTATATTAATAAAACTAGACTCGATGGGACCGCATACATTTGAATCAAAAGGCTCGTAGAATAGTAACAAAAGTGTTGAAAATAGCTTGTTGAATCAAATTTGAGCTTAGTCTAATAGCCTCAAAAGCGAGTTTAAATTAACCTCATCAAAAGGACCTTGTCTTGTTTGCATGGCTGTTTCTTTCCCAAAAGAAGTCAACATTGTAATTGACGGGCATAAAATTTGTAAAGATACTTTGCAAGTGGCTAATAAAAGCAAGTGTTGCCAACTCCAATATCGGTTCCTCCTCTTTAAAGCAAACCAAAAAGCGTAACTAAAGCAAGCTGGATTAGAAGCTCTAAAATGTAGCTTTTAAAATACATTAAGAAAAAAAAATCTTTCAAAACTTATATTTATCGTTATATATGATGTAAAGGTTATGACTTATGGTCATGATTCGCATTGTATCCTAATATCAGTATCGTCATGTTTCTAACAATGTAGTCCATGCGTACAATATTTGCGTACAAACTAAACCTTTTTCAAATTGTTTGAACTGTAAACGTGTTTTCTTATGTTAGTTACACGCGTGGTCGAGATTAACCGAATACCTGTTCTAAAAAAATACTCCTCACTACTTATTTCGCAATTGTGTTATTGGGCTGTAACATATCAACAATTATTCGTTACATTTGTTTGTTGCGCTTGCTTTTGGGTTCTGTTTGCTTAATTGTATCAAAGTGTTAAGCCGCGCGATGGGCTTAAAGGACTTCTTTCTGATATTTAAGCCTTGTTTTGCAGTTGTTATGTTAAAGAACTGCTGCGGCAGCACTAATATTCATTTGCATTAATCGAATGTTTTGAAAAGTGGTCACTTTTAGTATTATATACTAATGGCATGGGCCCTTAATGTATGTTCCATAATATTCGTATAAATAGAACTGCTTTAAAACTGAATAGTACAACAAATTTAATTTTTTGAAATACAATATTTTTCTCTCCTCAATTATTTTTGAAATATACAAATCATATTTGTATGTCTATTTTTAAGTTCATTACTTAGGTCTTAGGCCTACAAATCAATTTTCATATATATTGTTATTGCAAATCTATACGGACCGTTTAAATTTACTTACTTTAAATCCTAACCGTGTCAATCCCGATTTTAGATAGCCGTTAGACTGGATGATCAAACGATCTTATCCGTAGGATCTCATGTTGGGATATTTATTGATTTGATGATACAAAAAGGACTAAGATCGCCAAGATGGAATTCCAGAAAATATGGAGGATTCTAGAAGACTTGTTTAAAAAGAAAAAAGATAAAGATTATAAAAGATTTAGTTTCCTAATACAATTATGTTTCCTTTGTAAGTCTAGATGAAACTCTATAAATAAAGAGATTCCTAGACATAGTTTTGTATGTGTTTATTCATGTTTTAGAAACACATTGACGATCTCCCCACTGGAGATCGTCCAAACGCCTCAAGGTCAAGTCCTTGATCCCTGTTACATGTTGTGTAACACGTTCTACCTTGATCAAGTAGAATTGCGGCGTATATGATGTAAAACCTTGTTAATAACAAAGTGTTTTGTTTAATTCTGCTGTGCATATTGTTTATCTTTGTTATTATGTATCCTAGTCGAGTCTATAATGATCTTCACAATCTGCTCAACTACTAATGTAACCACCCAGTACGTGCAACAAACATCTCAAAACGGCTTTCACTTCAACTATAATTGCATTACAAGTAGATGTTCATACTCATTCATCTCACTTCCACTCTTAAGCATCATTATATTTACTCGTTTCATAACCTACGGTGGTGGTAAGTGCATAATCTTATTATTTTATTCACCCGTTTAAGTAAGGTGAATACATGATTACATGATTATTATATGGTTTTGTTACTTTATGTTTCAGAAAATCTAGTCGTCTGACGATTTCATGCAATCTAATACGAAATTTGTAAGTATTATCCATCAGATCGACTTGTAGTTTGATCTCAGTCGTATAATAATGGTATGTGTATTTCCATCTTGGCAAATAACAAGATAACACGTATGCATCAGCGATTAATTAAACAGTAACCATCCTTCAACGACCCCCCCCCCACACACACAAGTTTCCCACTATCCCAAAATGTGCTTTAACCTCCCTTTTCTTTTCTCTCTTAAACGTCTTTCAGCCACCTCCATCTCATTCTATCGTATATATCATCTTGAATTATCTATCGTGGTGCTAATTATAATTGTTCGAATTATATATTAGTTTTGAAGGATCAAAGTAAAATCATAGAATGGTTGCCAATAAGTTGACCGACTTATTGATCAAATCGACATTGGCTACACAAATTCATTTACTTTAATTTGAACTATATAAACTTTCTATTTTAGTCTTTTAGATAGCCGTTGTTAATGTTGCAATTAGATCTCAGCTATGGGATCATAATCCGTGTATTTCGTCTTTTGCTAATAAGAATGAAACACGTAAGCATTTAAATGATCAAAACACTCAGGGATTTTAGTTGGTTTAGTTACTTTGGTGTGAAACCAATTAGTACCTTTTTTTTTCTAATTTTTAGTTAATTTGTAAAATATGTTATATATCTTGTAATAAATTTTATTTTTAATGCTAATGCGCGTTTTCACAACTACCCTATTAAAATAGTAGAAATGACAACTAAAAAAATATGGTCATTTACACAGTTTATTTGATAACACAATGTTTGCTAGAATAGGGACTCACGACGGAAAAAATGTAAGATTCGACCAAACATGATATTATTAGACAAGTTTAAGGACAAACGGTGTATTTTACTCTATATAAAAATATGTAATAAAAGTATTTCAAAAACAATCCCCTAAACTATGGAACAAACTAAAAAAAAATACCTTAAACTCTTACTTTTTACAATTTTCTTATACGACAAATTTCTATTTATCAAATATATGATAAATATTTAGCAATTTTCTTATTAAACAATATGTACCAATTAAAAGGTATTTAAATTTAAAATAAAATGAGTCAAATATTGCAATACTTTTTACTTACGTTATAAAATACAGTGATAATTTTTTTTTATTTTAATTTTTTTTTAATTTTTTTTTTTAAATCAACGTCTTACTCTTTAGATGATAGATCAAAATTTAGCAAAGTATTTTTAAAAAGTATATAAAAAGGGTCTATAAACTGCAAATAAAATGAACTCAATATTACAACTTACCGCCCTCTTTCTTTTGATTGAGAGTTGGGAAACCTGAATCTAATGCTTTTCACTTACATATGTTTTTTAAATAAATAGTGATTAAAACTTCAAAATTAATTTCTTATTTTTCCATTAATTTGTCAAAATGGTTACAAATGATTGAATGATTTTTATTTATTTATTTATTTTTGTTTTTTTGAAAAAGCAACTAACAATCTCACAATATACAAACCACAAACTATCTTACATGTTTTAAGCATGACTTGAACCCACAATCATTTTAATTGGAGAGCTTCTCACACAAGTAGGGATACCATTAAGATACAAGTCTTTTGATACAAATGATTGATTAAATAATATTGACGGTAATAAATAAAAAATAAAAAATTTGCATTATACCATTTAATTATATATAAACACATGAAATCACCATATGCAATAGAAAAATTAATTAAAAGATTTAACTAATAAAATAGTAAACCGCCCGAACGCCTGGATACTTAATCCTCGTTGTTTACCATTAGCGTTTTATGGCGATAAACTCAATCAGCTACTAAGCATAATTACTTAGAGGAAGATGCATTCTATGAACATTAGAGGATTATCTACGAATAGTGGCGACGGTTTATAATAGCGTTAATATGTGTGTACAAACTTTTTTATTTATATATAGATGTGAAGTAAGTGAGAGTAAAGAAAATAAATGATTTAAATTATAATTAAGTATTTAAATATTTAATATATTGCATCGCATTTTATACATAAAAATATTTTAATCAGACAACATTTCTTATTTTTAAAGTTGTAACCATAGACGGATGTATGTAGCAAGTATGGGGGCTGGTGCCCTCTATGGCTAGCAGAAAAAGTTAGATTTTAGTGTATATATCTATACTACTATATAAAACATTTGAGACTTTCTAATATAAGAAGTCTTCAAAAAATTAAGACCAAAAACATGTCCTTAATAGGAAATTAAAGAGTCATTAGTCAATGAGATTTGAATTGTAATTTCATTTGATGTCTTAAAGAGCTCAATTAAATATAGATATCTTCCATTAAACATGTTTAATGAAAAAGAAAACTACAATATAATTTAGAAAAAAGGCCTAATCATTAATACATTTTTAATTTATGCTTTTAATCTATACTATAAATTATGGGATATAAATACCAACAAACAACCTCTGATCAACAACCAACCACAAACAAAACACTGTCTCACTCACGTCTCACGAGATCAACATCTTACAAAAAAAAAGCAAGATCATGCATTGCATTGCGTTGCTTCTATATATATATATATATATATATATATATATATATATATATATATATATATATATATATATATATATATATATATATATATTTTTTAATTTTTTTTTTTTTTGAAAGTGTAAAACTCAAAACTTAAATTGCTCCCTTCGTATCTAAACCCAACATTCGATTCTTTAAAACTTTATAAATCGCCCGTCTTTAAGTAAAAATCTTGATTTATCATTCTGGTCCTAGTTTTTCTTTCGATTTTGTTGCTATTGTCCAAATTTTTTTGCCTCGCATCCTATTTTTCTTGGATCCGCCACTGGTCGTAATCAAATGTGTTTTCTCATTATACCTGGCGTAGATGCTTTGTGTAACCAAAAGATTTAACTAAGTGATAAACACATCGTTGAGTTTGCCCCTTTCCGCTCCTGCATTTAGCAAGCAATTTACTAGTTGTTCGCATCTGAGCGAAGCTACTGGGATAGCTCTTAGTTATACAAATGGTTGAGGGTCAATTCTCTTTTTGCCTTTGTTTTGTTATCAAGCAACAAATAAAAATCGTTACGTATAGTAATGTTATGACATCTAGTCATTAGATATCTTAGAAGGTCTACGCCTGCGTGTGACGGGTATCCGGTGATTTTAGCGGCGATCGGTGGTTGCGGTGTAAGCGTGGTTGAGGAGATGCGGTGGTGGAAGTGTAACTGCTGTGCGGATAGAGAGGTCCAGGTGGGTTGTTTCACCTATGGTGGTGGTGTAATTGTTTATGTTTTACGTGGGTATTTAAATAAAGCAATTTATTCTGAAATATATTGCCATAAATACTCTTAAATTTTCGGTTGTAACATATGTGTATGTATTGAAACAATATGTAGGCCTTTTTATTAAAGGGTTTTAAAAGCGTTAAAGTCGTATTGACCATTTTGTATTAAAGAACTTTTATTACAAAACATATTGATCCATGTGATTAAAAGTATTGACCGATATTATCAACAACGTTTCTTAAATGACTTGCTATTTCTTAATAAAGAAATGTTTTTGTCTTAAAAAGTTTAAGACTACTTTATATAGAAAGTCCCAAACCTTTTATAAAGTAGTATAGATAAATGTTGTTTTCAAAAGATTAGTTTTATAATTCAAAAAAAGCTAGCGGCGCAGTTTATTGCTTGTTCGTTTTCCACCATTATCTAAATCCAAATTGAAACAGACATTGAATATGAAATAAAAACAATATTAATAAAAAATAATAATAATAAAATACAATTGAATCCATGCAAGAAACTTTTTTGTTAGAATTTATATTTCACAACTTGTCGAATGCTTTTTGGTTTCATTTACAAACTAAATAATTGGCCATGTTTATGCTTGTTTGTAGGATGTGACGATGTGTGTGTATGAACTACGAAGGGGGAAAGAATAAAAGCCTTGAATATTTTGTTGCTAAGAGTG
Organism: Chrysanthemum lavandulifolium; assembly: GCA_022545495.1. Taxonomy (NCBI): domain Eukaryota; kingdom Viridiplantae; phylum Streptophyta; class Magnoliopsida; order Asterales; family Asteraceae; genus Chrysanthemum; species Chrysanthemum lavandulifolium. The sequence continues at coordinate 220,010,803 of CM040239.1, read as the reverse complement.
TAGAAATCCTCCAAATCACAACGAATGTAGCTAGGGGTGTTGATTGGTTCGGCTTGTTCGATTCAGTTTTTGGTTAAATTTTTTTTTCAACTCGAAAACCGAATCGAACTAGAATTCAATCGAACCGAACCGAACCGAACCGAAAACCGAATTTGAATTCGGTTCGGTTCTTGGGTTGACCCGAATAACCCGAATTTCACTATTTATTGTTAAAAAATTAATAATTACGTAGATATTTCACATAAAAATATTTTTTTATATTAAGATAATATGTTAATAGTATTTATATATATAAATATATAAAAAATATATACATATATATAAATATATAAAAAAATGTATATTTTTATATGAATTCGGTTTTCGGTTTAGATTGCAAACACATATTCAACCCGAAAAACGAATTAGTAGTTCGGTTCAGTTCGATTTTAACAAATTCGGTTCGGTTATTAATTTGGTTCAATTATTTTGGTTCGGTTCGGTTTCGATTTTGGTTTATTCCATCATTTCGGTTTTTTTCTCGCCCCTAAATGTAGCTGTGCCTCTTTCTTTTTGAATGTGTAAAGGGAGACAGCCCAGTAAGCCTGCTGTTGGGCCGGCTGCCGTGGACCTGTAGTTAAGCCAGATGAGTCAGCCACATGGGCTGTTGTTGAGTTTGGGCCTGACGACTTTGGTAATAGTTGAGCTATTGTGTGCACAACTTTTATACGACTTTTGTAGTAGGGATATACTCCTTGGCATCGAGAAAATTATTCAAATTTCATAATTGAGCTATTGTGTGCACAACTTTTGTACGACTTCACAGTTTTAAACCGAACTGTTTAGTTTGGATTGGTGATCCAAGAAACTGTTGTATGAACTTATTATAAACCAGTAGAGTTATCATCCTATGCATCATAAAAGTATCTAAAGATCTTAAATATGTTGATGTTAGTTGAAAATATTCGTATTATCTTTAAGCAAAGGTATCGGGGTCAGTTTTTTTTTGCTTATGTGATTTTATAAGAAATGAAGCATATTTTTGTCTTAATAAAAAGAGCCCGAGTTCTAAAAGATGTGTTCACTACGTGTTGGATAAAAACTACTAACAAACCTTGAAACTAGAGCAGAACTTGACTCATAGTAACTATACACTAATCTCAAATGTCACATTTTATTAAGATAAGAATGAGCAAAGAAGAATATACGAACTAACTTTCCTCTCATCTTCTTTTAAAAATTCGAGAGAGTATAATCCCCATACAATTAGAATTTCATGAGACGGTTACATGTTTTGCTTGCAAACCAAGCAACTCGTTTCCTAATATAAGTATATATAATCTTAAATTTTATTTAAACTAAATAAATTAAATCTTTTATTATTATTTAAGTCACATTTAAACCCTTCTAAGCATTGTTAATACATGTAATACTATGTTTTTTTACTAAGTATCTTCCTTTTATAAGAAGAGATTGTGTTCTACAAGAAAACATAGATAGGTAATGCTGTTATCTTACGCAATGTGTCTTTCTTGTTCTTGTTCATGAGTTGTGTTTTGCAACGAAAACAATCATGAGTACTTAGATAATATTAAGAGACCCCTCTTTTTTTATAGTACAAAATTCTCAAAAAATATTTTGTAGTTTGGAGTTAGTATTTAGGAAGTATTTTGTATGTTCAAGAAATCTCTTTGCTGTTTTTGTAAATGCTTTTAAACACACTTTCCTATTTTAGTTTCTTGTTTTTTTAGAGCTTTTACATACCAAATAGAGAATGACTTCTTCACCTTTCAATTTCCGATTCCAAACTTGAAAGGTTTGTTATCAAAATTAATCAATCTTTAAATCTGTCAAAGAAATTACATCCATTTATATATTTGTCAAAAGTTATTGTTAACCATCAAACTCAAAGTTCCATTTTTGTATAAACTTAGCATATCGTATATTTATGAATATTTGAAATTATTGGTTATTGATGTGTGATTAAATCTTCATTTCGTCACCTAGCTTGGTTTGTATGGGCGCCACGTCTCATAATATTAAAGCATGCGTCATGCAATCGGCCTAAGATCCAATAATATACGTCTTTCTAACTAGCTGATCAATATTTAAATAGTTTATACAGATACATACAATGATATCGATAGTAATTTAAAAACTTTGGAAGAAAGATGTCTACTAAGCTGTTCGGTTGTAACTAGGTAGGACGTAAACAACTTTAAAAATGATTAAACTTCCATGAAGTAACAAAATATCTTCTTCTTCAAAAGCATCGTTGGGTCAACGTCAACTAATTTACGTAAATCTTTGAAACCCCTTTGTGTACACATGAACTACTAAACAACCCTTCTTCTTTTGTTTCTGGCGTAAATCGCACAAAAAAATATTATGTTAATATAAATTTTAGGTATTCAATATTGTTTTTCTCAATTTAAGGTATTTAAGTTATTTATTTGTGTAATGTAAGGTTTTCTTTTACTTTTTAAAAAATAGCATGAGTCATTTTTTCAACTAAATTGGTTAATTAATATGATATATTATTATAATTGAGCATTTAAAAGTCATTTCGGCTAATATTATGACCGGCAATCACTTCTGAAAAGTAAAAAAAACTTGCATTGCACATAAAATAACTTGGATATCTTATATTGAGAAAAAAATTTGAGTACCTAAAATTCAAATTGATTTTAGTTATGATACATTTTTTTTGCGATTTACCCTTGTTTCAAATACTTAAGTGTGTGACATAGATCTAAACAGGGACGGAGCTAGGGGTGCCCGCGGGTGCACGTGCACCCATGGAATTTTTCGATATAGGATTAATTTTTGAAAAAATTACCGATTTTTTAAAAATGTATCTTAAATCTTGGCGTGCGTCAAAATATCTCTAGTATTATTTAGTCGGTTTACTTACAATTAAAAAATAAATATAAAATTTTGTAAAAGCCCAAATATGACAAAATCCAAAGATAAAACAAGTTTAATAAATTAAAACACAAAAACCAAATATGAAATAGGTTTATCAATAAAACAAGTTTATTCATTATCCTAACAATTTGTAAAATCCAAAATTAGAGAGTATAAACGAGTTCGACATATATCATTCAATTGTTTATTATATCTTTTAAAGTTTTCTTTTTGATTGGTTGTTTAAAATTGATAGTATGATGATTCATTGATTTGGGATGTTAGAAGTAGTATTAGATATTTTTTTGCTTGTTAAAAGCGTTTAATGGAATTGAAGACTTGAAGTGTCCTTTTTTGTTGCGTATATTATTTATATTGTTCACCAATTGTTAGGATTAATCATCTTATAGTCTTTTTTTTGCTGCGTATATTAGTTATATTGTTCACCAATTGTTAGGATTAATAATCATGTAACAGTGATATGAAATTGTGTGATTTGTATTTAAAATATTTCGTGCAATGGCTCTAATTTGTAGTTTGTTTATTGTAGGCTAAAATTGGGAGTTATCTAAAAGAAAGTCATTCGATAACGATAATGATACTATTGGTGAAGAAGGAACAAATGGTTGTGGTTTTGAGGTATGTTGACAAATTCGGTGTTTTAAAGGAGAGATTTCGGTATTATTCATGTAAAGAATACATCTTCTTCACTCTAAAAGTCGCTATTGATTCTTTATACGCTCGTTCCGAGTTTTATTTTTGAAAGAAGAAAAGAAGTGGGTAGAAAACAAAATAAATTCGTGTTCACGAGTTTATTTTAGGAGAGAAGAGAAAGAAAGAGAGTAATTTTGGCTAAACTTCTCTCCAAAACTTTCTCTCAAAAGTGGGATGATTTGGAGAAGTTATATTAGGAAGCTTTAAATAAATAAAGTTACTTAAATGACCTAATATAAAACATAACTTTTATATATAACCAAGGTATAATTGTAAAATCATCATTATCTCTTCATTTCTCTCCTAACTCGGGAACATGATATAAAAAGTTTAATTTCATTCATCTCCTCTTATTTTCTGCCCATTTTTAACTCTCCTCTTCCTTTCTTTCATTTAAAAAACTTGGGAACAGATTAATGAACACAACTTGAGTGTGCAACAGGTAAGAGTTCAATATTAAATCTTAAATATCTTCTATTTTTAGCAAGTTATTATTTGTTTTACATGTAACATGTTAATTAAATATTTGAAACAGTTGCGAGGACAAGGTTACGATGGAGCAAGCAATATGCGTGGTGAGTTTATTGGTTTAAAAGCTCTAATCCTAAAAGAAAATGATTCGGCATATTATACATTGTTTTGCTCATAAACTCCGGTTAGTAGTTGTGGCTGTTGCAAAAAACCACAAGAGTGTTAGAGACTTGTTTGATGTTTTATCCACGGTGACAAATGTTGTTTGTGGCTCTTGTAAGCGAAAAGATATCTTGCGAGAAAGTCGCGAAGAAAGAATAGTAAAAGAAATAGAAAGGTGAAATTGAAATAAGGAGAGGAAAAACCAAGAAGTTACCATTGCACGAGCTGGAGATACAAGATGGGGTTCTCATCATAGAACTATCACTAATTTGATACAAATGTTTCCGGAGGTTCTTAAGGTTCTTCACTATGTTGAGGAAGATGGTGATACTATCTCTAACCGTGGAATAGCTTTTGGTCTTATAAAGTATTTCAAAACACTTGATTTTGTGTTTTTATTGTACTTGTTGTTGCATATAATGGGGCTTACTAATACATTGTCACGACATCTTCACAAGAGCGATCAAACGATCTTAGAGGCTGTTTCATTGGTAAAAGGAACCAAAAGAGCATTGCAAGAGTATAGGGCATCAGGTTTTGCTTCACTTTTGAAGAATGTAACTTCATTTTGTGGTAAACATGATATTGAGATGGTAAATATGGTTGACTTTCATTCAAGAGGCCGAAAGGATAGAATTACAAATCAACATCATTTCGAGGTTGATATATTCAACACTGTTTTGGATATGCAAATTCAAGAGTTTGGAGATCGTTTTAGTGAGGGAAGCACCGATTTACTTGATTGTATGGCGGCATTGAGCCCACATGATTCATTTTCAGAATTTAGTATATCAAAGTTAGTGAAACTTAGTGAGATGTATCCGCGTGATTTTACTTATATAGAAAGGTTAAATCTTCATACAGAACTTGGAGTCTATTATCAGATCATGTGTAACGATAAAGATTTCACTAACTTGGATAGTATTGCCAAAATTCTTTGAGAAGATGGTGGATAACAAAAATATACATCTTATCCTTTATCGGTTGTTGAAGTTGGCTTTAGTCTTGCTTGTTGCTACTGCTACGGAAAAATTTAGAATCAATTAACGAAAGCATATTTTTCATACAAAAAATTTAGAATCAATTAAGGGTTTAGAGGGAGTTATCTTGGTACCAAATGTGAGAGATTTTGAAAAATCTTTTTGAAAAATTTCGAATCAATGGTATGCAAGATGTGAAGAAGATTTTGAAAATCTTTTGAAGATATTGAAGAGAAGAATTATCTTCATTTTTTTAGGATAAGTGCTCGATATTTATGAAAATCGATTTTGCGTAGCACTTTCCTTTCTTTAAAGATCGGGTTGCAAGCGGAAATACTTACAAGCCATTATGTTTTTAGGAATAGTGCTTGAAAAGTATTTAAAACCTTTGATTTGGTTAAGCACTTTCCTTTCTTTAAAGCACGGGTCTGAGGCGATGTGTTCGAAGCCATTATATGAAGTCCGGGTTTCGTCTTGAAGTATCGGAAGCCATTAAGAAAAAATTTTTGAGAATCGACATGTTTTAGAAAACATTTAAAGAACTCTCGCTCAAGCATCTGTACATGTCCGTATCATTGTTGAATAACATTTCTAGAAGCGTCTGAAATATCGATTATCTGAGAGACATGTCGTGAGAAGAATATTTTGGATTTTTGGTTTTATATTGTTTTTGTATTTTTGAAAGTTTTCTAATTTTGTATTTTGTTTTTGATTTTATAGAAGAAAAGGAAAATCAAAAATAGAAGATATAGAGAATGAAGAGGAAGAGTTCTGAATTGGAACCTACGATGAAATTTGGTTCGAGATATTTGATTCACCGCAACCAAAGTCGAAGAGATTTTACAAATAACGATGTTAGAAGTATTTGATTCCTCATGCGAGGTGTTCACCGTCAGCAGATTATATTGGTTTCTACTTCCTTATCATGATGATTGTCACTATTATTTGTGTTGGTGCAAGTATCAAAAAATTTCCGGTGGGAATCCATCTAAGACCTACTTTGTTGAAAACTTTTCCGTGGGTATCCACTAAGGTAAGATCTAGGAGTTTTTCTTTTCGGATGCGTGAAGACTCATTTTTGAAAAACTAGATCTGAAGAGATCCACCTATTAGGTTTCATACCATGTTTATCTTATCAGCGGGTTTGTTTACGTAAGGAGTCTTAGTGGATTGTACCTTGGCATCATGATTAGCTAAAAAGCACATTTTTGACATGTAGGACAGATGATTCAACATTCTTGTTTAGAGCAGCTACCTTAACTTTGTTACTACAGTCATTTGGCAAATGATTCTTGTTCGAAAAAGACTTAGAATTTCTATTGTTGTTTTCTACATGCTTAGCATTCTGCTTCCCATAACTACTCTTAGATGCAAGCCAATCCCTAGTTTTGTGAATTGTGTTCCTAGGTAATGGTTTACAACTACTAGTATTGCCTTGAAATCTTGTAGAATTCATCACCTTAGATGTTGCACCTAAAATTCCGTCTTTTCGAGTTTGTGCCTTTTCCTATCTTCTTCAGATAGTGATTGTTGACCATGTCGTTAGAACCAATGATTCTTTAGCTGGATTTTTGGTCACATTCCGTGTACTATTCTTAGAAATGCCGGTGTAATCACATTTTCTTTATCAAAACAGGTTTTCAAAACCTTTGATAATTCTGTTTTAATTGGCAAAGACTGTGGGTGATTGTTTTGACATATCATTTTCTCATTGACTTTTGGAGGCGAAATAGACATTTTGGTTTGAAAACCGGTTTAGGAACATTTGTTTTCTCCTCGGTCAATGGTTTTGCAAACTTAGTATCCACAACCTTCCCTTTTATACATTCCAATGAGCTCTCAAAAATCATTTTGCTCTTTCATGTCCTTGTAGGCACTCTCATCTGACAGTTTGTCATAATTGCATTCCTCAAATTTTTGATCAAGTTGTTTAAAATAGGACAAGTTTTCTTTTCAAGTTTTTCAAGAGCTTTTTCATATTTTGAAACAATTTGGAGGTCTCGGTTGGAGTCTTTCATGATCTTCAACGAGAATATGTTTGTAAGATAATGGACATGATATCGATAGTCATAACATCTTGAAGAGAATCATTCAAATTTTCCAAAAGTTTGATTTGTTCAACACATTCATTAGCTTGCTTTACGGGATTTATGGTCCTTGACAAAGTCGATTGTTTCTTTCAAAAGCGCTTGTTCAAAATGAATTACCCTCGAATTGATGTTATTAAGCGGAGGGCAATTTGAGTTTCAAAAACACTTTCGTTTCGTCATCATGACGAGTAAACCAGATGTTAGTAGTAATATTGGTTTTAGTTTTAACTGTCTCTTGAAGTCTCCCAATTCTAGTTTTATCTTCATCTAAAATGCTTCTCGCATCACTTGTGTTAAAAGGATTGTTTGAAGACATTTGTTCGATTATCGAAAGAGATTGTGAGACAACAACAGGTTTTGAAACTGGTGTTGACACACTGTTTGAAACACTTGGCGTGATGGAAAACTTTGACTTTTCTTTTTGTGTAACAAAAGTAATTCCATTAATTTTGTTCCATTTGTTATAATCAATTGGTTTTAGATCTGGATTCTTTTGTTTCATTTTAGATCTACTCTCATCAGATAGTTCTAACGTTTCATGAGAATCATGAACAATTATGGGTTCATGCACAGCTTTTCCATTATTCAACACATTCTGTTCTTTCTGAGCTTTCTTGAGGAAACAAGGAGGTGTGTTACCAAGAGCCATTTTTTGTGTTTTATGAAAGTACGTATTTGTTTGATTAATCAGCATATTAGTTGATTTAGCTGAATGACCCGTTGTAACAAGCAAATTTTCTAATTTTTGATTTTTCATCTTTATCAAGAATTTCATCAAGAAGAGAATCTTCTCGTTTTGAAAAATCGATAATCAACTGTTTCTTCTCTTTTCAAGATCGAATCGTTGCTTTTTGTTTAGAAAGTTGGTCTTTAGTTCGAAAATTTCCTTGTTTAAAGATTTTATTTTTAAGTTCAAATTCACATCAAGCGTGTTATACTTGATTTGCAATTGATTTTCTCTTAAAACGGAATCTCGATAACCAATTTCTAATTATGACTCTTTGTTTTGTGAAATTCAAAACTTTTGCGTTCTCCTTGTAATTCTCAAGCTCACGGTCAATTTAGCATTAGCGGCCTAAACTTCGCGATTGACCGTTTTATCTTTCTCAATCTCAATACCACAATTATTAATTAATGTTTCAAAATAAGCACGTGTTTCCTCATCATTAGCACCATTCTGTTCAACTTGACCTCCATTAGGATCCATATATGGAGTTTCGAGTTAACATTGCTATTAACTTGCTCTCCACATATGTGTCATAATAAGGTTCGGAGACACGAAATGTGGCTTCTCATGAGTAAGCAGGTTAGCAACATTACTATAATTTGGTACCTCATTGAGTGGATCATGTCATAGGCGGGAGGTGTTTCAAAAGTATTGCATGATGTCGTGTCTGTTGGTTGGTGTAAGACAGTGGTTGCATTTACGTTTGCTTTATCTACCCGTCACGGATTCCGAGTCGTATTCCTCATCGATCGACTCTATTCCGATTCTTCTTTCGGTGCTAACATCAATATGTACTTGAGTCTTTCAAGCCGTCATTGGTTTGACAACGTATTACGAGTCAACATAACCTAAATCTTGGTTGTGGGGTTCGGAGGTAGCATTACGAACCGAAGTCATAAAAGCAGTTATTCCCATTCGATATCCCATATTCGATTCTGTCAACCGACCCTCGATTGCCAACATCTTGCCACATATTGCATCGATTCCCTAGTTGTATACCCGTAGCAAATCCATGCGATTCTAATAACATCAACCATTTTCCTCCTTGACCCATATGCATACTCGGTTGAGCAAGCTGCGGATTATCGATGAAATCCATTGGTTGTTGTTATTTGGTGTAGTGGGACTAATGTTTAATTCATTGTTGTATGAAGCAATAACATTTTTGAAAGGAGTTTGGAGCGATCATGCTCGATTGCCATTGATGAAGGTATGTGTTGATGATGTATGATAAAGTTGATGTAGGATCGATTCAACGATAAAGGAGTTGTGTTTAATAAGGTATGGCCGTTTGAAGTTTCTTGAAAATCGACTTGTAAACTTGTTCTTAGTAGTAAAATTTTTGTCCTAAAATTTGAAATTCACCATAAAATTCAATTCTAAGGTTGTATGAAAAATTTGAGTTTTGACAATTTTGACCCCAAATTTGACCGAACAAATTTGAATTTGGGTCAAAAAATTTGAATTTTTGACCAAAATTTTCCAAGTAATATCAAATTTTGAATTTCGCGTAAAAATTGAGCGTTTAGACTCCCTAAAATTTAAATTTGATTTTTTTTTTTTTTTTTTAAAAAAAATCCTTAGGCGTAGAAAATGCTTGGCGTGAGCAGGAAGAAGTTCTGTAGAGTCTGTTATCGTAAGCAGTGAGCTTAGGTGTAAACTTTGTCCTTAGGCGTAAGATTTGAATCTTATGCGTAAGCAGTGACCTTCTGCGTAAAATTAACTCTTATCGTAAACAATATCCTTCGCGTAAGATTTCTCTTATCGTAAAAATATCTTACTAGTAAGTTTTAATTCTTATCGTAACCAGTGTCTTATCGTAAGATTTAACTCTTAGGCGTAAAAAACTTGCTACGGCGTAAAAACATAATCGTATCTCTACAACTTGTCCAAGCTGGTGAGATTTCACAAGTCAAAGTATTCCACAAACTTATCCAAGTAAGGAAGTCTTTGAGTAGTTGAAGCTCGAAGAATGCGCACCAAAAGCTTATGCGTGAGACCAAAATTCTTCTGGCGTGGGATTAAGGTTTGACTTTTCTTCACAGCGTAAAAGGGGTTTTGACCAAAAGTTGCTTCTGCGTAAAGCGTCGAAATGCAAAACCACGATTTTTCACCCAAAAACACGTTTTCAAATGATTTCTTTTGCACAAACTTCTTCCAAAACACTTAATGATCAATAAAGTCTATAACTTTAACCTTAAAATCACGTAAAAATCAAACCTTTATGCCAAAAACTCACGGTTTTAAAGAAAAAACATAACCTTTTGTGTAAAGTTTGAATAAAAATCGTAACACAACACTCCTAAACCATTGTTAGGCGATTGATACCAATTGTAGGACCTTACTTTTATATCAACCTTATCACACGAATACCACGCTTACCACAAGAATAACACGTATAACATAAACCCACGTTATAAACAAGGATGTTATGCGTTGAAAGATGAAGAGAAGAACTTGGTGACTTGATATGTGTTAGGCGTATGTTTAGAGAGAAAAGGAAGAGAAGATGAAACAATATTTCATAAGGAAAACACACACACACACACGCACACACTCAAGCACACCCCTCAAATGAGACTTTGAGGGGTATTTATAGTACAAGATAAAAAGCCCCATGGGCTTGGCTTGGGCTTGGATTGGACTTGGGTTGGATGACAACTTATACAAGGCTAGCTTAACATAGCTTTTAGCCATTTAGCTTAGCCCGATCCACGAGCCGTTGACTATTCTATCACTATATTTAACACGCGTTACAAAGTTCCTAAATATGAATGACCATCACTTCTAATAAAATTATTACTGCTAACACATACGATTGTTAATCGCTTACACTAAAAAGTGATTGGCAATTTTGAATCGCCAACATGGTTCTAGCGACCTCATAAGTGTCATGTTTCTCCTCTCGGCAACACCATTTTGTTGAGGAGTTCTAGCAACACTAAATTCTCTTTTAATACCTTTATCTTTGCAAAATCATCCATAACTCTATTCTTAAACTCGTCCCATTGTCACACTAATGATTTTAACTTTCATATCATATTGGTTTTCAACTTGATGAAGGTCTTAAGGATGCCGGTTGTTTCATCCTTAGTTCTTAGAAAAAAACCCATGTAAACACGCTAAAATCGTCGGTCACAACAAGACAATACTTCTTAAGATTTAAAATTGCTCACGGATGTAGGACCAAATAAGTCCATATGTAACATATAAAGTGGGTGAGCAATAGAGTTAACCAACTTTGACACGCGAAGCTACGTGTTGTTTGCCTTTAAGACATGCAACACATGTTTGATCATTTTCAAATCTTTTACGAGGCAAGCCTCTTACCAAACCATCTTTACAATCTTATTTATGGTTTGAAATTAACATGACCAAGTCTTCTATGCCATAACATGGATTCATCTACTTGTGGCATTTGCAAGCAAGCAAGCATAATCATCTTTAGCAACAATGTTGTTCATATCAAAGCTATATAAGTTGCCTTTTTCTAGGAATCTTAAGAAGAATCTGACTTTCATCAGGCATCTTAAAATCATTAGAGAGAACAAAACACATATCTTTAGTAAAAATAACATTGTTTTTCTTGTCACACATTTGTGACACACTAAAAAGATTATACTTAAGCTCTTTTACATAGTACACAGGTTCAAAATCCAAGTTACTAGTTTTGATGACCCTTTACAGTAATTTTCCATTAACTCCACCTCCAAAGCGACAAACTATCCATCATAGTGTTTAAAATTTGAGAGATAGGACTTTTGCGGTCATGTGCCTTGAACATCCACATGCTGTAGCCTTGATCGATCTTTTGTCCTTGGATGTTCCGCGCATATAAGAAAGGAGTTAGTTTCCTTTGGAGACCCAAGCCATGATTGACTTGGATCTCCTCGTGTATCAATATAGTTAAATCTATAAAAGGTCATTGATACACCATTGGGATTGGTTGTTGAGGTAATTCATTTAGGTTTCCATTCCCAACGTCTTGAGGCCTTCAACATTTCCCATGTTACCCTTTACTTGTTTACAACCTTTGCAGTGGGAACTTTTGGTGACGGTGGTAATTCTTGATTTAGTTTTAGGTACCCACTGTTGGTTATATTAACCCTTTTATCGAAAAAGACCTTTCCACTATTTGTGCAGATTTTGAAAAAGTTGTTTTGGTTTTGCACTTGTAACAGTGATTTAGGGTGAGCGGTGTTAGCAGTTTTAGCGATGGCAAAAGTTTTAAGACCACTTCTTAGTTGAGCCTCTTGGGATCATTTCTTTGTGTGAATTAGGGTGTATATAGTTTTGAAACCTGTTTGACTCCACCCTTTAATTCCATGAACTTCCCTTCTCCCACATGATAGTCACAATTAGCATGTAAATGATTAAAACTACCATAGATATAACATGCTTTATTGTACATCACAAACTCGCTACCTAGTTGTTGAGATTTTACATGATTCCAACTCCTCTGGTTACCCCTAGGGTGATGACTTGTTCTATACATCTCGGCATACCTTCAGATTGATCTAGGTTTATTAGGTTGTTTCCTAGGTTCCTCTGTAATAGTATTAACAACTTTTGGGATAGAAGCCTCTTCATTCTTTTTAACATTCTCATCTACGGTGATGAGTCACTAGCACTTTCAAAACATTATATTCATGCTTAACCTCTTCCTCACTTTTCACAGTTTGAGAGGACCATATTCACGAGTAAGTTCACGAAATTCTTCTAGGCTGTATGAGCTAAATCTATGCCGGAGGTGATGGAACACCCTTAGTGGTGGAGGAACCGTATTGTATCCCATACGACTTAACTTTACTAGTAATTTGAGCATTCCAAATTTTATCAATTGACTTAGGCCGATAATAACGGTGTCAGCGGATAAATTGACATTCTCATTTATCTTTTTAAGTTTTTCAAACTCTTCTTTAATGCCTCATTCATCGCTATCTTATGATCTAACTCTCTTCTAAGAACAATCATATCATCATTATATTTTGAATCATTTTCTCTATAATGCTCTAGTTGTTTCTCTAATCTTGATATGCCTCTTCTAAGGTTTGACACGGTATAATTAGCGACAAACAACTCATTCTTTGGTTTTCATAAGATTCATTAAGCCTTTCACATTCTCTAGAATCCTACATGTTTTAGAACAACTTTCAAAGTTTTGTACCTCAGTCGAGAAAGCCATGAGCATGTTCAGCAGACACAAGAGACATCGAAGGTTGTTCCTCTTGTTCATCGACCATGAAACTCCAATCATGGCTTACACCATCAATTGCCGACATTGCCTTTGGTTCCTCCACAATTGGTTCTTTCTTTTGCTTGTACCATGTAGACCTATTGTCCTGCTTCTTTGGTCTTCGCATTCTCTAGCAAAATGCCCCAACTGTGACAATTGAAACACTCTACTTTATTTTTATCGAACCCTACGGTTTCTCCACAATTGATGTGAATTGGCTTGCAGTCTTCTTGTAAATTTCCTAGCCCTCATGCTAAGTAGAGCTATTTGCCACTTTATATCCATCTCCTCCAGTCATCTTCATCAATTCGCTCTATGTCTTTATGAGTTAATATATAGCCACCGACTTGAGTGGATATAAAATCATAAAAGGTAGGATCTCAATACCAACAACTTTCTTCTTTGAGCGCGGTGGTAACACTAGCATTACCGTGGGAGAGCGTAGAACCGGCGTGGCAAAATCATCATTGTCATCTTGAATCATCACTTTGTCAGCAGAGGTTGACAACAATGCCAAGTTGCGAGCTTGTACCAAGTTTCCACCTTTTTCAATCTTTGTTCAATAAGTTTGAAGTTGTTGTAAAGATCATTAAGCTTCATAGTTTCAATCTCGGTTTATTTTCCCGGACTATAACATTAGTGTGAAACTCGGAAGGCAAACTTCTTAGAAACTTCAAATTGAGGTCTTCCTTTTCTACCTCAATTCCAAACATAGTCGGTTGTGTGACAATCTTACGGAGTTTGGTGAAGATCTTGTCAAGTGAGTCATTGCTTGAAGCGAGAGAAGTTTTCATAACTTTGCTTCAACAATGTCTTTGAGTCTTCTTAGTAGCATCATTGCCACCAAACACCGAGCAAATCTCTTCAAAAGTTCTTTCTTTGTCTTGAACTTGCTAAAAGCAATGATCCGGTCTTTAGGAAGAGTCATTAGTAACAAACTTCGGCCTTGGTCATTCTTCTTCTTTGCTCTTACATCATTAGTCTCGGTCTGACTTTTACAACTTCGTGTCACCAACTTTCTCGGTCTTCTTGAGACTTGAAGGAATCACCGAGCTTAAGATGATCTCCCATAGAGCATAGTCTTGTATGGGAAAGTATTGCTCAATCATTATCCTCCACATCTCAAACTCATTAAGTTTGAGTTTAGGAAGCCTTAGGCGAGTTTGATTGGTTGTTTTCCATCTCCATTGATTTGAGTGAGTTGGTTAAGCTTATTCCTTGGATCTTCTAAATCAAAGTATCGTCGTAACCTTGCTCGATACCACTAATTCCCACACTGGATCTAAACACACACCTTGTGTTAGTGATACTTTGAGTTATATTAATAAGCACGCGGAATATACTTAGTAATACTTAGAAGATGGATTATATGATGTAATGTAAGTGAGAACAATGTAACACAAGCTTGATATTATTATGAATAATACGAGTGGTCTTGCTTATCACTAGGGTTACACCTTGAAGCATACGTGCCAAGAACAATGACCTAGGATCTCCTTTCATAGCACAAGGAGTCCTTTACAAGATAAGTATAATGCTAACTATATAGAATATACACAAGTTCTTTTCTATACTTATCTATATCGACTACTTAACAATTATCCTAATAGCGATGGTAATAATATGTACTAGCGGTGGTAATGTGTTTCCACTGCTAGTGCATTCTTCAACGATGTCTTCCACAAACCTATCGTTAGTAATCGCTAGCTTTATTCCCAACAATATGTTTCGGGTGAAAGTGTACATTTCTCAAACTTGAGGGACTAAACTCGTATATTTTGAAACTTGAGGGTAAAAAGTGTAAATTCGGAAAAGTTTAGAAAAACTTATAATCTTATCCTAACTTTGTGAAAGCAGTATTTTGATCAAATGAGCGTATTATTTTGGATATTGATTAACTTATTTCATATATGGATATATATATATATATATATAGATACTTTATTTTATATAACCCACTTTAAGCTGCGAGAATCATCTTTTTACAACTAATAATACACAATGTACATCATTTAATGCTCCAGCATTTTGTTATTTTATTTAATTCAAAGGGTATAATAGTAAAAGACATTTTTATTTTGTTTTTTTATAATTCCGTTTTTATAAATCTAAAATTTCTTTTTTTTTTGGGTGCATACATGTCTTTTTTAGTCATGAAGCATACATGTTTTTTCCCAAATAGAGAACCATCTATTTTACAACTAATAATACACAATGTACATCATTTAATGCTCCATAGCATTTTGTTATTTTATTTAATTCAAAAGGGTATAATAGTAAAAGACATTTTATTATTTTTGTATTTTTATAATTCCGTTTTTATAAATCTAAAATTTTTTAGGCCCTTCTAGTTTTTTTTTTTTTTTTCAATAAAAAGTGCATACATATTTTTTTAGTCATGAAGCATACATGTTTTTCCCCGAATAGTCAAGCGTGCATACATGTTTTCAATTAGTCAAAGTGCATACATGTTTTTTAGCTAACACATTTTTTCGATCAACCAACCAATATTTTTACATGATCATTATTTTTTTGAAAGTTTGAAACACAAATTAAAGAACATAAATCATTATATCATCAAAAGTCGCAAATTATCTTCATGTATATTTGTGTATATTTGTGTTCATCCAATAATCATATATCTCCAAAAGTCGCAAATTATCTTCATGTACAAAAGTCGCAAATTATCTTCATGTATATTTGTGTATATTTGTGTTCATCCAATAATCATATATCTCCAAAAGTCGCAAATTATCTTCATGTATATTTGTGTTCATCCACTTCCCGATCTTTTAAATGATATCATCATCTTCATCAATCAATCTGAAACAAGCATGCACGGAAACAATTAAACCACAAACAAATAAGAAACGAAAATTAATCACAACAACTAGCATAACGCATATGCACAATCTTGAGTATATTAAACTAATGATGTAAACATGTTTTTTAATCCACAAAACATATATGTTTTATAATCCAAAACACAAAACATATATGTTTTATACGTAAACATATATGTATCTTTCCAAAACATATATGTCTTATAATCCAAACACAATACATATATGTTTTTTTTAACCAAACACACAACTACCAGTATAGATTAAAACATATACGCACACTAGAAAACCAAAACATAAAGGCTATAGAACTTGACCAGAATATCAACATAAGGGCTATAGACAATAAATACCACGGGATATACCACGAGATAAGCAGCCAAAGAATCAAGAAAAAGAAGTATACAAACTCCAACAACTTTTTTTTTATCTAATTATATAATCAATACTTTTAGAAATGTAAGCCTTGAAAATACACTTTAGCTACACTAAAAAATATTTATACATGATCCAACATCCAAATCTGTACGAAGTACATGATTTCATTTCTTTCAAAATGTACAACTAAAACCATATCCATGAATCATTAAATATTACAAATCAAAACAAAAATTATAGCCCAAAATCAAGTGTTAACGTATTCCATTTTTCCAGCAAAACCCAACAAATTCTTGACAATAATGAAGTAAATTTGATTTAAACTATACTGATGCACATGCATAGTTTATATTTACACGAGTACTATACTTGAACCAATTAAGTACATCTATACATAGTGTTAAAACAATAAAACCTAATACTAGTATCAGATTAAAAGGGAGTGATCAAGCGATGTGCAAGTATGAGTTAATGCATATAAAAAAAAGATCATTTGACTATCATTTGGCTACGAGGTCTCAAATAATGACATAATGAAAAGATTTGCAGATCTTATAGAATTACATGGGCATATCTAATCATCATCATTAATAATAAGAATGGGCATATCATATCTAATAATCATCACCAATTCCTATAAAACTTTTAGATTTGCCATTTATCTAGCAAAAACCCACAAAAAAGTGTGAAAAGATATCGAATCTCGAGATGACCAGCGATGCAACCACAAGGACAACGGTGAGCGTCGACAAGCTTTTCGATTTGCCACCTTAGGTTATCGATTTTCCATCTTAGGTTATCGATTTGATTGAGGTGAGTGACTTGGTAAAAGATAGAGGGGCTGCAAGGTGGGAGGATAATGGAGGCTAGGGTTTTTTTTGGGGAAGGAGAGAGACTTTTGAGAAAGTAGTTTTTTTTTTCTTTTTCTTTTTTGTCTCTGAAAATGAACGGTTTTAAAAAGAAATAAGTGATATACCTTAATTACCCTTATTGCGATTACAAATCTCTTTATCTTTTAGCTATTTACATATATGGCACATTCGTTTTTTACCATTGATCAACAAATCTAATGGCTAAAAGTGGTTCATCACATTCTCGTATTTAAAGTGGGTTACGAAAATAAAGTTTCACTATATATATATATATATATATATATATATATATATATATATATATATATATATATATATATATATATATATATATATATATATATATATATAGGTTGAGGTTCTTATAAGATAGTTATTAAAATAGGATAATGTAAGAAGCCAATAAAAGTTTGACAAGTGGAAATATAATAACTAAAATAAGATAAAACTAATAATTAGATATAAGGGCATTTTAGAGAATATACATCATCCCATCTCCACATTTAGTTCCCGTATTTCATGTGACGTTCTATTCGTTTTCCACATCTCTCTCACCAAAAACAAATTTTCTCCCATGTCTGTTGATTTTTTATTCCCAGTGATCGGATCTCGTCTCCCGTGATTCGACTTTCTTACGGACTCATTGCTTACTAATAGTCTACTGCCATCTTGGTTGATGTTGTTGTTAAGGTCGTACTCCTCGGCAATGTTTCAATCGCCGATCTATCGCTGCCAAACACCTATTTCTAACGTCGAATTTTGTTGTCGTTAGTTATATATTTATCTTTTATGGATGTATTGTTAGTTCTTTCTTCTTTAACAAAGATGTATCATCAGTTATTAGTAGTTTATCAATTTTTGGTTTCTGTATCACTTAGTTTTTGTAATACATGTATGTTTGCGATGAGTTTGTTATTGACTCGATGAGCTTTACCATTGTGTATCAATATTACGAGTAATTATGTGTATCAATTTTCAAATTCTTGTGTTTCTTGTTAATGATCTTAGTCATGTATAATGCTAATATTGATACATATCAATGTCCTTTAGATACGGATGTTTCACTCTTCAACTAAATTTTATTGTTACCATATGTATCAAAAGTGTATAAACTTTTATTAAATGTAATACTTGTGTTTCAATTAGTTTTTGATATGTACCGGTGTATTTTGTATAAAACATGATCGAATGGACCCGACGTTAAATCTGAGTATGAATTAATTGAGTTAAAACAATTATAAGTAATATGAACATAAAGGAAAATGGAGTTTGAAAGCAGAGAAAAAAGTGGAGTACCGTGTGGGTGGACAAATGGAGTTTTAAATTTGACATCAAATTTTAAAATATTTACCAAGATGCCATCATATTTAATTTAATCTCATCTTATCATATTTGATACATCCGAATGACCTAAATTACTTCTTACACTTCCTACTTTAACCCACTATACTCGATAACCACCTCATACATATATATAGAGAACATAATTATATATATATATATATATATATATATATATATATATATATATATATATATATATATATATATATATTATCGATAAAACACAGGGAATCTAAACAAGTTAAAATACTCAACCAATCTATTAAGATCACAACGAGGAAAACATTTCACTTATCGTAAGTGAGGATCATTAATTAAGACAATGTACGTAAATTAACTTAAAATGTTAAGCACGCCGCACACTATTGGATTGGACAATCGATGATCTATTGAATAAGAATATTCAATGCTCTATTATTTTGGTCGCGAACCAAAATACTCATTTTACTGAGACTTGCCATCTCATCGTTTTTAGGTTTCGGTTTGGAACCTCCGCTACATTGTGCTTGATATGTTTGTGCTTGTTCATATCATAAAGGTGAGTTCATAGCCTCGCTTTTACTTTATTTTTCAAACCCTTGAGGAGATACATGCTCTAAACTAGAACACAAGGTTTTTCATAAATGCTCTCTTCTTGATTATTGGTGCGCCTAAGTATTTAGCCATAAGTCCCCGATCATGAACCATTAGTCACTGCAGTGAACATAAATATTGTAAGTATTATGGGATTAACGACCCGTTCGGTTAATAAAATAACCGAGCGCACCATATTTGAATTTCTTTAGGTAGCGGCTATTACCTCCTTTGGGGCATACCATTACTTTGGTAATTCGGTGTATGCGGTTGAGTCTTGGTTTCATGAGCTTAGCACATAATAATCTATGATTTTTCTTATGATATTGTTAGTTTACAATGATCATGCTCATATACTTGTGTTCAACTATTTTAAACCTATGGATTTCACTCAACATTTTTGTTGACCCTTTTAAGCATGTTATCTCAGGTAATCGATGAAGATTATGACCTAGGCACGGAATGGGGCATGGCAAGGCTTATCCGGTGGTGTAAAACATAAAAGTTGTCATTTCTTTCAAACTCATAATCTTTCTTTTTGGGAAAAACACTTGATCTATTTACAATATTTTGTAACAACTATGAGTTTTCGATGAATGATAACTATTTTAATAAACGTCTCTTCGAGTAATTTTATATAATTATTGACTATGATCTCCATTCAAGTAACACCGAATTAGTCTTCATTTGTCATTAAGATTTTCGGGGTGTTATAGATTGGCATCGAGCCAAGGTTATAGAGAACGAAAGAGTTTTTCAAAATAATTGGACTATATCGCACTTTTAAGCGGGACTATTTTACACCTTGCCTTATGCCCTTACATGACCGCTCTATGCATTAGGATTGATGCATCACTAGATCATAAGTAAATTGCATTCATTTAGTTAGGCATGGACATTTGCTTGGCAAATATCGTAGCTAACTAAAATCTTGTTAAATATATTATTTAGCATTTTACTTACATTAATTTATGACTTTATTACTGATTACCATGTCCACTTCCCACGGTTGTTACGTCCTCGGACAACGAGATGGAAGACACTATGTCCTCTGACATCAATATGGCGGCTCATCCATCCGGTCATACCGACTCTTTGTTTGGACGAGGCCAACCTTTTGAGGAAGGTGAAGTTGCTGAACTCTCTTGTCCAGCTATGATTGCTCGCTCTCGAGAGCACAATGCTTTGCTACCATGACCCTAGATCGATTACTGAGTCACATCAATGGCTACACCGCTTGAGATGTCGGCTGTGGATGATGGATCATCCAAGTCATCAGGAAGCGACTACGCTTCATCGGACTCTTGATATCATCTTCCTACCCGATCCGTCGTCGCCGGCGTAGGATCCGTGTTCTTAAGCCTTACGAGCTGGCGTTTGGAGTGCCTAATAGGCGCATCCTAAGGTGCGACCTTGAAACACACTAGGAAGCGTGTGCGATCCATCACTATGACTCATGTGATACCATCATTCGATGCACCTACTTTCGGTCATCACGGCTACACTCTTTGTACACCTACAACTACTTCACCACCACTATCACCTCTTGTGTTCTACCATCGAACCACCGGCTGTTCTGTTTCATCACCACCTCAGCATCACCTCCGTTGGACACTTTTAGTGAGCCATTTTACCGCTTTGCATCAAGTGTTATCCACCATCACTATCGATCGACATTCCTACTCGACTCTTGGCTCGATTATGCCTATTACCGGTGAGCCTGTACACAACACCATTCCTCTTTTGGCTACGAGACTCGTTAGGCACGAAGACCAGTTGAGTGAGCTCCTAGCGCATTATGATGAGATTCCACTGGTTAGGATAAAGAGCTTGGAGGAAGAGGTTGAAAAACCTCATGATAGGTCGCTACTCCATTGAGATTGTGTTTGACATGATGAGTACTCAGATTGTGGAGGCGAGAGAGGCTGTGACCAGATTGACCTAGAGGCTTGAGACTACTGTTCGAGATGCCAATACTTTGAGAGACACTGCCTTAGGCTGAGAGAGAGCCTTGCATCATGATCTTGCATCTGCTCATTCTCACATTGCTATCCTAGAGGAGAGTATTGATGACCTCGAGGCAAGAGATCGAGCACGTGAGCAGCAGATCCAAGATTTTACAGCCATGGTTGAGGAGATTCGTCGTCATCGTGATGACGCATTGGGAGATGCGTAGATTCTAGTCATCTTTATTTTAGTATGTATCATAAAGCCGCCATATGAGGCATTAAGGCTTGTATCCTTTTGGTTTGTAACTTTGGAACAAGAATTATGATGTTGTAACCTATGGTTGTGAACAATACTATGTAATGATGTATTCTATGTATCCTATGGTTGTATTTCTTATATTCTTGTGTTGTGATATTATTCATCGGTAATGTATGCCGAACCGATCCTTATGTCCTTATATATATATATGTTATGATTTGTTGAGAAAAATCATGATTCACTTATTATCATTCATAACGATATCATATCATTGATTTAAAGTGGTGATCTTGACTATTATGATATTTATAATGTGTAATCACTTTTATTATCGATCGATGAGTTTTTAATCTTGGTGTTTATTTCTTGGTAATTTTAGAAAATGGTCGAGAAAAGCTACCTCATCCACTATCACACCCGCATTTGTTCAAAAATGGTCGTTGAAAGCGTTAACGCTGTTATAGCCTGACATGCGGCGACCTTTGCTAGAGCGAAAGTGAGCATTCTTGAAGGTGAGCAGATTGCCCAAGAGGCACGTGAAGTTGAAATTGCAAGACAAGCTAAGATTGCAAGAGAGGTGAGATTGCAAGACAATTTGAGATTGCAAGAGAAGCGAAATTGCTAGAAAGGCGAGATCGCAGAGAAGCGGAGATCGCTCGAGAGGTGAGGTGGCGTGTTGCTCAGCGACGTGAGGCCAAAGCTGCTCGACTTGTTGAAGAGAATCGTGTCGCAGAAGCTGCACGTATTGTTGAAATGCCAAACTCAAATGAAACTAACATTCCGAAAAATAAAGTGAGTCCTCTGTAACTCGTAAGTGTAGTTACAAAGAGTTCATGAGCGCTGGTGAAATTCTTCAAAGGCTGAAGGTACTATTGGTTTACTTCATTGGTTTGAGAGATCCAGGCTGTATTTACGCTAAGTGACTGCCTGAGATGATTGCAAAGTCAAGTTCGAGCGGAACTTTGTTAGAAGACACGTTATCTTGGTGGAAAGCCATGCTCAACCAATTGGAGTGGAAGAAGCTTGTAAGGTTTCATGGTCGGTCTGAAACAATGATGATGAAGCAGATGTGCAGAAGCGAGATAAAAAACTTCGAAGATGAGTATTACCACAGGTGCTAAAGGTAATGATCTCAAACTTACTTCAAGAGATTCCATGGTGAGAGCTTTGTGTCCTCATCTATTTCCACCAATGAAAATATTTTGGGAGCTTTGATCGGAGGTTTACCCCGGAGCATTGAAGGAGATGTCATCGCTTGAATCCAAGGCGTTGAAGAAGTTGTCATTGTATCCACCGCCTTATGGAGCCAATATTAAAGCTTGCAAATGCACAAGGATCAAGTGACAACAAAAGAAATCTTGATGATCGAGAAAAGCTCAAATTCCAACCACCATCGGTCCAACAACAACAACGAAACATCAACGGTATCACCACGTGAAACCATCATCACAATAGGCAAAACCAAAGCGCGAAGCGCGAGGGCTTATGTTGCACCTTCTTTGGAAGAGGGTATGTAGGACCACATCCCGATTAACAGATGTTTGATGCACCATTACGGACCTTATCTTGTGAAATGTGACAAGTGCAACAAGATAGGTCATCAAGGAAAGCATTGTCGAAACCACGGAGGAAACATGTGGCAAACATGAATTGTTATGGATGTGGATAGAAGGGTCATTTCAAGAGTCAATGCCCAAAGTTGATTGCAACTCAACCAAACAATGCGCATGCAAGAGCGTGCGTGCTAGGAGATGGAGATGTCCGTTGAACCACGATGTTGTGGCGAGTGCGTATTCTCTTAACAATCATTACGCAAAAATCTTGTTTGACTCGGAGCGATAAGAGTTTTGTATCTACTACTTTTGCACCATTACTTGAAATATCCCCAATCGCCTTAGATACAACTTATGAGATAGAACTTGCCGATGGAAAGATAATAGGAACCAACATCGTAATCCGTAATTGCCCTATTCTTTTGCAAGACCACTCATTCCTCATAGATATTTTGCCAATCAAACTTGGTAGTTTCGATGTCGTAATTAGCATGGATTGGTTGTCCAAATACCATGCTAGGATTGTTTGCGACGAGAAAACCGTTCATATCCCAATCAATGGTGAAACCTTAGTTATCCAAGGAGATCAAAGTAGAAAGTACTTAAGTATCATATCATGCGCGAAGTTGATAAAGTACATGGAAAAAGGATGTTATGCCTTCTTAGCTCAAGTAACAGAAAAGAAGTCGGAAGAGCAGAAAAGAAGTCGGAAGAGAAATGACTAGAGGATGTACCTGTAGTCAAAGAATTTCCTGAGGTGTTTTGAGAAGATTTGCCTGGACTCACATCGCTCGACAAGTAAAATTTCAAATCGATCTTAATCACGGAGCTACTCACATATACGAGCACCATACCGTTTAGCGCCTCGAAATGCAAGAATCCAAACAACTAGAAGAGCTATACGAAAAGGATTCATTAGACCAAGTTCCTCACCGTGGGAGCACCGAGTTTATTCATTAAAAGAAAGATGGATCATTTCGGATGTGTATCGATTATAGAAAATTGAACAAGCTCACGATCAAGAACCGTTATCCCTTACCAGAATTGATGATATGTTTGATGGGTTACAAAGGCTCGAGTGTGTACTCGAAGATTGATTTAAGATCGGATATCATCGATTAAAGGTAAAGGGAAGATATACCAAGACCGCGTTTAGAACTCAATATGGACATTATGAATTCCAAGTGATGCCATTCGGTTTAACTAATGCACTCTTGTATTTATGGACCTCATGAATAGAGTCGTAAACCATATCTGGATAAATTAGTCATTGTGTTCATCGACGATATTCTTATCTACTCTCGTGATAAAGAAGAACATGTTGAACATCGAGAAGCATCTGAAGTTACTCAGGATGAAGAATTGTATTAAAGTTTTCCAAATGCGATTTTGGATTGAGGCAGTCTAATTTCTTGGTCACGTGATCGGCGGTGAAGGAATCAACGTGGATCCCGCAGATCGAATCTTTAAAAATTGGCGGTGCCACCAACCCCACGAAATTTGTCAATTCTTAGGACTTGTTGGTTATTATCGAAGATTCATCGAAGGTTTCTCAAAGATAGCGAAACCATTGACCGAGTTAACCCGAAAAGCGAAGAAATTCGGTGGGAGAGCGATCAGAATCGCCTTTTCAACTTCTAAAGAACAAGCTGCGAAGCACCATCTTGGCGCTACTGGAAGGAGTCGAAGATTTTGTAGTATATTGTGATGCTTCACACATGGGTTTAGGCGTTGTTCTCACGCAAAGGAACAAAGTGATTGCTTACGTCGCGACAACTCAAAACTCATGAGAAGAATTATACTACTCACGATCTAGAACTTGTTGTACGTGTGGTATTTGCACTCAAGTTAAGGAGACATTATTTGTATAGAACCAAGTGTATAGTGTACAGCGATTACAAAAGTCTTCAACACATCTTAGATAAAAAGAACGAATATCGTCAGCGTCATTGGCTAGAGTGCTCGGTGATTATGGTGAGAGATTCGTGACCATCCTGGAAGCGAGCGTTGTTCTTGGCCTTGAGCGAAAAGATTGCCCTAAGCCACTTAGAGTGAGATCATTGGGTATGGTAATCAATTCACCCTACCATCAAAAATTCTTGAAGCTCAGATCGAAGCACTTAAAGAAGAAAATAGTCCGAATGAGAAGATTTATGGCATGCCGAAGAATGAGAATGGATTTGATGGATCTAAACACACACCTTGTGTCAGTGATATTTTGTATGATATTAATAAGCACGCGGAATTTACTTAGTAATACTTAGAAGACGGATTATATGATGTATTGTAAGTAAACACATATTAAACACAAAGCTAAGCTCCAATATTATTAATGAATAATACGAGTGATCTTACTTATCACTAGGGTTACACCTTGAAGCTTATGTGAATAATACGTATGTAAGTAAGTACCTAAGACAATGACCTAGGACCTCCTTTTATAGTACAAGGAGTCCTTTACAAGATAAGTATAAAGCTAACAATATAGAATATACACAAGATCTTTTCTATACTTATCTAAACACGTTTTCCTAACAATTATCCAATAGCGATTGGTAATAATGTGTCGACGTGGTAATACGTTTCCACTTTGCTAGTGCAATACTATGAGTGTCTTCCACGACTATCGGTGGTAACAGTTATTCCCAACAATCCTCCTCTAAACTTATGATTTCTCCATGAAATCAATAAGTTTCTTCAATCTACATTATTTCCAAGGATTTGGGAATTCTACCAAACACTTCACTTCTTAAATTACGAATAGCTCTTGAACATTGATCTTGAAGCCTAAGTAACAATGCTCGACCTTCTCATTGTCTTCATGAATTCTTATTGTTGTACATAACATCACTTTGTGAGAGTTCCACTTCACAGTGGATATTCTTTCTCGACAAGCATGAATACATCTACTCCATTTCTTGTAGAGACATGATGAATGATAACATCTTATGTGGAAATGTAGAGGGGGGGGGGTTGAATACGTTACCATTTAAAAACTTTAGATCTTTAGTATCAAATCGCTTATGAAGCTTGTTATAATATGAAAGTACCAATTATTGTTTGTGACTAATATAAAGCATAGTAAACCAAGTTGTCACACAATCATGAACATAGACCACATCACAAACAATAGTATAGTGTAAGTATAAAAGTAAAGAGATAAAGAAAGGAAAGTGCAAACCGAACACGAGGATTTATAGTGGTTCGGTCACGGATCTCCTCTCCGCCCTACTCCACTCCCCGATTACCCAAATCCAGAGTTACTTCACTAAATCAACAAGCTCCCTTCTCGACGGAGAAAACCTTACAATCATCGCTTACACTTTTTCCGGTACAAAGCTAAATATCGGGTTCTAGTTCGAGGTAGAACCAACCTAACGTCGCCTATACAATATTTCCGAAACTAAGCTAGATGTCGAGTTCTTTTACAAGGGTACAACCACTCACATTATGTTTTATGGCTGAAACATAACAAACCTTGTGTTTTATGGCACAAACATATAAACCATCTAATCTAGTTTGGTGAAAGTGTTGTTATGATGCAATGATGTTTACACTAATGATCCATGACACAAATGTCTAATGGATATGAATAACTACTTCTAAATGAACTTCCATTTGATAGGAAGCCTTCATGATGAAGATCACAAGTTCCCTAAACTTGTTGTGATAGATCTTCAGCTTGTGGTGGGTGGGAATGACTAGATCTCCAAGCTTTCCTTGGTTGATCGAAATGTAGAGTATGCTTACAACAAAGATGAATGTTAAAAGAATTATGATCATGATCATTAGGGTGTTTAATGAATGTTACTACATTGTTAATGATTGATCTAAATGTATGCAAGAAGGTGGAGAAGATGTGTTTAAAGTGGTGAAGAAATGAGAAAACAATGGGCTTCTATTTGTAGCAAAAGTGGTCGAGGGCGTCCACGGAACCAAGGAACCAAAAAGGGTTCCGCCCTTTATACATTTTGGTTCCGTGGGTGCCTGACAGAAAATCTAAAAAATCTTTCTTCAAATCTTTCCAAGATATTACCAAGTCTTACTAAGATCACATTTGATATATTGAGTGTCAATCTAACCAAAATATTCAAGAGATCTTTCAAGGATTTCAAAGATGATGATGTAATATGTATTTCTTTTTTAGATTAAAAAGTTTATCAAAGTAAACTTGTAAAATGTATTATGTAACTAGTTAATAAAATGTCTAGTTACCTTTTGTAAAAATATCTAGTTGAGTGCTTGTCAAAATAAAATATATTTTGTCAAGTGTAAGTAAACTTTAGTATTTGTATGAAATACTTGTGAATGCAAAATGTAAAATGAGGTTCGAAATAGAATGGTTAACCTATTAAAATACTTAGTGACTCTAAACGTATTTTAAACATTCTAAATGATTTGTTAATGGGTTTGATCATAATGCCACATAACAAACATGTACGAACCTGTGTTGTAACATATGAGGACTTGAGACATCGAGAGGTGTTGAATGTATGTTGAGACAAAGTGTGATTACAAGTAAATTGTACATTTTACGTTATGTATTACAAGTTACATGTTTGTCATCAATCAAAACAAACGAGACTGTATAGCTTAAATATCGTAATATTTGCACTAACAATCTCCCCCTTTTTGATGATGACAAAGATATGTAAACATAATAGAAAGTAAAATGTAAAAAGTTACTTGTATCCTTACTACCTTTACATTACCTTCTCCGTTTACACTCTTCTCCCCCTTTTGTCGAAACTAAAAGGGCGTGTCCTTGGAGTTTAACTTTATTTCTCCCCAAAAAGGCGAGCTTGCATCATCCCTAGTGAAGTTAAATCATCTACTTCAATCCGTCGCTTGTTTGGTAGCGGATCCATGGATCAAATAAAGAGGCTTATCCTACATCAAGGTTAATTTTATGCAACAAAAATTATGAGAAATATATGAAAAATAAAAATGCATAGCAATGTTAGCCTATTTTCTCAAGTTTTTATCGAAGCACGAATGCTTGTTGAAAAGTGAGAATGATGCTAAATGCGTGCATGCTCCCCCTTGACGGTTGCTCCCCCTTGTTTGAGGCGTCAGGGTATGATTAAAAACCTACAAAACAAATATTAGTGCACAACTATATTCGTCATTGGACGAGTAAGTGATATACGACAAAGTGTGTATAAGATGCATTCAGTAAATTCTTGATGGAAGCTCCCCTTGCTCTAGGGTGTCAAGATGAACCTTCAAAATAAATATTAGTATAATAGAAGCTTTGTCTTTAGACAAATATGTCATATACAACCAAGTGTATAGACGATGCTATATGAGTGCTTAAAGGATATTCCTCCTTGTTCGAGGGTGTCAAGAAGCACCTAAAATAAGAAAAATAATTGATGCAAACTTCATCCTTAGATGAGTAAGTTATATACAATCGAGTGTATATGATGATGAACCTACAATGAAAAACATTAGTGCAATATATTTCATCCTTTTTTTACAAAGAAAAATAAGATGTATATATGTGATATATAAATGATAAAATCAAAGGTCTCATGAAGTGTAGTCTCCTAATTACAATCATAAGAAAAGTGAGAATATAATATGATAAAAGCCTACAAAATAGTTCCTAGAAAGAAGATATGAAGTGAAGTTGGAATATAAAGAGTTAAAGCTAGTGGTACTAGTGTTGGTGTCGGTTTACTAGTAGGATTCATGTGGTGATAAATCGGTAGATGACTCAAGATTTATAATGATAAGATTTCTCTAATCCATGGTGGTGATTATTAGTGAAAGTGGTGATGGAAGGTGGTGGTGATTAGGTAGGAAGCTATTAAGGAGTTAGAAACTCGTATGTATAGCAAATATAAAAATATGGACTCATGCAATCCTTTCATAATGTCAAGTGACCAAGACAAAGAGGAAATAAAATATGAATAGACATGAAGATAACTTCATTCATTGATTGATACAAAAAAAATGATCTATTCTAGGTGACAATGGGAGAGATAGTATTAACATGGTTTTGACCGACATGGATGATTATGACATTGAAAAGAAGTAAAGACAATATGTAAAACAAATAATAATAATGAGTACCTATATGAGGATGAGAACGACATCATATGAGTGAGAGTTGGATAGACCAACGTTTTGAAAAGGTGTTGGGAATGGCGGTTTTGATTAATATATCATTTGCACTGACAATGACATGCATGACATGTGTCAAGCGAGAAAAAGGATAAGACCCTATGATGGTGTTCTAGATAGTGAAGTTGTAAGGTGCTAGTTTAAGGAAAATCCTAGATTTGTTGATTGTGGAGATGAAGAAGTTTGTAAAACACATAATGCGTTTTTCACTTGATGAGGTATTGGTGCAAACTTGTGATATAAGGTTAAAAAGGTTGAACTAGTTGTGGTTACATGAACCGGTTTTAGCTAAGTGGTGTTTACCTATGTGTTGGTATTCTAGAGTCTAAGAGACATAAAATTTGACAAAAGACAATTATGTGAATGGATTTCTCTCCCCCTTAATTGGTGGACATCCAACATAATATGTAATATATCAAATAAGGAATGACAACAAAGTGTTTAGGAGGTTATTTTGGTATAGCGAAAGAGATGAGCTTAGTGATGTTTTTCTGGATGAATGTTAGCATACAATGAACTTCATCCTTAAAGTCACATACCTCTTCTCGATTAATACGATATGATCGTATGATGAAGCATGTGGTTTCCTAATAGGAAGTGAAGAGGATTAGAGTATTGTTATAACTAAATAATGATGGAGGTGATTTTTGGAAAGCGAAAGCAAGAATGAGATTTGGAAAGAGGTCGGTTGAAAGACAAAAATGCAAAGCCAACCCTCTAGAACTTAATTCTATATGCTTTTAAACTATATGCAAGTGTAGGGGTCCCATAAAGCATAGTACTAATCTACGTAGCAATAAAGGGGATTATGCAAAATGAGCATATAAAAGTTAGAACCAAGTGAGATAACAAATAATTTGTTTATCAACCTACAAAACAAATCTGTTAGTGACAAAAGATGTTAACATGTGTTGAACCTATAGACCTTGATAGATCTTAAAGCACTCGTAGATCGATAGTAATGCTTATGTAATCACAAACACACTATAAGACAGTCTCTATAACTTGTATTCAAGCGGAATTTAAACACAAGAACAAAACAAATAACTAAGAACACTTTGATCCTCTATGGATCTTTTAATAATACTAAAACTTTTTTTTTCAACTCGTACATAACTCATACTATTGTGTTCCTTTTATACACAAGGAACCCTAACCCGCTTCCCAAGAAACGATAAACATAAAACTAAATAAGATAGCATAAAACAAAACAATATAACTTCCTAATAAAGCTCATGCATATCCTAACTAACTATAGAATACAAATATCTATATCAGTAAACCATCTACATTTCATTACTTCAAGAGAATTAAGTCTTTAGCGTCCTTGCACTTAGATAGAATCCTTCAAAGAAGAATCTCAAAGATAATTCATACTTAGCGTAATTCCCAACAACATGATAGAAATCAAATGATAACATATTATATAAGCAAAAACAACACATTGCACTTAGTAGACAAGAAATCACCACACAAGATAGCATCAAAACAATCATATTATGCAAGAATACGACTTTATTCAAGACATTTCATTATGAGATTGTTTTGCCGTTAGACTTAGACACTTAAGCATACTTGGATATACAATAATCTATGTGATTAATGTCAAGAAGATTTTGTTCAATCAATCCAATCAATTGTTCACCATATCATTCTAACTCGATCCGCAACTTCCAACTTCGTCTAAGCATTCTTTCCATCAATGACATGCATAAAGGATAAAACTTATCGTAACATAACAAATATCCCACACTTTGTCTCCACC
Source organism: Chrysanthemum lavandulifolium (assembly GCA_022545495.1). Lineage (NCBI taxonomy): Eukaryota > Viridiplantae > Streptophyta > Magnoliopsida > Asterales > Asteraceae > Chrysanthemum > Chrysanthemum lavandulifolium. The sequence continues at coordinate 219,979,872 of CM040239.1, read as the reverse complement.
ACATGCAAAAGGATAAAATCTCCAAGTCTCAACCTTCCACTTATGTGAATTCTTCCAAACAGAAAACCCTTTACCATCTGGAGATTGAGAGTCAAACAGAACTTGAAGATCACCCAATGAAATATTTCAAATCTTGCCTTCCAAACAGAAAACCCTTTACCATGTGGTGAATGATTAGCATAATGCTTAGTGACAAGGCCATACAAAGTATTCAAATCTTGCCTATTGTAGGATCGTATATTTATTGTGTTTATGATTCGGGTGGTCTTGGATGATCAAAATACATGTTTAACATTTTAGAGAGAGAAAGTAGAGAGAGAGAGGGTGTTCTTGCTAGAGGTTTACACAAATGAAAGATTAGATTAAAATGAAGCACCACCCCTTCCATCCATGGAAGGGGTATTTATACTTACAAACATAACGACCTCCTATCGGCTGTGGATCGGGGGATACGGTGGGTAAAGACCGTCCTTCCTCCACGGTGTTGCACTAAACTATATTACGCTACAAACTAACTAATAAACTACTAGGAAACGTAACTAATGACAAGTCTACGAGCTAACTTAAGCTAGATAACATTTGGGGTGACCGACTCTTCACTATGGAATTTTCTAATTCCTAACAATCTCCCCAAGGAGGTCACCCCATGTTTTACATTTCAAATCCTAGCATTCTATTTTGTTCTTGAGCTCGTGACATGAATTCTTCATTTCCAAATCTTTGTGCTTTTGTAGCGATTCTTCAAAGTCCGCATAGTTTTGTACTTTCGGTGGAGGTCTTTGAAGCGATCCACATCTTGATGATCTTTGAGCTTTCTTTGAGATCATCGACCATAGTAAATCTCTTTGGATCATCCATAGTAGTGTTGCCTTCATGTGAAGTTGTGACATTTGGACCGACATGCTCACACTTTTGAATCATGACATCTTTCCATCCGAGTAGCGGAAGCCTTAATGGTTCATGATATTTGCGGTGAAGCATAAGCATAGTATGAAATATCGAGCCGGGTTATGTAGATATGCACCACATGATTTCTTCAAATTAAGTGTGGATCTTTGTGAACATGCGGCTTTGGATTGACTCCTCAATTCGATCACCGCAACCGTCAAGTGTACTGCGAACAGCGATTAGCAATAAAGCGCACGAAAGTGTCTTTGATCACTTTTGTTGAATTGAGGTACACGCCCACGGTTCCCGTTGATCGATTACAAATCTTCACTGTGATCGGTGGGATTCCTAAGAATCTCCTTGACGGGGTTTCGCAATTGTTCTAATTGTTCTCAAACCGAACGTCTCAAAGAAGACAACACGGAGTGAGTGAACCAATAATTGAGATTCACCGATTGATGAAAATGATTTGAAAAACAATCGCGTATTGCTTGAAGAAAGAGTTTTGCAATACAACGAAGGTTTTATGAGAAAAATCAATTTTCAAACAAAATACTTTTGTATTAGAGAATGAGTACACATTCGACGTGCTAGTGAAAAGAAGAGATTCGCACATCGAGCGGTTTTTCTAAAAGTATTTTTCAATCGAGATACTTTTGAATTTTGAAAACATAAGTACACATTCGACGTGCTAGAGAAAGAAGATTTGCACATCGAACGGTTTTCCAAAAGTATTCGTCAATTCCATTCTGGACCAAGGTTGATTCAAGAAAGAATCTCCCCATTGTTTCTATCCGGTTGTCACAAGTTTGATCTTACAAGAAGATCTCACATGTTACCCACCAAGAGCTTGTTTGATGTTGGCTCTAGAAGGATTTCCATCTTCATCGTGAATATTTTCATATCACTCGGATGTTACGCAATACCACAAGGATAATCGTGGGACTCTTAATATATACTTACTTTCCACATTGTGTGAAAAAGCAAGTCTTCAAGAATTTAGTGTCCTAACGAGATATTGTGGATGATCTCTTGGCTCTAGACTCAATAGTGCATTTTTGGTTCTGTGTCGGAGACTAGGAGAGGGTCTCTTCTTCAATATCAACAATCTCTAAGAGAAAGTCGATAGATAATGTCGGTTCCCGTGAGAATGAAACAAGCCCTTTTAAGAGGAACTTGAGTAGTTTGGGAAGTTTAGTGCGGTGCATCCTTTGGGTCCATGACGTCTTGTCTTCAATACCGTGTTACCTTAGTAACAACCAAGAGCATATGTATTGAACCGGTTTACGCCCTAAGGTTGAATTGATGGAGGCTATTTCTTTTCATCCTTTTCACATTCATTTCTTTTTCATTCTTCAACCCCTTGATTGCTTACCGAGACTTCATTACTAGAACCTTGTTGGGTTTATTCCGATTACTAGCTCTATCTCGATCCGCACTCTTCCCAAATTCTCATTTTCTCCTTTTTTCAATATACCTAAGGACTCTACACTATCTAGTGGATTGTCCTGGGTAGATCCCTCCGGTTCGGCGGATCGTGGGAACTAATACCTAACCTAACCATCCTTATAACTCCATGCATAAAGTAAATTGGTCGGTCTTTTGGTATTGTTCTTTCCTTCATGAAACCAATTGAAAATCATTTGGAAAACCAATCAAGGTACTTGTGATACGAGATCAAAGCATTTTGTACCTTAATAGTTTTGATCATTTAGAAAACTCCCTCAACATGTGCATATGATTTAGAAATTGTTTGGCACATGGAGGCAAGAGGACTTTGAAATATTTTCTTTGATCACAATTTTCATACGAAAAAGCCATTTGATTTTCTTGGTAAAATTCTCCCCTCAATATGTGCATAGGATTTTTAAAATCATTTTATCACATAGAGGCAAGAGTTCTTTGAAGCACATCCACAATCACAAAATCCATTAAGAAAACCATTTGAAAACACAATCAAGGTACTTTATAATCTCTTTTAAAAACTTTTGTACCTCGATGGTTTTGCTCCCCTCAATATGTGCTTCAAGATTCGAAAGCGTTTAGCACATATGAGAGAAAGCGACTGCACAACCGAATCAAAGCGATCAACTTTTATCAAATTTCATTATTAAATCACAAATTCTCCCGATCAAAATATCAAACCCTTTGAGATTTTGGATCCCAAGTGATTTAATTAGGTTTAGAAAACATGGGAGAAAATGTGGCCTTGTTTAAATACTCATCCGGTTTTGGATAAATCCTCCTCCTCAACATGTGCATTGTGTATTTGAAATCGTTTGGCACATGGAGGCGGGAGTGCCTTTGAAGGACTAAAACCAATTCCATTTAAAAGATTTGAGATTTAAAACACGATCTCTACCCCGATCGAAATATCAAACCATTTGAGATTTGTGATCCCAACCGATTTAAATCATTTAGAAAATTTTGGGAAAGGCGTGGCAAGATTCAATTTTGAAAGATGATGATATGGACCATTTTAAGACATTAAAGATTGTTAGTGTCGGTATGATAGTTTTAAGAGATCTTTTAAGTAAAATAAAACAATTTCACAATCAAACAAGAACAGAAAAGATTTCATTTTGAAAGACCTTGATTCTAAAGAAAAATCATACCATGACATAACATTAAATCTTTAGATCACCACTTTTGTTGTACAAAACGGACTTTTATTTTTGAAGATATATTGTATGAAAATATTTTAAATTAAATCACTCTCCCCTCAATCGATGACCAAGTCGATAATTGAGTGACTTAAGTTTTGATAAAATGAAGTCCGGTGATTTTCAAAATTTAGTCCAATATATTTTCAAAACAATATATTCCATTTTCAAAACAATTTATTCAAATTTATTCAAAATTGTTTAAAAATGGTATCCTCACAAAAGATACGTTAGTGGTTGAGAAGCTTACGTTGTTGTTGTTGTAGGGTTTGGAAGAAAACCGTCTGCGATGCGGTGAGACTTCTTTTACGTTGCATATTGAAAGCCAACGAGGTCCATTAAGCTCCGTTTCTTCACTCACTCAAAGAAAACCATCTGCGATGCGGTGAGACCTCTTACGTTGCATTTCATGCCAACTCTCCATAGAAGTCCGATTAAGCTCCGTTTCTTCATTTGTCAACACAAGATATATTTACCCTTTCCTTTCGCATCCAATCATCTTCAATTGTGGGATCCGGATCGGGAACATTCGCTTATACCAATATACCGCATCGTTAGTGAACACACATACAAATATATGGTGGTCGACATCACCCATAACAACAATCGACTAATTAAAGTCAATTCATCATAACAATCGATTCATATAAGGCATGGGGTTTATGTGTTAATCAAACTCTAATCATCTAAACCTAACAATCATATCCTAAATTCCTAGTCCTTGACACGTGCAAATATCATTTTAATTAAGCACGTGGGATAATTAAGAAAGCTCGTTAGATGATATAGATTTGAAAACATTCTCCCCTCAATCAATGACATATTTTATGAAAAGATTAAAAGCTTGAAGTCATTGATTGAGTTTTCAATTTTACAAAAACTCGAAACCGATTGGTTTTGCAACTCATTAACCACCATTTTGTTAAAACACCAAATATTTTTAAAGAATTTTAGACGGAAAAACATTTGTGTAGGAGCAATGATCCTTCGACATACTTTCCTTGTTTTGTTTTTAGGATAAGTGCACAAAATATTTTGAAAATAGGTTTAGCGCAACACTTTCCTTCCTTTAAAAAAACGGGTTGCTATCGGAAATAATAGCAAGCCATGGTTTAAGCACGGGTTACAATCGAAGTAATCGTAAGCCATTTGTTGAAGCGGTTCTGTTCGAAATAAGCGTAAGCCATAATTTAAGCATCTGAAATAGCTTGTAAACCATATTTTGAGACATGTTTTGAAAAGAATATTTACACCTCCTGCTCGAACTTCATCTATGGTCCCGTGCCATTATTGAATGACATTTCTAAGACCGTAGATGTTATCGATACCAGAAGACATGTCTTGGAAAACATATTTTTGGTATTTTTCAAATTTTTCAGATTTTTATGGGTTTTTGAAGGTTTTATATTTTTCTATTTTCTTTTTGTTGGTTTTATATTTTTCTATTTGGTTTTGCTGGTTTTATGTTTTTGTATTTTGCTTTTCTGAAAAATATATATACAAGGATAGAAAAGATGATATAGTTAAAGAAGATGATGATACGAGTACCGAGATAAGGATATCGAGCGAGCGTCGTGAAGATAGAAGTCGCCATCTCTTAAACATCCACCACCAAAGCTTCCAAGGGCTCTTGCATCGAAGAAAGAAATTGAACCATCCGAAGAGAGACTCGCAGACTTCCCCAAACCGAAAATCCTTAAGATGAGCAGATTCAAGCTCTATTTCAAGCTTGCTTTAGCCAGTGCACAAGAAAGCACACCATTATCATAAATCCCATTGCTCCATTTAAGAAAGATAATCGAGGATCTCCATTCGGGTTATATCATCAACAAGAAGAACGACAACGTATCATCCCACTCATAAATAATCTTCTCAAATTTCTTTTCCACTCAAGTCCAAGCGATCCATTCCAAAAGGTGTCAAGAGAGCAATTCCCCAAGTAGTTGAATTGATGCGATCGACCTCTTTGTATAATGCTCAAGAACTCTCCCAAATACACTTCATGAGGGAATGAAGAACACCTTCCCATGTTCACATTTTTCTTCCCCGATGAGCGTGTATGAAGCTCAAGAACCAAGTACACCAATATCCAAGAACTCTCCGAATACACATCAAGAGGGTAATGTAGAACACCTCCCTATATTCACATCTTTCGTCACGATGAATGTGTATGAAGCTCAAGTATCCAGTATACCAATACACAAGGAATGAATAATCGATAACATTGAAGAAGCGGCCCAAGTCATCGATTATCTTTGCGGGTGACAATCATGCGGATGTCAACACCGGAATAAGTGATTATATCTCTAAATCAGCGATTAAGCACTCAAGTGAAACAATTGAGCATCCCCAATGTACACATTCTCTCTCCCGATCATTGCGATACCATCGAAATCACCACATACTAGTGTACCTCTTTATTTTGAAACTTTCTAACATCACTTCCCCGTAGATGAAATACTAACACAAAAGCCTTGATGAGTAAAACCTTGAGTTTCTCTGCGGTCATGACAATTGTTTTCCGGGATATCTTCAATCACTTAGAAGTATTAAGCTCATCAAGTTTACTCGCCATGAGTCAAACCTTGAGTTTCTCTGTGGTACTAACATTTGTCTTCCGGGATGTCTTCGCCACTTAGAAGAATTAAGTTCATCAAGTTTACTCGCTTTGTGTTTATATGTGAGTCTCCTTCCCGCTTCTTTTTTGATGATTCGTAATCAACAACTTTTGAATGCCCAAATACTTGAAATTTGTTGAGAAGATCGCTTGTAAGACTCTCTCGACTATACTAGACAATTTGATTTTGAAGAAAACCCGATACCATACTTGAAACTTCAACTTCCCCACATTTGTATCTTAAGCTTGCACCTAATGATGGAAGAACGGTGTAGAGAATTTATGCTTCAAGTAAGTACTCACTACCCAAACAAAGTATGAGAATCAACTTCTTTGAAGAATATGCGTGTGAGCAAGTCTAATTGTGATAGGGATTAAATCCACCTCGATCACTGCATTTCAACTCTCCCCGAGCAAGTTAGTGCTTTGTGAAAGTCAACTTCAATCTCAAATAAGTGACAAATGATTAATTCAAGTAATCAACTGATAAATGCCAAAACGATAGTCAATAAGAAGAAGTCTTTGGGGATTGAATCGATAATCAATTAGTGCTCTCCCTAAACCGACGTCTTTTAGTCTTCGATAATAACATGTAGCGAAAAATGTAGAACCGATCGTAGACTCGACCTTCTTCAAGATTGTGCGGTTGGGAATAGATAGTTAACATCTTCAACTCACACCAAAAAGAACATCCCACCAAAAGCATCCCAATTAACTTACATCTTGCAAATCCCTTAACTAGAATCCTCCCAATCAAACAAGAACAAAAGATGTTCATCAAGGAAATCGACAATCGGGCCATAACGAACACACAAAATGGTAACACCAAACAAACAATCACATCAAACAAGAACGAGAGGTTGTTCGGAATCATCATGTTGATGTGCACGTGAAGCATTAACCGGAAGCACTTTGTCAATAAACTCATCAATCCGAGTGAAGATGTCAACTAACGGCTCTTAGAAGAGAAAAACTCCATGTGAAGATGACCCGATAAGAAGAGGCTCGGTTCTTACATGAGTTTAGAGCCGTATGACCATTAATTTCTCAAATATCAATCAACAATGCAAAAATTCACACTTCTTCTCCCCTCAAGAATTGCATACGGAGATGCCATTCTTGATTAAATAAGTGAAAATCATCCAAATGTTCTCTATTCACACTTCTCTCCCATAAAATAAGCACATGATGTCGCCATCTTCATTATAATCGAGCAAGTGGAATGAGAAAACAATCAATGGTAGCCGGTTCACTTGATGACCAAGCGCATGGAAAAACATGAAGCATGTTGATGAGAATGGTCATAAATTAGAAGATTTCTCTTCTTGAAGATAAAGCGCCTGACAAGCGTACACTTTTCTTTTCTTTGGAGAGCGAGGCATGAATCAAGTGTTCATACGTCATAAGAAGATTTCTCTTCTTGGAAGATAATGCGCATTGAACGCATACATTTCTTTTCTTTGAGTCTGAGGCTGAATCGATGTGAACAGGCGTCATAATCTCTCTTTTCAATCTCTTAGCAAAACATGTAATCAACCCCATTATCATTCAAGAGGCTCTTTGTCGTGACGGTGATGGAAAACCCAATATGATGAATTTGACCACAAGTAAACTAACTTGACTCGTGACTTAAACTTGCACATATGTAACAAAGAGCGGTGTCGAGACTTCATGCCCATTTGAATCTCTAAGTACTCTATACTCTTCAACCAACCAACCATCAAGTATAAGGCGTATATCACCTCTTGAAAATCCACAATTGAATGTGACATCGAGCACTACAACGTAACTCCTTAAAGTGATAGTTATTTTGTGGTGAAATGAGCCCAATTCCCCAAGTGGTAAAAGAAAAGGTAAAAGTCACCCAACAATAACTAGATTTCCAAGTCTTCGTTTTTGATAATAAGCTTGAACAAGGATCATGAAGAATCTTCATCCAACCATCCCCGATACCTTCGGATACTAAGTACACTCGCCCGTGATATTTCACTTCAACCTCAAATAAATAATAATGAATTAACGCCGTTGTCACATCTTCTAAAAAGCTCAAATCTAGCCTTTTTTGACATTTAAATGAACTATGATAATGGTTTCATCCGACCATGGTTAAAAGCACATAACCCGTAAAACCATGTAATAACCAAACCGCCATGAAGATAACCCAAACACACACCCAATTCATGAAATACACCCTTTTATCCCTTCTTAGAAACGAAATCAGAGCACCGAAGATCATTAAGATCCCGAAATACACTTTCCTTTTCTCCGGGATGGTTCCATCATAACGGGATTTTACAACTCTATGGTTTAAACCGAAAAATAGATTCTTTCGGGGATTTTACAAAACCAAGAATAAACCGTAAGATAGATCCGAAATGCACTTTACTAATACCGGGATGTTTCCATTGTCACGGATTTTACAAGTCTATGATTTAAACCGAGAAATAGGTTCTTTCGCGGGATTTTACAAAATCAAGACAAAACCGTAAACAATGTCGACTTGAATGTGTATGACAACATTGGTTTCGATGAATATCTGCTTTAAGGGGAACATGCGATGGTTCATCAGCGATCATCATCCAACATCATCAACATCATCAACCATCCAAACAACACTATGGTAAACACATCATTCACAAATCGATCGGCTATTGTAGTGACCACATGGAGAAGTAAACCCGATATGCCAAACTTGAACATGAAGTAAAATTCCCGGATGTGTTACTTAAACTTGTACTAATCCTTGTGAACAAGAAACGTGTACCCAATGTACAAAACCTCTTGACATATTCTCAACAACGTGAGACACCAAAGTGATAGTTACGTTGTGGGTTAAGCGAGAAAGAATCACACCCGTAACTAAATAGCCAAGTCTTTATCACACTCAGAACATGCCCAAACAAGTCATCTTGGCGGAAGGGTAGAAAGAAAGAAGAATAAATAAGTAAACGCCCGAAAAACCTCACTTCAAAGCCAAATAAGAATACCGCATAAACAACCCCATAGTCAATCTTAATCAATAAGCCAAGCCATGACATAATAATCAATCGTGAAAATGTATACACCAAAGTATTAAATTATACAGTGCAACAACCTTTATTATCAACCCAAATCTCATCATCCAATTACATCTCACCAGGTCTCATTCTCAACAAATCTCAACGTCAAACCTCGCATCATCACATCTCATCAACAAATCTCATTAATTTCAAGTCACACAAAATCCCATACAATCCAAATTTGAGAAGCTCATAAGACAATTATCCAACATCAAGTCATCATAATTATAGATCGGTCATCCTACCAATGATATACACCAAAGGCTCGCTTATATAAAAACAAGTAAGCGGCTCGGTATGAGAGTAATACCACCCGTATAGCCCATGTAAGAACAAGATGAACACATGGTTACCCCATTTCAATTCAAATTAAGCTCGGGCTCACGACATAACATAATACATCACATGACATCCATTGTGAAGATAACACTTACAAAATCTCACTTAAATAAAAGCAAACAAGTATCCATCGTGAAAATGATTTCAAAATAACATGTATGCTTGATCAATTAAGATCGGACCATGACCACTCGGCCTCGTAGGAGACAAAAACACACCCAAGTAAAACAAGTAATCGGTTGGCCCAAAGTATTCTGATCGACCCTTAACACAATCCTAATTTTCGGGTAATAAGCGAGATATCTCACACACTTGCCCTAAAAATACAAACCATCCAACCCTAAACACATTCTCAAACTATCCGCCTCCTTCCTTCTAATATCTCACATCATTTCATCTCAGATCCGAATCTCATCTCCTTACATAATCAACAAATCGAAACACAAACCTAAATACTACCCATCCTATAACGATACTGATTCACCGAAATTCGAATCAAGACGAATCGGGATGTCATTATGAAGGCTTCAAGATCATTAGGATATGGTCTCGGGTAGGTTGTTTATGTTGATTTTCGTTTTGTTTTTCATTTTTTGTGTTAAGTCAATGAACGAAGTGAAGAAAGAGAGTGACACAATTGTTAATTTTCTTTCTTTCTTTTCGAATAGCATCAAAGTTTTTGATCAATGAAGAATAGTATTCAAACAAAAGAAATCTTTTTAAAAGATTTGTAAAAGAAGTTTGAAGCAATCTGAGATCTTGCATATATAACGTTTCACCATTTAGATGTTTGAGTTGATGTAGTATTGACAGGAGATAGGTTATTTTAGAATGGGGTTTTGATGTTGGTTGTTGATGTGGCTGAGGTAATATATGAGTCTCTGGTATCAAACATTTTCAAATGTGGTTTTGTTGATGATGGCAATTTGATATCACGAAGTTGAGATGTTGGTAATTGGTTTATGGTATTCGTTGTTGTCAAAATCGTTTTCTTCCTTTCGTCAACAAAGTCCCTTTTGGCACCACTCGCTACGACTAAGTCGCTACGACTAAGTCGCTACGACTAAGTCGCTACGACTAAGTCGCTACGACTAAACTAAGTCGCTCTGACGACAAGTGACTCAATAGTCAACTCGCTAACATGAAAATTTGACCATTAAAATTTTCGGGTGAGTTTTCCGACAACTTTCGATCATATTCATGATAAACCCGGAAAAAATGTATATGAAAGACATCGGTTTACCCATTTGACCACGGATATGACCACGGAAAGATACGAGATTGACCATTATCGGTGTATTTTCATTGTGGTTACCAAACAACATAAGTTAAACCCAGAAAACTTGAGGACTGCATATGTTTTGACCTTATGCAACTGACCAGAAAAACCCACAATAATATTAGTTACAGTTTGGACAAAAACAAATTAATGGACTTAGACACAAAACTAATGACCCGGATGTAACTTTTTGACCAAGCGAAGCATGAAGCTTGTATGTAAAACAGTTTACCCATAAGAATCTTCCGACCACACAAAACACAAAAACAGTTTCAAACACGAATAAAAAACCACAAGAAATCATCAAAACACAACAACCTTGGCTCTTGATACCAATTGTTAGGATTCAAATATTATGTGTTTGATGATTCGGGTGGTCTTGGGAGATCAAAATACATGTTAGCCATTAGAGAGAGAAAGTTAGAGAGAGAGGGTGTTCTTGCTAGAGGTTTACACAAATTGTAGAGTATTAGATTATGAGAAGCACCACCCTTCCATGGATGGAAGGGGTATTTATCTACAAACTACGACCTCTGTCGGCTGTGGATCGAGGGATACAGATGGGTAAAGACCGTCCTTCCTCCGGTGTTGCACTAAACTATTTTACGCTAATGACTAACTAATAAAACAATAAATAACGTAACTAACGACAAATCTACGAGCTAACTTAAGCTAGATAACCTTTGGGGTGACCGACACTTCACTAAGGAATTTTCTAATTCCTAACACTTATCATAACAGAATTATCACGTATCAAAATGACATATTATGATTTCATAAGTAACATGTTAATCATGCTAAAATTAATTCAAAAGTAAGTATCATGCAAATAAAGTTTAGGTTTAAACGTTTAGTAGCATGAAACAAGAATACAAGCATTATGAAGATAAAACCATACCAAGGTTTATACATTATGACTTGTTATCAATCACTAAGATAATGTCAAATCAACTTATCGGTTTTACTAAGGTTTACATATTTGACTAGTTATCAATCACTAAGATAATGTCAAATCAACTTATCGTATCAAACAAGAACATGTAATCAACACATGTAAGTGAAATGCAAGTGGTTTTGAAAGAAAAGTCATATATATTACTTGTTTGATTAGTGTTCCTTAGGCGAGGCAAACTATCAATGTTTTAATACTTACTTTAGGCAAGTATAGGAAAAGCAGATTTTCAAGTTCGAGAATGAGTATGAGACTATTACTAGCGGTTGCTCAATTAAGGCTAAACACGACCATTTTCGTGTGATTCCACATACCAACTTCTTGAGGAAGCAATTCAACGTTAGGTCAAATTGAGTTTCTAGTGCAATAGGTTCTCCGGTGGTCATTCTCATGTTGAAAGATGGGAACTCCTACTTTTGCATATTAAAGTGCATAAAGATGATAGTTTACCAATACTTGGCTTAATGTGACTTAACTAATATGCAATATAACTAAGGTGATGAAGCGTCATGTTATACATGAGCTTTAACAATGGTGTGTTTGATGTGTTTGAATCTTGTGTTTAGAATCTAAAGTTGATCAAATTACACAGCTAATTGTATGATCTAATGGATGACATCTTTTATGTTGAGTTGAAGTGTGTACCATGTGTACTTTAAATGTGAATTGATCATCTAAGGCTAGAGAATGGAATATGTTAAACTAAGAACGTTCTCAAGAGAGCTCTTTGGAATATTATTTAATAAGAATCTAAGTGAGGTTACCAACTTCAATAGATCTTTTGTATGCTTTAAAGATGTGTAGTTTTAACCTTGGATGAGCACTCGGTTTGAGCAAGGTTAGGTTATGATGTATGCTTGAAAGGAAATAGATACAAATAGTATCTTTCAACAAATGAGATTATCCCATGGGATAAAGTTATCATGCTTATGAAAACAAGTATGACAAGATGAATTGGATATGCTAGTTCATAGAACTTGTAGATGTTTGTTTCAAGATCATTTAGCCAATGAGGTGCAATGAAATCTCTTGTAACACAACTATTTATGTCACAAGAATGATGCATAGGATATACAATATCCTTTTAACAAGATGAAATCTTAACGCATGAATCTTAGTCATAATGTTCTTCAAAATATCATGTTTTCCTAAATGAAGATATGAAGCCAAAGTGTTTGAATCAGATAGTCCCATCTAAATAAACTTGGTCTCAAGATTATATTCACTAGATGATGACAAGAGGAATTCACTCGAGTTTCTTATGTATACTCCTCAAAAGTCATTGTTGCTTGGGGTGTATGATGTTAACATATGTTGTTAAAATGTTGATTTGAGGTTTGAAATTTATCACAAGTTTAACGACAGTATTACTAATACTTTGATAATTTGTGAAGGTAGTACTACTTATACCTAGTGGAAATTGACAACAATTACCAAGAGCACCATGCTTATTTGATAGTTGAGGTTCTAGCCATAATGAATTATCTAAGTCCTTATATGTTGGAAAGGATGTTTGAGTTTGTTCAAACGTGCATTTGATTCGATACAAGTGTTGGACACAAGGGCTTTTGAGCAATACACTCAGAATTCAAATGATGGTAAGGATGGTGGATTGGTTGATCTAGGTGGTAGGTCTTCTAGTGTCTAAATAAGGATGTGGTGATGTAGGGGTTTGTTGTGTTATGGGAGTACTTAGGTTGAATATTTGTCCATAGATGTTGAACACAAAAATCTGGATATTAATTCTTATGGTTCATTGGTTGCTACAACTAGTGGGTGAAGTGCTTGAAGTTTTGGTTATGTTTATGAAGCTTAGGGGTGAGGTATGGGTTTACCTTGAAAAGGCGCGTTTGATTTAAAGTATACTCTTGGAATGAGCAATCTGTTTAATGGTGCCAAAAGATGGAAGAGGATATTAGGTGTCAAAGAGGATAAGTGGCACCGTGGGTTGTTTGTTTTGGATAAGTGTTTCAACATGTGTTGTTAAAATACTTGGGTGTTGATTTTTCGGATATGACTTTTAATGACTACAATCGTAAGTTGCATATACTTGAATATTTCAGATGAAATACTTAAGTTGTCAATCCTAATTTGTTGAGATTGTAAAGCTTAGATTGAACTCAAGGATAACAAGATTTGATAATATGTATTTAACATATGTGTGATTTATGACTCGATGTAAATACTTATCGTCTTGAAGGATGACACATTATTTTCATGTTAACCAGGTGAGGCAATACATGTAGATACAAAACAATATCTATAGTCATATGTTAGACTTGTGTATGATATCTTTGAAAATAATGAGTCCAGGTTTATTAGTCTTGGTAAGTCATCTAAGTCATCCGCAAACGGGTGAGGAGATGTTGGTGGTGTTGCACAAAGTTTGATAGGTACAAGCTTTGGAGACTTTGGTAGTGAGTCTGAGGATGAAGAGCTCAAGTTAATGAAGCAACAAGATCGAATGCTAATCCTAGTGGTTTTCTTAAGTGGCTGAGGTTAAGGATTTAGTCATTTTGACTTTGCTTTAAGAAATGCTAAGCTTGAGGAAAAGTAACAGTGAAGGTGTGAAAATGATCATCTTGAATGTGTCGATTTATGGAACTAAGGATTCATGGATTTGATGTTGTGTCTAAAATCATGTCAAACATCCTAAGTTAATCCATTGAGGATGTGTTGAGTGAGGTATGAAAGATATGTATTAACAACTATCCTAGAAGCGAAGTTTGGTAAATTAGATTGCAGGATTTAGTAAAATTCAATAACTTACACAGGATTCACGGCACCATTTCTTTACAGTCGGAACCCTTAAATTGGTGCCGCACAGTCCTTTGTCTGGTATGGCGGTACCAAAATCCATAGCAGACGGAACCAAATTAATGGTACCGTCTGGTCCGTGGAGACCGAAATCTTATGAGACCCAATTTTTAGATGTCGGGGACTTTTACGAAACACAAACTTTTCTTAAAACATGTGACATCAATTACTTCTAGTTAGGAAAAGTCGATAACACATATACAAACATAGTGGAGCATAGACTTTGACCAGGGCTAACGATTTTCACATAAAAGTGAAAATGGGTAAAATTGATAACACACTTGTCTATCCACTGCGTAAACCGGTTACCATACAACATTGTTTTAAGTCATGTTATCATCCTACAAAGTAAAAACAAACAAATTACATCATACAACATTGTTTTTGTCCTTGTACCAAACACTCTCTTAAAACCTTTATTTTCAAAGTACTTGACTAATTTACTTAGTACTCATTGCTAAGTGAGTTATGACATTTCATAAGTTATGTGAGATGTTAGTATAACCTATGCAAAGGAAGTGATCTAATTCTACAAGCGATGGTAAAACAATTTTCCAACAGTGCACAAAATCTAGCAAATATCCTATTGTGCATAAACAAGAAATCGTCAAACAAGCGAATAAATAACATGGCAAGATTGACACTTATATTATGCAAGCAGATAAGTGTAAACAACAATTTGAAAATAAGCAAGCAACATATATACAAACAACATAAGCAAGTGGTCATTTAGCATAGCATAACAAGAAAGACACTTTTCGTCATTTTACGTTTAAATATGACGATGTATACCAAGCTTGATTAGTTTTCTTTAAACATATTACCAAATTAATTAGTTTCAAAAGAAGTTGTATCAAAGTTCTAAGAATACCAACTTAAATTGTTTGATTCAAAATTTGAGTTTTATGTTAAAGTGAAACTTAATATTCTAGACATACTATAGTATTTGGTCTATTTTACTTATTTAAAATTAGACTCGAGGCCATGAAAGTATTTTTAAGTGAAAGTAGACTCAATTCCATTTAAAATGATAGGTGGCTCGACTCAAATGCGGACTTACGGTTAATTAGTTATGATTTTTGAAGTTGCCCAAAAGCTGCATCTTGTCTGAAGCGGATTCCACGAAACCAAATAAAGGGATCCGCCCTTTATAAGATTTGGTGTCGTGGTCCTCGAGACAATTCACCAAAACTATTATTTGACATAGAGAAAATGTGTGACTTACTAGATTTCATAGTAAACATATAATACATATTTAACAACATATCTACTTATGTAACTTATCTTAAACATTTACTGAGGTGATTTTTCAACTAGATTTATAGTTATCCCAAACACTCCTTTAAAATCATATTTCTTCGTAAATTTTCTATGAGCATACAATACAATACTTACTTGTTCTTTCAACAAACTTTTATTTTATTTTTCAAGAAAACCTTCAAGCTTGTATACAAAGTTACATTTAACAACAAAATTTCTAAGTATAACAAGCAAAACATTTTTCATATTATTTTTCGCTTCAATGGTAATTTGATACATGGATCGTACTCTATTTTAAAAACCATTTGTTTTGAAAATAAGAGCCACGTGGCTCGATACCAATTGTGGAAGCGTGGGGGGTGAATCGTTACCGTTTAAAAACTTTAGATCTTTAGTATCAAATCGCTTATAAAGCTACTAATATAAAGCATAGTAAACTAAGTTGTCACATAATCATGAACACCATACCACATCACAAACAATAGTATAGTGCAAGTATAAAAGTAAAGAGATAAAGAAAGGAAAGTGCAAACCGAACACGAGTTTATAGTGGTTCGGTCACGGATCTCCTTTCATACTACTCCACTCCCAGTACCCAACTCGAGAGTTACTTCACTAAATCAACAAGCTCCTTCTCGTCGGATAAAACCTTACAATCGTAAACACACTTTTTCGGTACAAAGCTAAATACCGGGTTCTAGTTCGAGTAGAACCAACCTAACGTCGCCTATACAATATTTCCAACACTAAGCTAGATGTCGGGTTCTTTTACAAGGGTACAACCACTCCCGATATGTTTTATGGCCCAACATAACAAACCTTGTGTTTTATGGCACAAACACATAAACCATCTAATCTAGTTTGGTGAAAGTGTTGTTATGATGCAATGATGTTTACACTAATGATCCATGACACAAATGTCTAATGGATATGAATGACTACTTCTAAATGAACTTACATTGATAGGAAGCCTTCATGATGAAGATCACAAGTTCTCTAAACTTGTTGTGATAGATCTTCGACTTGTGATGAGTGGAGATGGCTAGATCTCCAAGCTTTCTTTGGTTGATCAAGATGTAGAGTATGCTTACAACAAAGATGAATGTTAGAAGCATTATGATCATGTGATGGTGAGGAGATTAATGTATGTTTCTACATTGTTATCTCTGAGATCTAAATGATGTAAGAAAGGTAGAGAAAGTGTGTTTTAAAGGGATGAATAAACAACTTGGTTTGGCTTGCTATTTATAGCCAAAATGGACGAGGCGTCCACGGACCACGGAACCCTCAAAGGGTTCCGCCCGTGTCTCATTTTAGTACCGTGAAGTCGACATAAAATCTAAAAAATCTTTCTTCAAATCTTTCAAGATATTACCAAATCTTACTAGAATCACATTTGATATATTGAGTGTCAATCTAACCAAAATATTCAAGTGATCTTCCAAGGATTTCAAAGATGATGCATGGCATGATGTAACATGTATTTCTATTTTAAGATCAAAAGGTTTATCAAAGTAAACTTGTAAAATGTATTATGTAACTAGTTAATAAAATGTCTAGTTACCTTTTGAAATCTTGTGAATGCAAAATGTAAAATGAGGTTCTAAATAGAATGGTTAACCTATTAAAATACTTAGTGACTCTAAACGTATTTTAAACATTCTATATGATTTGTTAATGGGTTTGATCATAATGCCACATAACAAACATGTACGAACACGTGTTGTAACATACGAGGACTTGAGACATTGAGAGGTGTTGAATGTATGTTGAGACAAATGTAATTACAAGTAACTTGTACATTTTACGTTATGTATTACAAGTTACATGTTTGTCATCAATCAAAACAAACGAGACTGTATAGATTAAATATCGTAATATTTGCACTAACATCTTCCTAAAGGTTACGACGTAACTACATTAGGTTAAATGAGGATCCACGCCGCTAATACTTATCCGTAACTATTGCATCACTTACGGCGTAACCATGTTTATTGAAGACTACGGCATAACCACTTATTAGGTTACGCCGTAACTAGCATATATAGTGCATTTACGACGGAATAGAAGGTTACTGGTAACTCCTCTATTGGTTCGCCGTAACCCATACAACCTATAAATACCCACGAATTCGACATTTCAAAGCATCCCATTCCATACACAACACTCGAGAGCGGTGGAAAAAGCTCAAGGTAGGCCTAGGGGAGCATACAGAGTGTTTCAGGGAGAATTCACACCATTACGATAAGCTTTAGCGTTTATATTTCTTTACTTTCAATTCATGTATTTCGTACCTTTGAATATTGAATTGATTTGCATGATTAATATGAGTGGCTAAGCACCCTTTGGTGCTAGCCTAGTTATAATTCCTAATTGTTTTATTTGCGTTTACCTTTACTTCGTATAATTATTTCTAAGTGTATGCATGCATAGTTCTTTGGTAGTCACCTTGATTCGGTAGTTTTGAATGGCGGTGAGGCCAATTTCCTAGAGATATGACCAACTGACCCTAGGTGAGCGGGATCGAGACGGAAGGGTAAGATATGACCAACCGGCGACCACTTTCTACTTGTGTGATTTGACCAAGCGATCACCTATCGTTTGGATGAACTTAAGAATTGGGGTGTAGTGTCTAAGTTCCTAACGGCGGCACTCACTATTTAGAATCTAGCATGTAGCGGTACTTAATGACTTAGCGTGGGGACCGGGAACAAGGGACTTATGATGCTTTGATTTCTCTGTGGTGGCATCTTTCTTGATAGGTTAGGCGAATTGACCAAATCTTGTCCTCTCGAATTTGACCCCACAAGTAATTGGAAGTAGGTAGACGTATGCATAACTAGCTAGGAGGATTGACTAGGTTAGCACCACTATTCCTCTATTGATTTCCTTTACCATTTATATGCTTTTATTTTATTCGCATTAGTAGTTTAATTAATTAAATCCCTATCGAAACCATTATTATTCGTGACAATTAGACTTAGTAATAATCCAACACACATAGCTCTTGGGGCGACCTCGACTTTACCATTTACTACACTATCTGCGACCGGGTACACTTGCCTGTTAGTGCATTAGGGTAGACCATAGGTATAGCGAGACACTATAAATATTAAGACACAGTCGGTAAAACCTACATCAATGAAATTGGATGAATCATAGTAGAACCATTTAGTACCATGACATGAACATGAGAATTTTGAAATCATCATTAACATCGGTTCATAGAGCCTTCTAAGATTAACCCATAACTGCATCTCCTTCATATCTTTGAGATCTTGACATCAAACCTTTCTTGAACTAATTTCCATAATTTTCAAGATCATCTCATCAAAAGCTTTGATGAGATCTTCAAATTGAATAAATGATTGAGTTTCACCACCTAGCCTTGTGATCTTCCATGTTGGAGCAAAATTGCTAGCGATGTATACTTCCCAATCAATGATAGGATGTCGACTTGCGGTGGTTACGGATAAAATCTTCTTCTTCAATTACAATCATATTAGTCGGTTGTTCTTGAGTGGTTGCTCGATTAGAACTTCTTGTTCTTGACAAACTTTGTCTTCTTAGCGGTGAGAATCACTTGTCTTTGGCCTTTCTCTTCAAATTAGGATACCTTCTAGCTTCTTCTTGAGTCCATTGGAATGAAATCTTTATCTTGTCTTTGAACCCCTGTAGTAGATACTTTCAACTTTATCATCGGGCATTCCTTTGAATTGATGTCTTTTCCAACCACCAACATTGCAACAATAAGTCTTCATGTATGCAATAACTTGTGCTTTAGTTGGTTGCCTTGGTTTCTTTTGACCTTTTCTCGGTGAACCAATTACCTCTTGAAGTGCTTGATTATTCTTCATCTGAATAAAATCCTTTAAGCGACTTGTTCTTTGTTCTCCGGTTAAAGATTTATCATTCTAAGGTCAATGCCTTCTTCTTGATTCTTGGATCATGTGCAATCAAGAACTCAATTTCTTCTTACAGTAGGTACATAGTTGAACTCCGAGTCTTCTCTCTACGAATATTGTAGGTCGACGATTGGAAAGTGGATCTTTCATTCTATCCAACCTTTTAGCCTCCATAAAGCTTGCAATCTCCAATTCTTCAAGCTTTTCTTCTCGACAACTTGATCTTGATAATCTTTTAGCAATATCTCTATCAAGAGCAATATGAACTTGTTCTTTCTTTGAAATCTTTCTTTTGTTTGCTCTTTGCTTTGCATATGACTTTACCTTTGTCTTTCTTCCGTTGATCAATTTCTTCACTTGCGATGGCAACATCATGTCCGGCGGTAGGAATATTTGGCTCTGCAGGTGAAATTGGATCGATGGTAAAATCTTTAGTTGCGATACTAAAAATATCTTGCTCTTGTTGCTCTTCTTGAGTATCGACATCCTCTGCACCTTTACTAGTAACACCTTCATCTCCAAAATCTAGCTTCCTCCCCTTAGCTTGACCTACTTTTCCTCCCTCTTTGGAGAATTACCCAAATCGACACTGAAATCTTCGAATCACCATCGGGAGATGAGGATGGAGATGATAGCACAATCTTTGAAGTTCTTCTTTGCTTTAACCCTGCAACTCTTCCTTCAAGGTCTGAATCTCCTCCTTCAAAGATGTAATATCCTTGGCATGTCTTGCTCCTTAAGTTGTGCCAAGTCTTGTTCAGATTTAACACCTTTGCTAATGTTGTACAAATTTCCATCAATTCCATTGGTTGCCCAATGCCTCAACACTTCCAACTGTGTAACACAGTAGGAGAGGTGAATCATAAGGCATTGGTTCGAGTTCCTCCTAGTTGGACTAGATTGAAGCACGGAACCACCACCGCTTGTGCCTAAACCAAAGGATCGGTACATTTTGTGTTGTAATGGGAGGAGTTGGTTGTTTTGCCTCCTCTCATGGGTGTGAAGCGGTAGAGTATAATCAATGTTTGGAGCAGTGATTATAGGTGTAGTTTGTACTTGTGAAATCTTTGCAAGCATTTGAGGAAGAGAGTGTAAAATCCATATTGCCATCTTTATTCATATTTTGAAAAACTTTAGGCTTAAGGCAACGGATTTTATAAGTTCTTGTATGGGGTTGCGATTGAAACTCATTTAGCACTACTTGCACAAACCTTGGATACATTAAAATTTTGTTGAACTCTTTACATTGCCGGTCATACTTGTAAAATATATATTTTGACCAGTTAAAAATCTTATCGGTGGCTAGACAAACCAAAGGGTAAGCCATGGTTGAACTAAATTGATCATAAGATGTTTTCTTTGGACTAGGACAATATAAAAGAGTATGTATCAAAAATCTCCAGTGGGGACAAAAACCACTCTTTTTGAAAGTAGCCTTTTTATCAGTGGTATCATACCCCATGGATGATAAATTTTCATGTATTTCTGGCATAGGTAATGTGATGATACCATTGAGGTCATCCAATTGGAGAATGCTCCTCAAGGATGCCTCAGTAACATCAATAGTTACCCCATCCACAGTGGCTCTTAGAGCATCCACTGTTTCATCTGTATCTCGATTCTCAAGTGTTATGGATTGAGCAGAAGTCCAAAACTGTTTGATTTGAGAGATATAGATTGTGGGATTTAACAGTAAAGCATACCTTATATAGGTAGTATTGAGAAAGTCCACAATCTGATGAAAAACAGGGCCACTCTTCTCGTTTGACTTTGCTAAGTAGGCCACTTGGTTGTGCTCATCTGCAAATTTTAATGGTGCCATAGAAACTTTTGATGAAAAAGATATTATGTCAGTACGAATTGAAGGAATAACTAGCCAATTGAGACGAAAGATATATAGAGGTAGGGTTTAAGAGTTTTGCGCAAGAAAGATTATCTAAGGAAAGTATTTATCTTTAGAGGATAAATATCAAATAGGAAAGTAGATAATCTTCTAAAAAGTTACCCTATATATATGGAAAGCAATTTTTCTACAACGGCTAGTAAAAAAAATTTTGTTACTGACACAACAGTTGTAACGGCTAGATCAACAATGGTAAAAATACTCACATCGATGGAAGCGTGAACTAGCGATGGTAATTTTTCACAAACATTTTCAAAGAGCGGTGGTAAAGAAAAACATATAAAAATAGATCGCTCTTATCATAGTTTTTAGCAAACTACCGACTATCAACGGTTTGATATGTCTTTACCATGAGCCATTTGCTATAGACTAGCCAACTCTTAATCATAAAAAATATGGTGAGTTGTTAACCATATAGTTTTTGGTAAACTATCAACCATAAACGGATTTGTCAAGTCTTTACCAGTAGTCGTTTGCTCTAGACTAGTTGATTCTTATGTGGGTTAGACATGGTGAATCAATAACCATTTGTTGTGTATCTCAGTTATACACCTTTTAATATCAACTCCCATCTATTCTGCATAAAAGTTATTGAACAAGCAAAAACACAAGCACAAAAACATATACAAACTTATACAACAATGCTAGTACCCAGAAACTTCCACTCAACACCAAAGACCATTAGACACAAAAAGTTTATGGATTTAGCATTCCAATACTTGTTACCAAGTACTAAAATCTACCCACATCAAGTCCTTTTGTTAATAAATTAACATAGTTGTCATCGATTATGGATTTTGACAACTTGAATTAGTCCTTTTCATAACAGTCTCTTATGAAATGGTGTCTAATTTCAATATGTTTAGTCTTTGTGTGTTGAGCTGGATTCTTAATAATGCAAATGGTACTTGCTATTTTCAATATGAATGATGGTATTCATGAAATTGTACCCATAGTCCAAAAGTTGATTACGAAGCCATAGAACTTGAGCACGGCAACTTGCGGCAACCACATACTCTGCCTCGGTTGACGAATTAGCCACCATTGTTTGTTTCTTGCCTTTATGCCATGACACTAATCTGCTGCCAAAAATTGGCATCCAAGCATTGTAGATTTTCTATCCAAACTAGCTCAAGCATAGTCACTATCGAGTAAGTAACCAAGTCTGAGGAGATTCTCTAGGTACCATAATCCCAGTGGGAAATGCTTTAAGATATCACGAAAATCTTCTTCACAGCGGTCAGTGAGAGAATTTGGAGTGACTTGAAACCTTGCACATCTGCTTTTACTGCAAACATAATATCGATCTAGATGATGTAAGATACATCAAAGAACCAATCATAGACACATACATGTGTACATCAAGCTTCACCATTATTTTCCTTCAAGAGTTGATGTGTAGTCTTATTTGCGGGGTGTTGGATGACTTTGCATCGATGAACTTGAACTTCCTTAGTATCTCACCACATATTTATCTTGATTGATGAAAATACCATCTGGCCTTTGTTGTACTTGAAGTCCCAAGAAGAATATGAGTTCACCCATAGAACTTATCTTGAATTCTTCCTTCATTAGCTTCTCAAATTCTTTGCACATCTCTATCTTTGTAGATCCAAATATGATATCATCAACATATACTTGAACTAACAAGATATCATTCTTGTCTTTCTTGATGAACAAAGTTTGATCCACTCTGCCTCTATGAAACCCATTATCAAGTAGATAAGTAGTCAAGGTCTCATACCATTTTCTTGGTACCTGATGCAAGCCATACAAAGCTTTAACCACCACATATACTTTGTTTGGATATTCGTGGTCTTCAAAGCCGGAGGTTGTGACACATATACCTCCTCATCAATCGCCCATATAGAAAAGCACTCTTTACATCCATTTGATAGACTTTAAAGCCCATAAAGGATGCATAGGCTAAAACGACTGATTGCTTCAATTCGTGCAACCCGGGTAAACACTTCTTCATAGTCAATACCCTCCTCACAGTGTATCCTTGAGCCACAAGCCTAGCTTTGTTTCGATAACAATTCCTCTTTCATCCTTCTTATTATGAACACCCATTTAGTACCTATTACCTTCTTGCCGAAGGCAATCCAAAGCACCCAAACCTTTTGAACTTGAATTGGAGCAACTCTTCTTGCATTGCTTCCACCCAACTTTCATCTTCAGTGCCTTGTATACATTCTTTGGCTCCATTTGTGATGAAAAGCACATAAAGAGACATTCATTCTTGCCTTCATGAGTCTTAGATTCATATATTTCACTAATGAATCCATGAATATCGTGCAATTTTGTTTGTCTTCTAGTCTTCACCGGTGAATTGTGACCCGATCACATTTTCAAGAGGATCGATTTATGAATTAAAGTATGGGAGTCTCGAGTTGCAATCTCATTTGGCATATTAGAGATTTCAACATCATTGGCTTGAGCTTCCTCTGTGGCGGGTTGTAATTTCCATACATAGTTGCGGTGGAAAATTACGGCCTAGCGATGGAATCAATTTCCACCGCTTTTAGGATCTTAAGTGTTCATGTTGCTATCTTCTTCTTTACGAGAATCATTAGAAGGATGAGCATCTCCGGTCCTTGAAATATCATTATTGTGCTGAAAGTCCCAAAGTGGCAAAGCGAATTCATCTTGATCTTCGCTTGATCTTTGCTTGGTTCATCACCATCAAAAACTCTTACGAACTGCAAAATCATAAGTAGATGTGCATGTAGAGATAGGCACATAATTCATAGTATTGGTTAGAGAATCAAGATCAACGACCTTTCTAGACCAGTTCCTTTGATATTCACTTTGTTACGTAGAACTCAACATGCGATTTTCTTCAATCTTTTGGGTTACGATGCGCTACGTGTGTACAAGTTTTAAATTTATAAGAGTGAATTACCAATATTACCAATAATACATACGAGCAAGTATACTCGTCGTTATAGCAAGATTATAAAGGTAAGTCGGGATCGATTGGCGGGATTTGAGTGAATCTAAACACAAGTTTGAATCAGCGAGTCTATCCAAAACATATAACAAAGCAAATAGATATAATGAAATTCGGATGATTAAAAACTACACTTGCTTAAACTAGTTTCATATCATAGATTAATGTGATTATGTTAACCTCTTAACATGTTGGTTATGATAATTAGTTGGAAGACTAATCTATTGTTCTTACAAGTTAAACCTTCGTCAAGATTTTAGTTCATAAAAACAAGCATTAAGTTTAACCAATCAATTCAAGATCAATTCAAGTTTCATAAGTCTACATACATAAACTTAAACACAAAAACATCCACTTGTTCATCAAATTGTTTAAGAAATGGTCAATACAAAAGGTAACCGATCATAGACAAAAGGCTATAATTGATTCTCAACAACTAATCTTACGACCTTTTAGATGTTTCCAACCAATCCAATTTGATAATCAAAAAGCGTTTCTATTACAACCACACCTTAGCTCCTTTGTATAATCAAGAATAATGGGTAAAAACAATCATCCATAGACAAAATGATTATGACTAGTTGAATAACAATAAGTTCTTTCGACCTCTACGATTACTATCAACTAGTCAAACTTGATTAACAAATGTCACTCTGAAACTTTAGCACAATTGGATCTTAGAATCAACTTGAAATTGAATTAAAACATGTTAACACAATCACTAACTAATCATATGATAATCAACATCATTTAAGCAAGTGTATAAAGAAACTAGCCACTCATAGCAAACATGAACATAAACTCGAACTTTGAACATTAGAAAACATGATTAAAGTCTTACAATGCTTGGAATAAGATTACAAATGGTGAAGTAATGATTCCCAAAGTATTAGGGTGAACTTCTTGGTGATTTGGCCTCCAATGTGGAACTTCGGAACTCAAAACTTCCACGGAATTCTAAGGACAATTTGAAAGCTTAAAGCTTTGTTTGATGAGTAGAGATTTGTATTGAGCGTGTGTCTCATATGCTCATAAATGGCCTCTATTTATACTAAATCCAAAGCCTAGGTATTAATTGCTGAACATGGCCTCCAAGGAGTAAGGAAGGGACTAGAATACACCAAGAAAAGGACCTAGAATCGTTTGGATGCAAAGGGGAAACTTAGTGATGAAGATTTGGCAGATGCAGCTTCACCAACCAGATCGGTTATATGACCAACCGATCCGGTTGTTCTTCTACAAAAGGGCCAACCGTTCCGGTTGCGGGTAGCGACCGAACGGTTGGTGATAGTATTTGGCGTTTCTGGTCATATTCCAACCGATCCGGTTGCGCTTGCAACCGATCCGGTTGGATTTCTGATTATGGAAACTTGATCTTTTCTTTTCTTTATCTTGTAGAACTTGGTTCTTCAATCATTATGGTCTTGAGGTCCTTGAGATCTTGATTTAGGCTTCTTTGAACAGAATCTTCTATTTGCTAAACATTTTTACATTCCTTCCGTTCCTGCACTTGGTTATAAACACTAGACAAACATCTTTTGATGCGTTTAAGCACTATAATTACGCAAATATAACCAAATAACATATATAAAGCACACATAACACTACTAGAAACATGCACAATCTGGCGTTATCAAATTCCCTCACACTTAAACTTTGCTTGCCCTCGAGCAAATCTAGGAAAAACATCCATTTGGTACAAGATCGTGATTATGAAATATGTGATGCAAATCAACCAAGTATAAATACGAGACAAGATTCATCAATTATGCTTTATCAAGGTGAAACATCAAGATGTTTGACAATATCCAATGATTTTCTTGCATGATTAACATTTCAAAACACCTCACGAAAAAGGAACGAAATATAATTCACTCAATCACTCATTTTTAGTGGAGTAACAAGATAAATCACACTCGTTGCTCAGTCATGATTAGATAATTACCATAATCTTGTACAAGAAACAAAACTCCACCGACGTGGCGTGAGCACCAAGTAAAAACATCTAAAGAGGACTTTTATTCGGGTTATAATGATATGGCTTAGGGTCAAGGGTATGGATAAGGCATGGGAATGTTTATGAAATTGGTGTTAAAATAAAAATGAAATCAAGTCTAATACCCGTCTTTGCTAGCTACTAAACATTCCACGAACCAAATAAATGATTATAGCTTCATTCTTCTTTTCGCTTTCCACATCTTTTTGCTTTGCCATGACAATTGTTCTTGATCATAGCACATTGGCTATTATTTTCATACTTCCAACACATTTTTTTAACATAATGCATGGCTCAATCAATCTCACGGGATGTGGTACTCATAATCATTTGAACAATCTTCACTTTCCAGGCGACTAGCAACCAACCGTTTAGACATTGATATGGGTTAAATTGAGGTTCAAAGTGTAAAATCTTTTTGTATTTTACGGGTGAAGAAAAATGAAAAGGATGGCTCGAGAGGGTGTAACTAGGGTATCTAGTGCTAAAATGAGCACTACAAATGGGTCCATGTGGGTGGTTAACTAACAAATGCGGCTAGCTAATATATCATTAGATGTAAAATGGAAGGCCATTTGGGTTAAATCCTAAGGTGTCTCTTTATCACACGAATTTACTTATATCGCATTTAATGCAATCTCATGCGATGCGGTAATGATTTACAAGAACAAGTTCTAGAATAAATAAAATCACCGCACACTCATAGCAAAAGATCCAAGCATAAAAGATGTATGCCGTTTATGAAATAGGCTTAAATCCTCACAATTTGTGGAAAAAAAAGGTATAATATGTGCTAGCAAATGTATATCGATCCCATAATTGATTGCAATAGTAATCGGAACACATCTCGAAGTTTCAAATATTACCAGTTTTTACCAGTGGTTTGATCTAGTTATTCTAATAGATAATCCTAAAAGTGTGAAAACAACTAGATCACAAGGGCAAACAAAATTTAAAATTTAAGCATGAAAACTCTAATTTTTCCTATTCACCCCCCCCCCCCACACTTAAGTTAGACATTGTCCTCAATGAAAAACGAACTTCAAAGCATAGAAATAGGGAAAATAGAGATGAAACCAGATATGTCAACGAGTTTATCGACTTAAAATTCTTTTCTTCATTCCTAGCATCCTTTGGAGAAATCATTACTGCACAAATCTTATAAATAAACAAAAGGTTTTATTAAAGGTGGAACCCCACACTTAAGTTTAACCAAGGTTTAAACTTTGGGGTGACCACAAAAATCAAATCTGAAACACACGGGTTGCCTCCCGAGAAGCGCTTGTTTTATTACTGGCGTCATCGGCGACTCAAATCTTCCCGGGTTAGGATACTTTGACCATACGGTTCTAATGGGAATTCGGCACTTAAGCGTTGAGGGTATGGAATCTTTGGTTTGTACTCCACAATGGATGGGAATACATTTGATTCTTTTGGTTTGACCATGTTATAGTCCCTTTTCAATATTTGAATGTTTGGTCAATTTCATTAGAAATAAGGACGATTAAGCGGATCTTTTGAATTTTGAAGGTCATTGGATTTTCCACTCCCGATGAATATGGCATCCACATTCTTAAGGTGAGATGTAGGAGGTGGCTTAGTCTACCGTTTTGATTTAAAAAACTGGATTTTTTGCTCGACTCATTTGTCTATCTTTCTTTCCAGTTCTCATTCCAGTTGCCATTGATTTTGTTGAACTTTATCATCAACATGATTTGGAAATACATTGTGTTCGAAACTTTTAATTGCGTCATTGGGATATGCATGGTGCGATCCTCAAGAAAAGGTGACACGGTTGGTGAGTTAGACATGATTTGGTTTAGATTTGGCATGGTTGGAATGTGCTTGGTCTCGTCCTCTTTGATAAATTCACCTCACCCTCATCGTTCTCATCTTGAATTGAGGGTAGTTAGTGAACAAATTCATGTCTCGAGTTGGAATCGTGGTGTAAGGAAGAGATTGACATGATGGACTTTTGTTTCTTACTTAATCTTTCTATCCTCCTCTCCAAGTCTTGGCTTATTGCTTGTTGGTTCCTTCTTCCTTGATCGACTTTATGTTCCAATTCAACCAACAGGTTCGTCATATTCTCATTGGCCTTCATTTGACTGGCCATCCACTCTCTCATCATCTCCTCCGGTGAGGTTTTAGATGTATTGAAATGTTATGATGGATGAGGTATTGTATTCCATGGCTGATATCGAGGAGATGTATGGGTTGGGTTGTGGTATGGAAAGAGTGCAATTTACGGAATTTTGGTGGTGATATCCTCCGTGATATCCTTCATGTTGGACGTGGTTTAATTCCATGGGATTACACATCGGTGTGTCATCTTGGCATCGTGGTTTGAGCGTGGTGATTATTTGTGATTCCATCATCTCTCTCCGTATGCTTATGAATTGGTCATCGATGTTTGTGGAAAGAGCTTCCAATTTCTCGATCAATAAGGCATGATCGGTATTGATGTTGCTTCCACCGTGAAACAACAATATTCGATTGGAATCGTTAGAAACCACTACTTGTGAAGATAGCGTTGACATATTCATTTCTTGTTTGTGGTGGGCGATGCGTCTTATCATTTGATGGTTTTGGGTTGGATTGGGTATTACTTGGTAATGATCCGAGATGATGCAGAGGAATGTTGGTCGAAAGTACGCGAAACTTGTTTTCAAGATCTTGGATAGATGCTTGATGATTTCTCATCCTTGCTCAACTTTGGCTTTGAGATTGAAAAATTGATTTTGATAAAATCATTTGCAGATTTTTGAGCGACCACGAATTCTCTCATGGTTTCTCGAATTCGGTTTCTTCCATCTTTTGTCGGTGTTTTGTGGTGGTGGGTTGTCGGTTTGTGGTTGAGAATCACGGTTGTCATCCTTGGTGGCGATCTTGCCAATTTCGAATTTCGATCGTAATAATTACTACGATATCCTCCTCCACGGTATCCTCCTTGGCGTAACTCGCTTCTCCTTCCTTTGGTCCACCCATAGGCTTATCGTCGAACTTCGGAAGATGGATGATTTCCTCTACAATTGTTGCATCCGTCTCGCATTTCCTTCATTTCATCTTTGATATCTTTGTATTGTGAGTCGATTTTTGAGGTTAACGCTTCCATTTTCTCCATGAGTTTTGAGGTATCGGTGTTTTCGACAAAAGCAGCAGTTTTTCGGAGGGTTTAGTTTGGAATCTTTGGACCAATCAAGTTTAAGAAGTACTCGATCTTGAGCAATTGATGTGCATCGTTGGGAGTCTTATAGAAAAATTCCTCTGCATCAAGGATGCCTTGAGAGATTTCATCTAGTCCATGGTAAAGATTTGGATAATGCTTCCTTTGGATAGTCCATGTCCATGAAAACTACCAACAAATCTTTCATTCGAAGCCAAGCTTCGACAAGTGATTCGTTTAGGTTTGGGTGAAAGCGAATTTCTCCCATTAATCGATCAAACATGGCGGTGGAAAGAATCGAAACACAAAAGCTTGCCTCATCTCCTCCCAGTATTGATGATTCACGGGGTTAATTCATTGTACCATACTTTAGCATCTCCTGCGGTGATGATGGGAAAAGTTTGAGTTTGATGGCATTGACATCGGTGTCGCCATAACGGAACATGCCACAAATTTCGATGAATTCGACAATGTGCTTGTGCGGATCGGCCGCGCCGCGGCCATCGAATTGACGGTCTTTGATCATAGAAAGGTGATGTCCCTTCACGGTGCGGTTGTCACCAAGATTGAGCGGCAACAATAACGCCAGGGGTTGGTGCTACGGCTCGGTTGGTTCCCCATGGGTTGATCGTCCGCCATGGGAAAAGGTAAATTGGTGAAAGGGTTGTAAACAACTTTGGCTTCTACGAGGTTATCAAATGGTGGGTTTGGTACTCTTGGTACGATTTTCCAATGGTATGAAAAGTGTTCTTCTTCTTCTTGAATCAAGCGTTCGGGGTTGGTAAGAGGTGTAATTGGTTCTATTCCCTGCTCGAGTGTTCATACAATGTCCTAGAGAATTGAGCAATATCTAAACACACCGACAAACAACAGCAGTTTTATGGGGCAGATTGGGTAACGGATCGGTTGCGGTTGCAACCGATCGGTTAGACCGATTGAGTTATGGGTAAAATCGTAACGATTCGGTTGAATGACAACGGATCGGTTGAAGTTCTGGAAAATTTTTTTTGGTTGAATCGGTGAGGAGATTCAAAAACTTTGAAACACAATCAAATCCCGGCGGCGCCAAAAACTTGATGTGCTACGTGTGTACAAGTTTTAAATTTATAAGAGGTGAATTACCAATATTACCAATAATACATACGAGCAAGTATACTCGTCCGTTATAGCAAGATTATGAAGGTAAGTCGGGATGGATTCGCGAGGATTTGAGTGAATCTAAACACAAGTTTGAATCAGGTCTATCCAAAACATATAACAAAGCAAATAGATATAATGAAATTCGAGATGATTAAAAACTACACTTGCTTAAACTAGTTTCATATCATAGATTAATGTGATTGTGTTAACCTCTTAACATGTTGGTTATGATAATTAGTTGAAAGACTAATCTATTGTTCTTACAAGTTAAACCTTCACAAGATTTTAGTTCATAAAAACAAGCATTAAGTTTAACCAATCAATTCAAGATCAATTCAAGTTTCATAAGTCTACATACATAAACTTAAACACAAAACATCCACTTGTTCATCAAATTTCTTAAGAAATGGTCAATACAAAAGTAAGATCATAGACAAAAGGCTACAATTGATTCTCAACAACTAATCTTACGACCTTTTAGATGTTTCCAACCAATCCAATTTGATAATAAAAAGCGTTTCTATTACAACCACACCTTAGTTCCTTTGTATAATCAAGAATAATGGGTAAAACAATCATCCATAGACAAAATGATTATGACTAGTTGAATAACAATAAGTTCTTTCGACCTCTCGATTACTATCAACTAGTCAAACTTGATTAACAAATGTCACTACGAAACTTTAGCACAATTGGATCTTAGAATCAACTTGAAATTGAATTAAAACATGTTAACACAATCACTAACTAATCATATGATAATCAACATCATTTAAGCAAGTGTATAAAGAAACTAGCCACTCATAGCAAACATGAACATAAACTCGAACTTTGAATATTAGAAAACATGATTAAAGTCTTACAATGCTTGGAATAAGATTACAAATGGTGAAGTAATGATTCCCAAAGTATTAGGGTAGACTTCTTGGTGATTTGACCTCCAAATGTGGAACTTCGGAACTCCAAACTTCCACGGACTTCTAGGAATGAATTTGAGAGCTTAAAGCTTTGTTTGATTAGTAGAGATTTGTATTGAAGTGTGTCTCATATGCTCACAAATGGCCTCTATTTAGACTAAATCAAAGCCTAGGGTATTAATTCTTGAACTTGGCCTCCAAGGAGTAAGGAAGGGACTAGAATACACCAAGAAGAACCTAGAATCGTTTGGATGCAAAGGGAAACTTAGTGATGAAGATTTGGCGGATCGACTTCTCCAACCGGATCGGTTATATGACCAACCGATCGGTTGGTCTTCTGAAAGACCGGCCGTTCGGTTGCGGGTAGCGACCGAGCGGTTGGTGATGGTTGTTGGCATTTACGGTCATATTCAACCGATCCGGTTGCTTGCAACCGATCCGGTTGAATTTCTGATTATGGAAACTTGATCTTTTCTTTTCTTTATCTTGTAGAACTTGGTTCTTCAATAACTATGGTCTTCAAAGGTCCTTGAGATCTTGATTTAGGCTTCCTTTGAAGCAGAATCTTCTATTCTTGAACATTTCTTTACATTCCTTCCGTTTCCACGCACTTGGTTATAAACACTAGACAAACATCTTTTGATGCGTTTAAGCACTATAATTACGCAAATATAACCAAATAACATATATAAAAGCACACATAACGCTACTAGAAACATGCTTGATGATCGGCGTTATTAGGTTCTTAAGTTGAATACTCACGAAAGCTTTCTTGACCATGGAATACCCAACAAAATACCCTTTATCGACTTTTCTTCAAATTTGCCCGGATAATCTATGGTATTGAGAATTGATACATGACATCCAAATGGTCTCATGAAGTCAAGAATAGGTGGTCTACCCTAAATAACTCATAAGGTGTCTTGTTATTTGTTTTACCACTAAAACCACATTTTGCACATAACATGCGTGTTAAGCGCTTGACCCAAAAGTGATTGGCAATTTTGAATGCGCCAACATGGTTCTAGCACCTCTATAAGTGTCATGTTCCTCCTCTCAAGAACACCATTTTGTTGAGGAGTTCTAGCAACACTAAATTCTCTTTTAATACCTTTATCTGCAAAATCATCCATAACTCTATTTTTAAACTACATCCCATTGTCACACGATGATTTTACTTTGAAATCATATTGGTTTTCTACTTGTGTGATAAAGGTCTTAAGGATGCCGATTGTTTCATCCTTTGTATTAAGAAAGAAAACCCATGTAAACCATAAAATCATCGGTTACAACAAGACAATACTTTTTAAGATTTAAGTCGCTCTCGATGTAGGACCAAACAGTCCATATGTTACATTGTAGTGGTTGAGCAATAGAGTTAACTAACTTTGACTGCAAGAAGCTCGTGTTGTTTGCCTTTAAGACAAGCCGCACAGGTTTGATCATTCTCAAATCTTTTACGAGGCAAACCTCTTGCAAACCATCTTTGACAATCTTGTTAATGGTTTTGAAGTTAACATGACCAAGTCTTCTATGCCATAACATGGATTCATCCACTGTGGCCTTTGCAATCAAGCAAGCATAATCATCTTTAGCAATAATGTTGTTCATATCAAAGCTATATAAGTTGCCTTTCTAGGAATCTTAAGAAGAATATGACTTTCGTCGGGGATCTTAAAATCCTTAGAGAGACAAAACACATATCTTTGGTAAAAGAACATTGTTCTTTTGTCACACATTTGTGACACACTAAAAGATTATACTTAAGCTCTTTTACATAGTACACGAGTTCAAAGTCAAAGTTACAGTTTTTATTATCCTTTACAAACTTTTCCATTAACTCCACCTCCAAAATGACATCATCCCATCATAATATTCAAAATTAGAAAGATAGGACTTGTTGCGGTCATGTGCCTTGAACATCCTTGATCCGATCTTTTTGTCCTTGGATGTTCACGCACATTAAAGTAAAGAGTTAGTTTCTTTTGGGGACCCAAGCGATGATTGACTTGGATCGCCTCGTGTATCAATATAGTTAAATCTATCAAAGGTCATTGATACACCATTGGGATTGGTTGATGAGGTTATTCCTTTAGGTTTCCATTCCTAACGTCTTTGAGGCCTTCACAACATTGCCCATGTCCCCCTTTTCTTGTTTACAACCCTTACGGTGGGAACTTTTGAATGAGCAAGTGGAAATTCTTTGGTTTGGTTTTAGGTATCCTTTGTTGGTTATAATGAACCTTTTTATTTTGAAAAGTTCTTTTCCCTGTTTGTGCAGATTTTGCAAAAGTTGTTTTGGATCTTGCACTTGTAACAGGTGACTTAGGGTGAGCAGTGTTAACAGTCTTTGCAGTGGCAAAAGTTTTGAGGCCACTCCTTAGTTGAACTGCTCTTGGGACCATTTTGCTATGTGGATTAGGGTGCAAATTATTTTGAAACTTGTTAGACTCCACCATTTTATTCCCATGGATTTCCCTTCTCCCAACATGATAGTCACAATAAGCATGTAAATGATCAAAACTACCACAGATATAACATGCTTTGTTGTACATCACAAAATTACTACCTAGTTGTTGAGATTTAACATGATTCCAACTCCTCTGGTTACCCCTAGGAGTTGTAGGCTTGTTCCTATACCTCTCAACATACCTTACAGTTGATCTAGGTTTATTAGCTTGTTTCCTAGGTTCCTCATGTAAAGATTAACAACTTTTGGGATAGAAGCCTCAACATTCCTTTTAACATTCTCATCAACAACTCGATGAGTCACTAGCACTTTCAAAACATCGGTTTCATGCTTAACCTGTTCCTCACTTTTCACAAATGTGTCCTTTAGAGGACCATATTCACGTTGAAGTTCACGAAAATCTTCTAGGCTGTATGAGCTAAATCTATGCAGAAGTGATGGAACACCTCTTAGTGGTGGTGGAGCAGTATGATATCCCATACGACTTAGCTTTACTCATAATTTGAGCATTCCAAATTTTATCAATTGACTTAGGCCGATAATAACAGGTGTCTATAGTTAAATTGACATTTTCATTTATCTTTTAAGTTTTCAAGCTCCTCTTGGTATGCCTCATTCACGGTGTCTTATGATCTACCTCTCTTCTAAGAAGAATCATATCATCATTATATTTTGACTCAATTTCTCTATAGTGCTCTAGTTGTTTTTCTAATACGACTATAGCTCTCCTAAGGTTTGACACAAGATAATTAGCGTGATACAATTCTTGTCTTTCATTAGAGTATAGATCATTAAGCCTTTCAACTTCTCTAGCGACCCTATATGTTTTAGAACAACTTTCAAAGTTTTGTACTTGAGTCGAGAAAGCCATGAGAGCAAATTCGGTGAACACAAGAGCATCATCGAAGGTTCTTCCTCTTGTTCATCGACCATGAAACTCAATCACAACTCACACCATCAATTGCCAACATTGCCTTTGGTTCTTCCATAGTTGGTTCTTTCTTTTGCTTGTACCAAGTAGACTGTTGTCCTTCATCCTTGGTCTTACGCATTCCCAGCAAAATGCCCCAACTTGTGACTATTGAAACACTCTACTTTTTTTTTTGTCAAAGCCTGCGGTTTCACCACCATTGATGTGAATAGGTTTGCAGGTCTTCTTGTAGAATTTCCTAGCCCTCATGCTAAAGAACTGTTTGCCATTTAATATCCATCTCCTCCAGTCATCTTCATCAATTTGCTCTATGTCTTCATGAGTTAATATAGAGCCATTAAATTGAGTGGAGATAAAAGCATAAAGGTAGGATCTCCAATACCATCAATCTTTTCTTTGAACTGCGGTGGTAACACTAACATTACCAGTGGAAGCGTAGAAAAGCGATGTAATATCATCATCACGGTCATCTTGAATCATCATCATCAGCGAAGTTGACATCAAAGCCAAGTAGCTGAGCTTGTACCAAGTTTCCGACCTTCTTGGTCTTTGTTCAATGAGTTTAAAGTTGTTGTAAAGATCATTGAGCTTCATTGTTTCAATATACGCTTTGTTTTCCCGATTGTAACATTAGTTTGAAACTCGAAGGAAAACTTCTTAGAAACTTCAAATTGAGGTCTTCCTTTTCTACCTCAATGCCAAACACGATCGGTTGTGTAACAATCTTACGAATTTTGGTGAAGATGTTATCAAGTGAGTCATTGCTTGAAGCAGAAGTTTTCATAACTTTGCTTTAACAATGTCTTTTGTGTCTTCTTTGTAGCATCATTACCACCAAACACCGAGCAAATCTCTTTAAAAGTTCTTTAGCGGTCTTGAACTTCTTTGAATGCTATGATCCGGTCTCTAGGAAGAGTCATCGACAACAAACTTCTATTTTAGATAATTCTTCTTTAGTGCTTTCTCAATATTAGTCTCGAGCATGAAGCAGTCCACAACATCTGTGTCACCAACCTTCGAGTACTAGTCATGGGCTTGAAAGAATCACCGATTAAGATTGTAACCACCGCATTTTATGTTACTTTTCATTTTAGAAATTTACTATTCACATTTACTATTCACTTTCACTATTCATCCGTAAAATTTTTAATCCACATTCTCGTAAGATAAATTATTTTAGTAATGACACGAGAGTTCGACCATCGTTAGATCATTTTCATAAAAGTTATTAAGTAAACATCGTTTTAAAGTTTCGTTTTAGATGGTCCACCGTTTAAACATCACGCGCATAACAAAATCAACTCGACAATTTTTCTCGTGTCGGATAAATTTTAGATCACTCATGATTAATTTGAGAATTTTTAAAATTTATTATTTTTAATATTACCAAATAAGCCCGGTAGAACAAAACTAAACTTACGTTTTAAACAATTCTACTTACATCGGACTTAACGATTCTCAGACCGTGTTTCTAATATGTTTTTGACACTTTTACATTTTTGGAAAAGTCAAACATATTTCCTCCTCCTTTGACCATAAAGGAATTAACCTTATCGTTCTACATTTTTGCATAAATCGCGTAATCTGTTAAACTTCACAAATAATGTTAAGTTATCCAGCGTATGAAGAAAACCATATTTTGACATCTCATATCACTTTTAAACTAATTTTAGTCTACTCTAAATAAATTCACGGTCGTTTCCACGAAATTTCGTTCTTTTCGATAAGCCTGTGAATTCGCGTTTTACCAGTATTTCGACTTTAAGCGGCGTTTTTGCACCCAATGAGACTTATCACCCATTTTATATTTTTATATGGAGTATAATGATGAGTTTTATCATTCCTACAAGTTTCATATTTTTACGATACCGGTTTCGTTTATGGCTTAACGAGTTACGGTTGGCATTTAACGGAACCAAACCATGCTCTAAACTCAAGATAAGATCAAAACTATCTTCCTAAGTCATCTTATCACTATATGGCCGACTTAGGGGGGGAGTCATCATTTTGGTGGCATCATCCTAACCATGGTTCATTTAGATCTTTACAAGTGTCATAACTTAACCATGGTTAATATTTAACCAAATATATGTTTAACCAAACTTACCCTCCTATAAATAGCAAGTGATATGCATCCTAAGAACCCTCGTAATCTGTTTTGGGTCGTTCATATCACAATTCATACATATCTTCCATCATTTGATCCATAAACTCCAAGTTTATTCAAGGAAGTTCCAAAGATCAAGCTACTTCATCAAATCTCTAGCAAGTTTAAGTGATCTTCTTGAGTTTAAATCCACTCAAGTCACTTAACAATTCATCACCAACTCTTCAAGATTGCAAGGGTGCCAAGGTGTAGAAAGCTAGCTCAATCTGAAGTCTTAAGTGATCAATCAAAGTCATATCCTTACTAAGTTACTCCTTTCTTATTGAAAGCCAAAAGTTGTAAGCAACTTATCAACACCATAATCTCATCTTTATTATTCATAATCTTAACTATTTCATGCTATATATATAGTTACTATGTTGATTTGATGTACATATACTCAATCACTTGTTTTAATTCACATATTGTCATAAAAGTAACAAACTAGTAAACTAGTCATATTCTACACATGTGAGACCATTAAAAACAGTAACATAAGGACTTTCTAACTTACATAATATGGTAGACAAGGTAAAAGGTAAACATAGAAATTTGAATCACCCAAAGCGGACAAACGAGTCAAAAGTTATAGCGAAAAGAAGTGAGCAAAACCAAAAGCAAGCCGCCAATAGCTTGCATTTTGAGTTCCGCCGTTCTAAAAATGGTACTTACGGTCCGAATCATCAAAAGTTAAAACACAAAGTTGTCCGAACGACGTTTTCCTTCATTACCTAAGAAGCTCGGACCTTGAAAACGCATAAATAGGCCAAAAATCTTTCAAAAACAGAAACTGCCGTAAATATAGTCTCACAACTATACTTTTGTCACAACTAAAAGCAAACCAAGAGGCCTAATGGCCATAATCCAATACCACGGCTACGGCTAAGGTCAAAACTAAGTCTCAAGACCATGGTAGTTAAGACCAAAGTCACGGCAAGGCCATGGCTAAAGCCTCAAGGCTTGTTTACCCAAGACCGATTAACTAAGGTAATCATATTTATGAAACGGCGAGAACTTGTAAAAACATGATAAACTTATTTATATAACAATCTTCACTCAAAACATATGTTGTATCTACTAAGTGCTACAATAGTAGGGAGCTTCATGTGAGGGGTTCATTTGAGTAAAACGTGTCGACGAGTTCTTTGGATTTACGATTTAAAGTGTCTAGCTCTCGAACGTTTCTTGCATGACCTCTGAATTATGATGGCCCGAACGGTAGTACGATATCTATAAACTAAATATGTTTTCACAACTAGACCATTTCTATAAATGACATACACAAAAACCATGTACTACATCATGATCAACATAGAGACGTATATAGGATGGTTTATGTTTTCCTAAACATTATTCCAAACCTAAGTCGCAACATTTCATTCTAGGTTGCTCGTAGAAGTTCTCACGGCATATCCGTCATTCTCATTATACATTTGATATCATTTACTCTGAGGTGAGTTCATAGCCCCACTTTCTATTACTTAAATTGTTTTACAAACCCTTGGGGGAGATACATGCTTTATTTTAGACCGAACACATTGCTTTGAAACTGTATGCTTATCTGAATGTATTATGTGCACTAAGTACCACTATTGCCAACTTAAGTCCCTATTATCATGAACCATTAATCACTTGCGGGTGAACGCGAATAATGTGGATAGATCTATTGGGATTGACGAATCCGTTTGTTTGACCAAGTCCGGTAAACAAACGCACTATATTGAAGAACCATAGGTTAATTGGCAAATTACCTATTAGGGCAACTGTTACTATTATATCAATTTCTATTGACAAGTTGTTAACGTTTTCGATATCATGAGCTTAGTGCAACAATATCTGTTTTGTTTTCAAAACCTTGGTGCGAGTCTATAGCTCACACTACCAACATAATGTGTTCAACCATCAAACAAACTCTATGAATTTTACTCAACCTTTGTGTTGACAGTTTTAAGCATGTATTTCAGGTCCATATTGATCGAGGCGGGCACGGATAAATTTTATTAT
This sequence comes from Chrysanthemum lavandulifolium, assembly GCA_022545495.1. NCBI lineage: Eukaryota > Viridiplantae > Streptophyta > Magnoliopsida > Asterales > Asteraceae > Chrysanthemum > Chrysanthemum lavandulifolium. Next base: position 219,940,467 of record CM040239.1, on the reverse strand, counting down.
CATTCGAAAACCCTTTTAATGTATTTTGTAAACATGGAACCATTTGGGACCTCATTTTGTAAACTCGATATTTATATAAATCGAATGATAAATCTTTTAAAATGACTCCATTAGAGTTCGTTTTCTATTGTTATGATTGTTGTGCCATGAAGTAACACCCGTTTGAATTCATTGCGTATCACGAAATTTGGGGTGTTACAGATTGGTATCGAGTCACGATTATAGAAAGCGGGTCTAATTGAGACTTAAACTATAACTACATTTACAAACAAAACATTTTATAGCCTACATTCTCCGTGCCTTCCATCCTCTAGACGATTATGTGACTTTTAGGCATTTTAAGCTATACAAACATACTAGTATATTGATATATACACTTGACATAATTTCAATCATAAACAAAGTACTCAACATATCTGCGTATGCCTATTCTAAGGCATTACGGCACAATCATATTTTCTCAATCTCCCGATCATGCATCTACTCATGCATTTTAGGATTACAAACTTCCTCCAAGACATTGTAATCGACTACAATGGTCTTTCCAACTTCCCACATTGTGAGATACAATGGTCTCATTCATTTTCAAGACAACGTGAGATACGTGGTCTCTATTACATTCTCGCATAATCGTAAATCCTACAATGGTCTCTATTACATTCTCGGGCGACCTTCGTAAATCCTACGGTGGTCTCTATTACATTCTCGGACACTATAAATCCTCAATGGTCTCATTTATTTCTCAAGACATTGTGGGTTACACAATGATCTCTATCATTTCTCAAGACATTATGAGTTACACAATGATCTCTCTATCATTTCTCAAGACATTGTGAGTTACACAATGATCTCTCTATCATTTCTCAAGACATTGTGGGTTACACAATGATCTCTCCATCATCTCTTAGACATTGTGAGTTGCACAATGGTCTCTATTATTTCCTAGACATTGTGAGTTACACAATGGTCTCAACTATTTCTCAGACATTGTGTGTTGCACAATGGTCTCAACTACTCCTCAGATATTGTAAGTTATACAATAGTCTCTAAAAATTATCTTATAAACATTATATGATATCGTTTACATGAAACTCATCACGATCTATCAATTTCCGTAATGGAAATACAAGAAATGAAATTTCTAAAGGACAAACTAACTCATCATCTACAAAAGTCAAGTTCACAACTTTCTACATTCATCAAAATTCTCTTTGAAACCTTCATTGTTAAAATGTCCGTGAATCTTAGAATTACTTAAGATTTCTTTTCCTTTCCTTTCCACACGTATCTACCCATACTATCTTCTATGCAATGGAATGTGAAAACATAGGTTACAAGTCTTTTATGGCGTAACTTGCAATGGATGGTTTGATATCGCCTTTGCTTAGTGGACACTTTCTCAAAAGCTATGGACATATCTCAAGAGCAAGGACTAGATCAAGAAGGCTATAAATTTTATTATCATTCGAAAACCCTTTTAATGTATTTTGTAAATATGGAACCATTTGGGACCTCATTTTTGTACACTCTGATATTTATATAAATCGAATGATAAATTTTTTAAAACGAATCCATTAGAGTTCGTTTTCTATTGTTATGACTGTTGTGCCATGAAGTAACACCCAGTTTGAATTCCGCTGCGTATCACGAAATTGGGGGTGTTACAAAGATGTCTCCCATAGAGCATAGTCTTGAATGAGAAAGTATTGCTCAATCATTATCCTCCACATCTCAAACTCATTAAGTTTGAGCTTAGGAAGTCTTGGAGTAGAAGCGTTGGAATGGTTGTTTTCCATCTCCATTGGTGAGTAGGTTAAGCATATTCCTTGGATCTTCTAAAACAAAATATCGAACCTTGGCTCGATACCACTGATGGATCTAAACACACACCTTGTGTCGTTGATATTTTGTATTATATTAATAAGCACGTGGAATTTACTTAGTAGTACTTAGAAGGCGGATTATGTGATGTATTGTAAGTAAACACAGTTAAACACAAAGCTAAGCTCCATATTATTAATGAATAATACGGTGATCTTGCTTATCACTAGGGTTACACCTTGAAGCTTATGTGAATAATACGTTATGTAAGTAAGTACCTAAGACAATGACCTAGGACCTCCTTTTATAGTACAAGGAGTCCTTTACAAGATAAGTATAAAGCTAACAATATAGAATATACACAAGATATTTTCTATACTTATCTAAACACGTTTTCCTAACAATTGTCTAATAGCAGTGGTAATAATGTGCGGCGGTGGTATCGCTTCCACCGCTAGTGCAATACTTAGCAGATGTCTTCCACAACTATCGGTGGTAACAGATTATTCCCAACGAGATTTGTGAAGAGATCGGACGGAACGTTATGTTTGAAAATCAAGTTGGATTCCACTCTACGGAGGTATCCGAGAACTTATCATG
>CM040239.1:219903451-219937946 GCA_022545495.1 Chrysanthemum lavandulifolium | reverse complement strand
AAACCGGAAAACTAATAATCAAACAAATAGCAACAAGGCATGAAAACACTTACGCTTATAGATATAATTAGCTCAGCTAAAGATAACAATAAACACCTAAAAATAACAATAAACACCTAAAAATAGTAACTGACAATAATAAAACACAAAGAAAACAAATAGTCATTAAGCATTAAAAAAATAATAATAATAATTTAAAAAAAAAAAAAAAAAAAAAAAAAAAAAAAAAAAAAGGCTTATCATCATTTTGTATATTAAGTATAACAATGTACACTTAGCTTGATTTTATTCGAATTTCTGAAAATGACCCAATTTTGAAAACTGACAGACAGATGAACGGCACTGTTAAATACCCTACGGTACCGTTAAATATAACGGTACCATCCTATTTTTAGTGGTACCGTCCATTGTTGTTACAGTTCTGTCTCAGACTGATTTTCTGTTTCGTCCTAATGAAGAGATGTAAAACTTAGTAACTAGATATCGAACATGTAGAATATGTTAAGCATAATTTCTATGTTTAGGGCTAAGAGAAATATTTACGAAAATAATTTTACTACAAAACAAAGAATTATCCCAAACGCTCATTTCAAATTCGTATTATTTTATGACTTGTTTTAAGGACATTACCGGAAATTTGTAAACTCTATTCTTTTATTAGTTTAACAAAACCTTCAAGCTAATATGACAAAGTATACTTAACAACAGAACTTGTAAGGTGAGATGAGATTTAGTTAAGTGACTGCGTTTAGTTTTGTTATTAGGGTTATTTGTGCTAAAGATTAGGAGCTTATATAAGTGAGTTATTTAGGGTTAATTGTTGTTGGGCTACTACTTACAAAAAAAATTGTTGTGTAACTTCACTTGGGCCATGATTTACTAAGGGCCTGTTTGGCATGAACTTTTTGGAGGAGCTATTAGCTTTTTGTTACAAAATAATCTCCTATAAACTAAGTAGCTTCGTTTGGATGCATTAGCTACAAGCTTTTATTTCAAACAAATAGCTCCAAAATGAAAAGCTGATCCATGAAGCTTTTTAAATGTCTATGAGCTGTTAAAACTTTAAATTACTAATATACCCTCCAAACATTTATTTACAATTATAGATTTGTCCTTTTATGTCATTTTACATCTTATAATTACATTTAACAGCTAATTTACCAAACACTTTTATTAAAAAAAAGATACAGCTTGTAGCTTATGTTAACAGCTTTATAGTTTACAGCTTACAGATTACAGTTTACAGCTTACAGCATACAGCTTACAGCTAGTTTTGCCAAACATACCCTAAATGTTTTTTTTGGGCCTGGTATCCGAAAATTTTATGCTGGTCATAAATTGTGCTAATTAAGGTAAACACGGAATTCTTATTTTAAGGATACTTGGTGCTAAAATTCTTGGGTATAATTTTGGATCATGGTTTTAATTAAGCTTCGTAAATCCGAGATTGATTATCATTTTGGGTTAAATTATTGGGTTTAATGGATATAACTATCGTGCTAGTTATTGTTTAAACTCGTTTCGAAAACAAAAATCACTTCTTATCGTCTACAAGATCCGTATTCATTTCACACGCTCAAAATGTCTTTTTTCAACAATTTCCTATCATTGATTGATATGGACTCTCTAGTTCAATTCTTTACTCCATATCCTAATTAAGACTGAGAAGACGGTGACTGAGACTGAGAAAATGCTAACTGAGAATGAGAAGACGTCGACTAATAATGAGCGAGAGGTTGAAGAAAATAAGCTTCCAAATCACTTAAAATCATTTGACTTGAGATTTTCAATCTCATTCGTTGAGTATATAAAGCACAAGCCGTTGACAGAACAAGCACGAAGTGCTGAAGCATTGTTTGTATCTAGGCCAGATGCACCTGAATATTTGCAGGGTATTGAAAACAGTGTTTATAGCGAAGTAGAGGATAAGGAATCAACTGGGAATAACTGTTTTATGACTACGGTTTAGAAAGCTACCTCTCACGTTCACAACAAAGATTTGAGTTATTTTGATTCCGAATGCAGTGTCAAAGCAATGACGAAGGTAGAAAGGATTAAGTACATGTTGATGTTAGGGATAAGATTTGGATGGATTTTGAAATGGTTGAAAGGTTTCTTTGGTGAAGGTAATAATTAAATGATTGATTAAGGCTTAATCACAATGTCATTAAGAAAGAAAAGACTAGAAAATGATGATTATGGGTTGTAAAATCAAAGAATACCCATATGTTCAAATAACTCAACGCCAAGTATTGATAATATCAGAATTTGTGATTTCTCACAACTTGACGTAATCAATAATCATCTTGATGCAAACAAGATAAATGCTTTGCATCATAGTAAAACATATCACATAACGAGAAAGGATGCGTTTACGCAAAGGGACCTTTGACTTTGTTTAACCAATAAGGGAGTAAACCCGTTACGCGATTAGAGAAGACATAAACACGAATTATGGTCATATGAATAGTTTCACTTGATGTCACGTGAAAGATATGAGTCTCATAGGTTTAGAAAACCTTAGCTAGAGGCGTTGTAACAAAATACTTAAGTTGCCATTTTGTCAAAAACGAGAGGTTGTGATTTTGGATCACTCTAATTCTAAAACCCGTTTCGAGTGTTTTTAATGAAGCACATATCATATTCATACATGTATTTGAAAATCCACATTTTTCGGGTAAGGGGAAAGCCGTCTTTCAAAATCCGTCACGACCAATCTAGAAGCCTGGCGCGCTACCTGCGCGTCGGAGCACCAGCAGCGCACCAAACCCAGTTATTGGGTCGATTGGTTTTTGGCTAACGTTTGTCATTTTATGTGTTGCGAAGGTTTATTTATCATCATTAAAACATTATGAGACCTAATCAATCTTGCCCCAACACATGGGAAGAGGTTCAAGATGGCGAATAATTTTCATAATTGTAGCAAAATGGGAGTCAAGTCCATTGACGGCATATATCAAAAGTTTTTTTTCACTTACCACTGATCCAAGATTTTTAAGCCTATCCGCCATAGATTTATTTTTTGTGCAATACCCATTAATAAACATCTTCCCAATCTTGATAGACCGGAGTTCATTATCAAGATTGATAGCCATAGCATCTTTATTATCATGAAACACATCTTTTAAATGATCCCATAAGGCTTTAGCATTACCAGGTGTGAAGACTACTTGTTCTTGAAGGGATTCACATAAGGATCCAAGGATGCACATATTGATGAGATCATCAAGTTTGCACCACTCCGTAGCTGGATAACTAGACGAGGCGTCTTGCTTTACATGGGATTTAAGACCGAGACTTGCAAGTTGAATTTTGAAAAAGGAGCTCCAAGAATTGTAATTATGTTTTTCACGGCTTAGTTTGACGAGAACTTTGTTAGTTATGCTAAAAGGGATTAGTTTATCGGCGGATGTAGGTGGAGGAGGGTTGTCATCACCGGCCATGGATGTCGAATTTTTTGTTAGGGTTTAGATGAAGCGGCTGATTATGTGTGTATGTGTGTGTGTGTGTGTGGGGGGGGGGGGGGTAGGAGATCGTTTCTTTTGGGAGAGAAATTAGAAGAAAAAGAAAATTGGCTTTGATACCATATTGAAATGTTAATATTCTTTAATTCTCATTAACTTCACAAATCAATATTTAACATACAAAAAATAATTCTAGAGAAACAATATAGTGGGCTAAGCCTAAATATACAAGTGGGGCTTAATAAATCAACTACACATAAACAAAATATATATCGACTAATACCGAAACCGGCTGTGGTTTGATGTAAAAAGATCTAGTAAAGACACATTAAGTGACACACTTGGATCCTTCATCGAAATAGGAAATTCATTTCTATTTGGTTTTATTGGATCTTCGATCCAAAGCTTGCTTGTACAAAAACTATGTAATCACGTTTTTTGTCTAGCTTCTGGCTAGTTTCGCTTAATATAATATCTGCCGTTAAAAAAAAACAACTTATAGTGAAGTTTCAGAAATCGAGGCCCCAATAAAAATGGAGGCCGTGTTCAGTTGCCTATCTTGCACATGCCCAAATCTGGCCATGTTAAAATGCAACAATATTTTTTCAAAGTGTCGTTCTTTTTGTGTTGCATTAGTTTGTTGTAGTGTAACCAGAAAAAATCCAAGTGTTCAAGCGTATTTAAATTTGAGCTATATAAACAATAGGGGTGAGCAGAAAAACCGACAAAATCGAAAACCAAAAAAATGGAACTGAAATAACCAACCGAAACCAAATACAGATAGTTTGGTTTTTACTTTCGAAAAATCCGGTTCGGATCGGTTTTCTTCCAAAAACCGAACCGAACTGGTCCTATTATATAATAATATATAATTGATATAATACAAATAAATAATTAAATAACTCAAACTTATAAATTCATATTCATTTTGTAGGTGGATGTATAATATATTTATCTTGATGTTTATGCGTGTGCATATGTTTACTTGACAATATATCCATACATATATGGCAATGATCATACTATGTGTATGTTCACTTGCATGTGTGTGTCTCATCTATATGTGTGTACTTATAGAATGAAGAAACAAATAAATATTATTAGGCTTAGATTGGCAAAAAATAAAGAAAAGTACCTATTTTCTACGAAACATAAATTTGTTGGTATAAGTTGGTCACACTCAAATATAAAATGCTAAAAACCGCAAAATCAAACCGAAACCGATAAGAAAACGAAAAACCTGAACCACTAAAAACTGAATGATTTCGGTTTTGAATTTTATAAAAACCGAATATTTTGATTCGGTTTCAGTTTTAGCTGAAAACCGACCAAAATCGAACCGTGTACATAAACAATGACTCAGTACATGTTGCATGCAATCTTATTATCTATTATGTGTTGAATATAAAGGTTAGTCATAGAAACCAGTTATCTATAATACTATAATCTTGAGCCCCTTAATTTAATGTGCAAGAGTGAATGTGCACAACAATTTGTACGGTACAATCCGTGTAAAGCCATATGATTTAATACCAAGTAGTGAAATATGTAAAATTCAATGAAGTCGTCATTAATCGGAGGTATACGAAGAGACATGAAGTTACATTGTGATCATTACTAGGAGGTATACAAAGAAACAATGCATTTAGTTGTTGCAACACTTCATATTCATCTTAAGGAGCCTATAAATAACACATGCATTTCTTAAAATTTCCACACCATGTAGAAGAAGTTTGTGCCCGTGAATTAAGTTTGTGCCCGTGAATTACGTGTTATCAGTCAAGGTATGTTTGTTGTCATTTTCTTTGTTTACTTTCCTCTTCTTGCAATACTTGCTGATATGTGTGATATATTGTACATGATGTGGCTTATGTTGTGTAATTTTCGTTCATTAATGTTGAATATTTAGACTTGATTTCATAATTAGAATGTTACTGTCGTGTAAAAATGTTAAGGGCAAAAGAACTAAACCTTTACATATAGTGCATGCATATGGGTTGTTTAGAAAAGAACTTTATGCTTTCATCTCTTCTCATTTTTTTCATCACGTATCAATTCTTCATGATGCCCTTTTCGAATTCGAAAACGATCATTAAAAGCCTTCCTGGATATGATGGTGATCTTCCTTTCGATCAGTTTCGAAACCGGGTACGTATATTCTACACTTCATCAATTTTATTCTAACCTTCCTGCTGCTTTTTGGTACGTTCATCTGCTTATTACTACGTATTATTTTTTTTTCTTCATCAATTTATTAGTTTCATGTTCATTATCATTATTTATCTGATGAAACCCCAAGTGTTTTATGGAGTATTTGTTTACTAAACTGATTCAGGTGTCCAGAAAGAAAGGGTACCGCTGATTTCTTGCAAGAGGTAAGAACAGAAACAAAATCTTCACATTTTTCTGTTATGTTAGATTACAGATTAGTTGATTTTCTGTATTTTACTAATAGGTAACATCCAAAAAAGATAAAAAGCAATATTGGGCAGATGGTGTGGTCTTTCCAAGCATTTTTAATAGAAAAATTGACAAGCTGTCCATTCTTTGTTCTCCATTTTACAGCATCTGTTTTGTCACCAGCATGTTTCACCGTTAGTGTGAATGTTGCTTAGAGAAAGTGCCAGGGGGCATATATAATTGGTGCATAGTTGTTACTTTAATAAGAATTGAACAACAATTGGAGCTTACGTAAAATGGGACAATTATTTACTTATGTGATGTCCAAGATAATGAAAGTTTGTGCAAGTGCCACTCAGATAACAATGGCAATATTCACGTTTTACGTTAAACTTTTCATTTTGTCACATTCTTAATTATTGTAATAAGTCGATGTTATCATATTTGTCAAGATATATCGGTCACATTGAGATACCTGTAATGATTTAAGTTTAATTAAGACATGTAACAATCTTGAAATAAGGCGGTATATTATTATCTATGCAGTATAATTTGAATTTTATTTTAGATTGGAACATTTCGAGTTAATCAGTAAAAGAATACATTGATGAGATTAGTGATTCATAGTTATCGGTGTACTATATGGTTATTCAATTTTTTTGTCGAATTTTTGTTAGATAAAATTCATAAAAAGATTTGTGATATATCATCTATACTACTATAAACTTGAACCCCTTAATTTAATGTGCAAGAGTGAATGTGCACAACAAATTTTACGGTACAATCCGTGTAAAGCCATCTTCTATCTATAATACTATAATCTTGAGCCCCTTAATTTAATGTGCAAGAGTGAATGTGCACAACAATTTGTACGGTACAATCCGTGTAAAGCCATATGATTTAATACCAAGTATTGAAATATGTATAATTCAATGAAGTCGTCATTAATCGGATGTATACGAAAGACATGAAGTTACATTGTGATCATTACTTGGAGGTATACAAAGAAAATGCATTTAGTTGTTGCAACACTTCATATTCATCTTAAGTAGCCTATAAATAACACATGCATTTCTTAAACTTTCCACACATGGAAAAAGAAAAAGTAGTTGGCGTTCATATCTGCTAAAGCTGGTAATTATTAAACCTTCTGTATCCATGCATGCATATAAATTTTGATTTCCTTTTGCATGGCAACCACATGCATGCATGCACATTTGAATTCTTATCGTAATATAACCATTAAGACCATATTGAAGGCATATTGTAGTGGTATAAATAATGCTATTATCATGCAGTTGAGAGGTTTTGAGTTAATAAGATCTATCACTTTAGTAACCGAGCCATTCACCATGGAGAATGGTTTACTCACTCCAACGTTTAAGGTAAGTACCAGTTTATGCTATTTTACCCATTTGAGATAAAATACAATCCAAATGGACCTAATAAACACCAAATAAGCAGGCCAAGTGACATTTCTCATTTTCTTCAAAAGTTTATTTTTGACATTTCTTCTATTTTAGCATGGATCATAATTGGTTGTTTTTATAAAGTTGATACTGAATGTTAATATCATATAATAGAAAAGATTTTACATTTGATGTGTTCTCTGTATTTTGCATAATAGGTTTATGCAAGAATTCAACAAAGAAGAAAGTGACCGGCTTTGATGAATCGTCAAAGTAGATGATACGTATCGATGTTTAAGTTTTATATAATAATAATGATAAATTATTGTAACATGCTAGGGATGCATATCATTAAACTTAGTTTTTGATATAATATTAACAAAACCAAGGTTAGAGAATAATAATACGATATGGATTCATTCATTTTATGGAAAATGTTCCTTTTTCTGGTAGAGCACTAATGTGCCCATCTTCAAATTCTGCTCCTACTATTGAAAAACGGATTGAATTTTATCTCGCAAAAGATTGCCTTCTGGTAAAAGAATAGCTAAAAGTTGGCCCCATCGACACTAATGGTGTTTGAACAACGTGGGTGTTGCATGTGTCATGTTGTGAAGCATTTGCTATTAGGGTTAGGTGTTAACCCTACTATTTCAGCTGTTAATGATAGTGACGCGGCGGAGCTAAGGCGAATGTCCGGTAAGGAGATGACGGAGTTGCCGGTGGTGTATATTGGTGGGAAGCTGTTTGGTGGAATGGAAAGGTTAATAGCGACACATGTTACTGGTGAATTAGTGACGGTTTTGAAAGAAGCTAAAGCTCTTTGGCTTTGATTTTTAGTTTGACTTTGACTTTGACCTCTATAATGAAATGTTTGTAGCTTTTTAATAATGATGCTGGATTAAATTTTTAGTATACTCTGCCGGGGTTTAATCTTTAGTAAGTGAACATTGATTCAGAAATAGACTATATAATATTTTTTTTGAATGGCGGAAATATATAATATGTGTAAATATTTTTGGTGCACATGATATCGATGAAAGAAGTATGATGTAGAGAATTCATAAACACATGAAGTGGTTTCAAAGGTTCTTATGTATATACATAATATAATTCATGGTTGTGCACAAATCATGTACGGTACAAACATGCTAATGCTTCACAAAATCTCTCAATTGAATGTAATGAAATGAAGGTGAAGCCCTTCCACACGGGCGTACCTTTGATGGATTTTAGTCATTTATGTTCAATGGATCTTTATCATTTATGTTACTTTGATCTTACTATTATACCGTTAACAATGTTTTAAAATGTGTAGTTACACTAGAAATCGAGTTTTTGCACCAAACATTGATCGGAAATATCATATCTTTGTAATTGAAATTTATATAATTTGCCATCACCACCGACCGAAAAGTTTAATTTATTTACTTATTTTATTTAATTTCGTATTTTTCATTTTGTAATTTTTTGATGTCGTTTTATTTTTTATTTTTTTTAATGTTTAATTCTATTAATGAAGTATTAGATTGTTTAATGAATGTAATTGTTGAGGGCAAAAATTTTAAATTATAATTATAAAAAAAGTGAGTCCCAACAAGTGGTGTTATTTGGTGTTAAATAACTATCTTGAAAAATTAGTTAATTATTCGTATAAAATACCATGAAAATAACAAAAAAAAACAAACCAAAAAAAAAGAAGCAATTTTTGAGAATACATCATCTTCACGTGCCTATTGCACAAACCATAAACGCATAAAATCGTGCAATTTATAAGAGCAAAAAATATAACAAAAGTGACAAATAAATATAGAAAATAACGAATATATGCATAATTCATATTAAAATATTAAATAAACTACTTTAAATACAAAACTTATGATAACATCAATTGCAATACTTTACATGTAACCACTTGCATACAATATTACGTAAAAAACACGTATATATTCAACCCTAATTGGTGCAACGCACGGGTGTTTGTAGCCTCGTGTGTTTATAAACTTTAATCACATGTGCAAGAATATAAATCTAATACAACATGTTCAATTTAATGTAGTCAAATATAACTATCCTTAATTTACGTATTGAACTAGCTACCATATATACTACCACTCAAAAATTTACTCGCATCATATATGCGTGTTATCACGGTGAATACTTTGAAATAAAAAATTTCGATGAGTTATATATTTAAGTTTATTATGTTTTTTTTGACAATAAATTTATGGATATCAAAAAATTTATTTAGCTCGTGCCCGTTCAGACTCGAGCCCGTTTGGCCCGCCCGTTTGGCCCGCCTGTTTGGCCTGCCCATTCGGGCTTGAATATTTGTATAATGTGTTTTATTATTTGTATTAGTGACATTTAGTGTTTAAGTTGGTTGTACAATATGTTTGATAAATTGTAATTTTTATGTAAAGGGTATTTTAATAACTGCATTATTTGTATTTATTGACCAGTTAATTAATTGACTACAATAAATATATTGACCACATTAATATGTTTTGTATTTTGTATATTAAGGTTTAAGACTTGTAAGTCTTAAAATTAAGATTGATGAGAAAAATCATTAGTAGTGCATTGTGTTTTGTATAATAAGTTTTGTATTTTGTAAGTCTTAATTTTAAGACTATAAAGAGAGATGCATTCTTTTTTTATATGTATTATAGATTATAGATTTATTATATTTAATGTTAGAAAAAAGTGTTTTAGTTAGTTTTAATTTTAGTTTAAGAACTTGTAATGTAGCTAACTACAATAGTTTTATATATCTAAAACAGTGAAAGTATTGCAAGGGTATGAAATAAAAATCGAGAAGAATACTAGATAGAGACTTTCAACTAATATAATACATTTACCTAGCTACCATTTTTTTTAAATCAACAAAATATATATTTAATGTCACGTTAATTTATTATGTAAATGCAATATACATGGTACATAAAAAGGTCAAAAGGTTAATAAAATTTGAAGGAACAAAAAGTGATACATATCAGTACTCCAACAAACAAAATATCGTAGGTAGAATTTGAACAGTTTGTAACAAACAAAATATAGTAATATCAGTACTACAACCAACAAACAAAGTAAAATAACAGTTTAAAAATTAAATTGGAATAAACTTGCATACCAATAACAAATAAATCCCCCTATATATACACAACTTAACAACCCAAGATTGTTAAGTGAGTATGACCACATATAAAAATTCAAAAGTTGCTTTAAATGAAATATGATTCATGCATTTGTCAAACAAACTCCCCACTTAATTCGCACTCTTCACTTTTACTTGGTCTCTTTAACCTCCACCAAATCCTCTCATATATCAGACTTCTTCTTTCCATTTTTCATCATCTGGCATTACACAAATTATGACCTCAAAGGTGGCACCAGCCAAGCTTGTGCCGCATGCAAATACCAACGAAAACGGTGCACTCCTGAGTGTTTACTCGCCTCACTCCGCCCTGAACAAACCGAAATTTTCAAGAATGCCCATAAGCTCTTTGGTGTGAGAAACATCTTAAGAATCCTTGAGCAGATTGATCCCTCTCAAAAACCGAAGCCATGAGGTCCATAATCTATCAAGCTAACATGAGAGACCGCCTCCGTTCATGGATGCTTAGGGGTGATTTATCAGCTTCAGTATCAAATAAGGCAAGCTGAAAAGAGCTTTATGCTGTGTTATCTCAGCTAGAGTATTACAAACAAAACCAACGCCGACAACATGAGATCACATTGTCACCAATGGACTCATCACCTGAATCACAACAGTTACAACTAGGTATGGGCGTTGTTGAACAATCTGGTAATCCCGGGCTTGCCCTTTTTCAGAATGAAGCTAATGATCAGCAATTTGTTCCTGTGGCAGCGTTACCGATTTCCCATAGTGGAAATGAGAATGTGAATGATGGGTATAATACTAATAATAATGTGATGCATATTGAATCTAAGGATAACGACATGAATATGAGTAATGTTATTTGGGGTCAACAAACGTATTACAATGATAATGATAATGACGGAAAATTGGTTAATTCACAACCATTGAATATACAAGAAGAAGTCACCACGATTATGATGAACTCTATCCGCTTTTTGATACCATTGACGACACTCAATCGTATATAGATTCCAATAAGGAGCCTAATGAGTCAAGGTATGCCTTTTTCTATACACATTAGTCGTTAGAACATTCTATATATTTGTACTAATTATTGGTTTGAATTCATTTATAGCTCGGAATCGTCACAAAAGAGACTACACAATCTGTCCAGTATGTTGCGGTGATAATTTAAAGAATGCTGAACTCCAAGTAATTTTGTGTGTCCATATAATGAGGCTAAATATAGTTAAAATACTACCTGATTTAACTTTTGGTATGACTTTACTTTGCAGCTTGAATTGTGACTGAAGATTACCAGACGCTTGCTTAGATGAGTTAAGAAAACAATAGAACACAGTTAAAGAGCGGCTTTTTCTACTTTGTTATAGCCAGCCAGATGAATAAAGTAAGCTGATAAATGATACATTAGAGGTGGATTCTTACAAGTTTTTTTGTTTTTGCTTTCTTTTTTCACTAGTTATTTCGGGATCATATCGCCAAAGACATTCAAAATTGAGGTTATTTTTGTTAGAGTATTCTATCTATGTGTTATCTTTCTTAGTAACATTTTGGTTCCAGAATATGTAGTTCTTTGTACAGTACCTTTATGCTTCATAAATAGATACATAAATCTGATAATGGAGTAGTACCAAATGTGACTGAAGATTTCATACTACTGTAAAATGTATATTGCCAAGAGAAGAAATCAGTTATTCGACGATGCAAAATCACATTTGAAACTTAATCTTTAAAGCACCTCACACAAAGCTTTATTGTGTTTCATGCATTGTGGAACTGAGTATTACTGCGCTTGTAGTCACAATAGCCGATTTTTATGCTTAATAAACCAGACTGCTTCTTATTATTTTTGTCATACTAACTGTAAAAAAAATGATTATCAATGGTTAAGGTAACATTATCTAATTTCACCTTTTTAAACCTAACTCATAAACTTTCCTCTCATATCAGAAGAAGTATGTCCCTTTCTAACATCAATTAGTTTCATTTTTTCATTTCATATACTCAAACCCCTATAATCACTATCAAGCTGTGCATAGTTAGGTGCAAGACAACGCACAACTATGCGCTGTCTATATATTTGACACAAGCCTGCCTCGTATGTGCTGACTATAGTTCTTTCTTCAACCAGCTTTGAGTACGACACCAAAGCACAGCTTTAAGAATTCTAATTTTAAGTCAAAATTCAGCTTGCAGGAAGATGGGACAGTTTTGAAGTTCATTTAGGAATGGAAACTAGGCACGAAGGCATTGTAATGGTAAGATGATTCATTTGTGACAGTTATAGTAAAGTCATAGAAGTGAAAGTAAACCACTGAAAGTTATTATTATGAGCAAAATACACAGAAGTCAGGGATACTCACAATTGGATGCATTAGTCCATTCACGATTCAACGGTGTAATGTTGTTCCTAATTTTCTGATGCATCCAAAGCAAAACAACTACTAGAATCATGTCTAAAATCTTTGTAGTCATTCCAGAAACAACTTTTGCAGATTATAGAACAGATTGAAAGTACTCTTTATCATTTAAGGCAGGACACAAATAATTACTAGTTTAGCTAATAACATATCTTTAAAGGAGTGTTTCTGTTTGTGTATTCAAACTATTAAGAAAAGGATATGTTACTTTTCATTAGTTTCTTTTGTATGAAAAATCAGTATGTTCAGTTGTCTTTATTGGATACTAATTTATCTAATCCATGAAGGTCAAACTTGAAAGTCAAATATTTAGAGTCGTTTATGTATATGTATAAAGTATAGGGTCTAAGAATGACAAGAACAAAGTTAGTAACCGTTTATTCGGTTATGTTAGTTTAGAAACGTTGTGTCTATTTGTTGTGTCGGTTCATGGGCTATAAATACCCATAAAACCCAAGTTTGTAAACTAACGATTATATATCAAATAAAAGTCGCTGTGTTTATTATTATATACGATTGTTCATAGAAGATTAGACTAACAATTGGCATCGAGCCAAAAGGTTCAGTGGAACCGAGATGAAAGAAGTACTAACGATTCTGTGGAATCGCCTCCAAAAGGGAAACCGATTGATTCGTGGAATCAATCAAGAGAAAGAGAAGAGAAAGAAACGCATTCGGTTGTGCAAGAACCACCGCCGTGCTTTGAAAAGAGAATGCATAAGAGTAACCGAATAACCATCATTACCGAGAAGAAGATTGAAACACCAATTAACCACCACCGCTTGATTTAAAGAGAACCGAAAGTGGGCAGGCGACCAACAGCCAGCCCTAACGTGTGTAGAAGAAGGAAGGAAGGAGAAGCATGTTTAATTGGGATAAAAAAAGAGGAACCCGTCTTTTATTTGGAATGTAAAAAACGACGCCAATACAAGAGTTCACAAGAAATAAAACCCATTAATGTGTTTTATTTTCCAAAGATTTGTTTTTTTTTTCTACTATTAGAATAGATTCAATATTAGAATTTGCCTTTACAATTCGTGATTAGAAAAGGTTAGAAGTGTTAAGAATTATTGTGGATTAGATGTAAAAGTTTAAGTTCGACCATTATTAGCGTAAAGTTTAGAAGTATTAAGATTATATTGGTTTTAGAAGTTGCATATTACTATTGTGGATTAGAAAGAAGAATTTAAGGCCCACTATTATTAAGAGTATATTGGTGTTAGAAGAAAATTAAATTGAAAGATATGACGGAGATAAAACGAAAGAGAGTTGTTTTCACCACATCGTTACCATCATATCAATGCCCGCTTTAAGCAACACAAATTATACATTATGGGCATTAAGAATGAAGAAGGTATTAACGGCAAATGGAGTATGGGATTTAGTAGAAGGAACAGTACATCAAAAGAGATTGATGTAAAAAGGATAGTTCAACACAAGATACCTATTTCAAGGGTTACTAGAGGATTTGCAAATGCAAGTCAAGGGATGTGAAACAACGAAGAAACTTGGGACTCTAAAGTCCGGATATATTGGGACAAAAGACGCCCAACAGCACACTCGCAACATCTTAAATCGAATTTGAGAGACTTGTGATGAAAGAAGATGAATCAATAGATTCATTTGCCGGAGGTTGATGAGTATTATTACAAAGGCTACTACATGTGGATTGACGCTTGATGAACAAACAAAAGTACGAAAATTACTGAATGCAGTGCCAGATAAGTTTGTACAAGTAGTAGCAACCATTGAAATAGTTGTTGATTTTAAGAAAGCAAAATTAGAGGAGATTATTGGGAAACTTAAGACTTGTGAAGAAAGGCTTAAGTTTAGAAAAGGAAGTGAGGAAGATAATAGTGAGAAATTGTTGTTCACACGTCAAGAGAATAATAGAAATTATGAACGAAACTATGGAAATGATAGACGAGGATGTGGTAATCAAACATGAGGAAGAGGCCAAGGAAGATTCACAAGAGATAGTAAGAATGGAGATAGTTATGATAGAAATAAGAGAAACCATGAAGATCAAAAATACCATAGGAGAGAATTTAGAGAAATAGAGTGTTATAACTGTCATGAGTTTGGACACTTTGCTGCAAATTGTCCAAAACCAAACCGTAGAGAAGAAAAAGCAAACCTTGTGTTTTAAGATGACAAACCAGCACTATTGATGGTTACTAGTAAAGATGAAAAGGAGATAACATCCTTAAAGGAAGAACCGAGAAGGAAAGGAATTATCATTGAGAAGGATGAAATTCCAAAAGAAAAGTTAGAAGATATACGGTCATAGATAGAAATTGATTTGAAGAGTAAATTAGAGTTTTGGAAGTTCGAAATGCTTCAAGAGTTAGAGATTGAAAACAAGAGTTTGAGAAGAAAATAAGAATAGAGAAATGGCATTTGAGAAACAAATGCGATAGAGTTAGAGAACCTCAAGAAGTTAAGAGATTGCACAAGCAAAGAGATGAAAGAGTTAAAGAAGAAGAGAATTGTTTGAGAAAGAGAACCATGAAGTTGTTTCAAATGAGAAACATCTAGAAGAAGAAAGAGTTGACAAAGGCGAATGCAAGAAGCATCAAGAGACGCCATCAAGAGTTCCAAAGGAAAACCAGATTGAGAAAGACATTAAATCAAGCAACAAGAAAGTTGGATCAAGATCGTGATACTAGAAATAGTGTGTTGAGATTCAAGAATACGAAGAAATACAAATGAAGGAAGATTGTGACAAAGATGATCAAGATGAGATTGAAGACAAGGAAGATAGAAGACCGATCAAGGAGAAAATTCAAGACATATTTAGTGTTGAAGATCAAGACAAAGAAAATGGAAACAAGCCAAAGTTTAAAGATAAAGATGATGGAGCTTGAAGATATCAAGACATGGATTAATAAATTAGGGAGGAGTATTGGATACTAATTTATCTAATCCATGAAGGTCAAACATGAAAGTCAAATATTTAGAGTCGCTTTTGTATATGTATAAAGTATAGGGTCTAAGAATGACAAGAACAAAGTTAGTAACCGCTTATTCGGTTATGTTAGTTTAGAAACGTTGTGTCTATTTGTTGTGTCGGTTCATGGGTTATAAATACCCATAAACCCAAGTTTGTAAACTAACGATTATATATCAAATAAAAGTCGCAGGTTTATTATTATATACGATTGTTCATAGAAGATTAGACTAATGCCTTCATTACTCGTGCATTGTGCTCAATAGCGCTATGTTATTGAATGTTCCACCATAAGTCAATAAGTCGCCTTTTCTTTAAAGGTTGTTGAGTGCATTGCTCTCGATCCAACAATATACAAACATATTACACTTAGTACTCTTCGGTGTCTAACCAATAATACGTATTATCCCAATCTTATGACTTTTGTGTAATTAGGTTTGTTAGTAAATGATTTGCACGCTGATCAACGAGCATTTTAGGTCAGGAAAATGTAGTCTTCGGTTAATATTGAAAATGTAGTCTGTTCAGATGTCAAGACTCCACTCTTTCAAACAATATAACTCGGCTGGCATGTTGGCCATATAACTAATATGTGACTTTCGGATCTTAGCTATGATCGCACGTGATTTATAGTAGTTTACAGATGTAAACACAAAAGAGTTTGTTTTATAATCGCATATGATTTTTGAATCATAGACTTTAATCCCATATGATTTTGAGCCACGATTATTGCCTAGGCTTAAAAATCACATGTCATCATGAACGCAAAACTATAATTAATAATTCAAATGAAACACAACATGGGATGTACTATAAATGAATGAAGTTTATTAAAGTGGAACAATAAAACAAGCATGAGTTTATTAAGAGAAAATTAAAGATTTTCGACTAAAAATCTCATATCGATAGGCTATATCCTTCGTGCTCGAACCCAAATTTTAGTTCAAAGATTTTATATCAATGGGTAGACTCTTCAAGCTTTCTTGCTAGCAACACACTAGCATGCTCCTTACCCATGCCACACGGCGAAAGGATCCGCTTAAAGTTGTTGTTGCCAAAGAAAAGCAGCCAAAGATGTTGAATCACCGATAAAGTGTTGAAAACTATAATCCCATTAATGTTTGTTTTGGCCGCAAGTCGACACACAACAAAGAAATGTATATCGAAATGATTTTAGGCCCATATTCAGTTAGCCTCGCCGCACTCCATTAGATAGCAGCTATACATAAACGGTTATTTATAGGTTTTAGGTTTATAACGCTTCATCACAACGCTTATTGAATCAGTGTCTTTTGAAGGCAACGATTCATATATTATATATAGTATAGGTTTTCAGAACAAAACAACCCTTTTCATTATCAATATCGCTTATAAGGTTTCAACCCCAAATCTCCTTGTTTTCTTTTTATTGATTCTTGAAAGTTATAGCATGATGTTGTTGTTTGATTACACGATCCCGAACAAAGAAACTCGTGAAATTCACCCACTCAATTCGAACATGGCATCAGAGCTGAAGGGATCAAGCAACAACAAAGTCATGTTTTTCAATCACCAATCAAGAAGTTTCAAACATGCGTTTTTTTAAAGGAACGCAACCATGGATGCCAATTAAAGAAGAAGATTAGAGACGGTGGATTTAACCGAGAAGAAGATGTTTTTCAGAGTGCTATTATAGCACTACCAGGGTACCAAGACTACAATTTACGTGGAAGAGCTAAAGGAACTGCCAAGAAGTCACAAAATTTGATCAAATAAAGATCAAGTGACATCGAACAAAATTTATGTTCACGATATTTCTACGAATTTAAGTAGCAGAGGGCTAAATGACCTGCCCAAAAGACAATTATGATCAAATGAAGATCAACTGATTGCGCTCGGTATAGTCAGAAGACTAGAAGACATCAAGATTAAAGAAATATTGAATGAAGGCATCGAGGAGCAAGAAGATTGAAGAAGCACAAAGACTAATAAGATTAGGGAGGAATATGTTGAAAAACTATAATCCCATTAATCTTTGTATGAAGATTAATGTGTTTTATTCATGTGTTTTGGCCGCAAGTCGACACACAAAGAAAGAAATGTATATCAAACAATTTTAGGCCCATATTCAGTCACCTCGTGCCGCACTCCATTAGATAGCGCTTATACATAAATGGTTATTTATATGTTTTAGGTTTGTAATGTTTCATCACAACGCTTATTGAATCGCAGTGTCTTTGAAGGCAACGATTCATATATTATATATAGCATAGGTTTTCAGAAACAAAACAACCCTTTTCATTATCAATATCGCTTTATAAGGGTTCAACCCCAAATCTCCTTGTTTTCTTTTTACTGATTCTTTAAAGTTATAGCATGATGTTGTTGTTTGATTACACGATCCGGGAACAGCCAAACCTGTGAAATTCAGCCCACTCAATTCCGAACATAAAGCACTTTAGTACTTTAAACTCATATGAGTTGCATTTTCATATTTTTGTAATTTATAGGACTGTTCAATATTCATGAATGTGTTATATATATTACGGAGTATCAATTATATTACTAGACACATAAAAAATCTTATAATTCAAATAGATTTTCTGATCTTAATCAGATTTTATGATTTTGATATTATGACTTTGATCTTGTAAAAGAATTAATTATTTTTTAGAACTTCGATCTTGTAACAAGAATTAATTATTTTTAATTTTTAGAACGACAATTTTCTTACACTTATATCATCTATCTCACAAATGCATTAGTGAGTCTTGAACCCACAACCTCTAGGTTGATGAGCAACTTACATACCACTAGACCAAAAGCCTTGAGTTTGTAAAAAAATTATAATTTATAGCAGTGTTCTCGATCTAACATAATTGTAACATTTATTTCTAGTAGTCGAAATTGTTTTACAAAATAAAATAGTTAAATTAAAACAGAGGATGTAACAAGTTTCTTAACAATCAAGGCCAATTTTGTTTGAGGTTTTTGCCTTAAGGATTAGGATTTGGATTCATTTGAAGTGTTCTACATATTTCTCAACTTTATTCATAGTGTTTAAACCCACATATTCACTTTTGTAAAAGCCGATAGGTAGGCTTGTTTTATAAATGCATCGCCTACTTTTATATAACCTTACCATCACACAATATATAATATCTATACTTACTACATATCTCCCACATATATAATAGAGGATCATGCTAACTCACTAATGCCACTGGCACCCTTAACATTTAATTAGTCGGCAATGCCACATATTTCATCCACACACGCTTCCAACTTTTCTCCACCAAAACACACGCCTCACAAGCCGAACTCCTTCCCCGATCTTCACCGCACAATCAATTCGTAAACATATTGCCAAAATTCACCTACACATACGGTTCAACAAAAAATCAATCTTAATCCTAAAACATTAACCCATCTTAATTTTTCAGAGGACAATTCAAGATCTCAAGATGCGATTTCAAAAATTAATCCATCTTAATTCATAAATTGTAAGTAAAGATTCTTCATTTGAAATCATCCGTGGTGATCATATTAGGAATTTTTGATCAAATTTATTTGCATTACTAATTACTAATGATTTATTGTGTGTTTTTTAAATTATGTATTCAAATTGGAGATTGTAATTGACTATGCATCTTATTATCTGGTAAAGTTTTAATCCCTAATTTTAATTTTTATAATGTAACTAAATTAAATCAAGATAAAAAAATGGCGTATCGATGATCCACACACCCGATTTGTTTTATCAATTTATGCAATATGGAATAAGTTTTTTTAACCATGATTATAATTAGGTTAATGTTTTAGATAAGTTTTTTTATAATGTTTTTATTTTGTTCATGTGTTATGCAGTTATGCGGCCACGCAATTGACCACGTTGATTTTCCGGCAATGTTTGTCATCATAACCAATCTAACCTTAAAAAGGTATGAATTACAATCACTAAGCATTTTTAAATTTTGAAAATCTGTTGTCTCAAATTAATTTTGAGAATATTCATATCCCTAATTTGTGTAACAAGAAACGCGCCATTTTTAATGTGATTACCGAAATTACAGCTATATGTTATTTGATCATAATCTTTATGTTTCTAATTGTGGCGGAAGTAGGTGGGTCGTATGGTTGGCGGCTGCTCTTATTTGGTGAAGTAGGTAGGTTTTATGGTTTGCGACTGTGGATAAAAAGAAACCGACGGCTGGGATGACGGACAAAGCAACGGTAGTTTTTGGTTTTCCCCTATTTGCAGACCCCACTATGAATAAGAACAAAGAAAAGGCATTCCAGAGTGTTCGCGTTGCAAGTGCGATGATACGGAAAAAGAAGCAGTTAATGCCCACTCTCTATTCTTTGCAACATTTTTAGCTTCGGGTCAATGTAAAAATTATCACAAGATACATGATTGCTAATGTCGCCACCTTCAAATCCAGATGATTGGACTCTTGCCATATTTTTAGGTATCTAAATTAATACGCATGCTAAACTATTGCTACATCTCCATTGGTTGTTTATCTTATGGTTTGGTTATTTAGACCATAATTGCTATCAGAATACAAATAGTATGTAGTAGACATGATTTTATGCAAATATGTAATAGAATTTTAGTCGGTGTTCACATGTTACATTTATTCAAATGTGTGAAAGGTCATGTATTTAGTGTTATTGTATCATGAGCAACACGACTTAATGTGACACGATCTTATTTCTATCTTGCAATGTCATTTATTAATTCACTATCAAAACATCCACTGAATGATTCTACCGCTTTCTTTTATTGTCATTAGCTTATTAAGATTTTGGCATGATCATTATGTTAAATTGACGCCTTCTTTTCCATTAAAAAAACATGTTCCGTGTTAAGAAGAAATATTTTTTCCGCAATTTTAGTACCATCGTGTTATTTGGCTGTTGGTACCATGATATCTTTCACCATCGTATCATTTGGTACGTACTAAAATATTATCATGCATTCATTCTTGATAAAAGGCTTTACGCAGAATCCTCAAAATTGTTTAAGGTTATTGATTTACTTTATCTATTGTCTTTCTTCTTTAAGTAGTATATTATCCTCCAATAAATAATGACGAACATGTATTTTTAATTTGGCAAATAATACCAATGTAACTCGTCGCACATTACATTTATTGCTAAACCGATCACGAACCAAGAATCCTATTCCTCAGATCATCATTCTTAATCGAAGTGTTAATTTGCTCATGTTTGAAAATTCAAGTTTGTCTAATTTTGACAAAGCAATAAATATCTTTTCGAGGATGAATATTGGTTCTCTTGGCTCGAGATTATCTTGGTATCATTTGTTTATTAAATTCTCAAAATAATTTCCATTGTGGATCCTGGACTTCTTTTGTTTGCTAAACCTATAATTATTTTTTCACAACAATTGGTTCAATATTTTCAGCAACCGATTCTGTGTGCACCTTACAGGTACAGAAATCATCATTTAGATCTGGTTTAGTCATAGTTAGAAGTGTATATGTTGACACGTTTACTTAAAAATGGGACCATTTGGGTTGTATTTTTATCTCAAAAGCGTGTCAAATGATAAAAACTCGCTAAGATGGGAATAAGTCAAACAAGTTGAAAGTTTCCCCGAAGTAACTTCCAAACTGTTATATTCAAATATATAGATTTATGTTTTTCTTTTTACATTTATAATTATATGATAATTAAACAAATTAATATATAACTTTAGAGGTGCTAATGTTTCTAATCTAACGATGTGTGCTCAATCGTGATCGACACCTTTATTGTACACCGTGTTTAGGAAGGTGTTGTGAACGATGCTACATCAGTTGTCATATTCAATGCAGTTCAAAACTTTGATTTAACTCAGATCAATACAGCTGTTGCTTTTCAGTTGATTGGAAATTTCTTTTATCTGTTTCTCACAAGCACACTTTTAGGAGTAGAAGTGAGTCTTCTTCCACTGTCTCTCTCTCTTTTCCTTTCAATCCATTTCATGCTTTTTAGGAAGACATGATCATGTCATGTTTTTTTTTATTCCTCAGGCTGGGCTGCTAAGTGCATATGTCATAAAGAAGTTATATTTCATTAGCATCTTCTGCAATTGAGGTCAGGTTCACTAAACTTTATAGGCTTAAGGTCAGGTTCACTAAACTTTTCTGTTGCATTTCATTAGCATCACGTAATTAAAAGTTTTAGGAAGTCGCTTATGACTCATTTGAAAGTTTTATAAAGCCTATACTCATTTGAAAGTTTTAGGAAGCCGCTTATGACAGCTTCTATAAGAAACCGAGAACGCGTTTGTTTGATGCGGCCTATACTCAAACACATATCATGGTTATTTATATATAGATTACCGATCGAAGATTATGTTGGTATGGATTCAACTTTAATTTTAATACGCTTTTTTATGCTAATAATTATTTGATTGAACATATGAATAGGTAAATCGTGATGATTGATGACCGATCTTTGTTTTAGGTTTTTAGCTCATACAAGAAATTGACAAATGAGCTAAATTTTGATTTATTTTATAAAATTAATTAATTTATGATTGGGTTATATCAAGAAATTGACTTATGTATGTTGGTGATTTGTTGAGAAAAACAATGAAAATAATGAAGATGTGATGATAGTGAAACAACTTATGGTCTTATATATTGCCTAAGAAATCTCTTGCAAGACTAACTAGAACTTATTTAAGGAACCGTATACCGAGCTATTGTCAGAACTGTATACCGAGCTAAAACCCGTATAACACCATTATGTTTTTTATATGTAGGCAGCCTCGAGGAAGGTATTGTTGTGGGTGGTTGATGTACTGCTGAGGCTAACCTCTAAAGTTGATGCTATCAACGAGACCCTTGCTAATGATGCGGAAAAGGTATATTTATTTGATAAATTTTGTGGTAATCTTGACATTCTTCTATCATTTGAATAATTCTTCTCACACAATGTGGGCATGATGCTTTATAAAATTTTCTCACCCAACGTTGGCATGACGCTTGAAAAAAATTTCAGGTTGGAGCCAATAAGAGTTATCCTCCTAAGTTGATTTCAAAGAATGCATGTGTCATTGGCAGCGTTGTTAACAGAAGGATAAGTGATTGGTCCCAAACGGTCAGGTTTATTACACAAGTCAACCACTTGTGAATGGTCAACCGTAATAAAAGTCAAACAATTTAAAACCAAAGTAATTAAGTCCGTGAGAGTTTAGTGTTTCCCGGTCGTTAAGTCCCAACGAAAGCCGGCGATTGAATAGCTAAACGTAGTGATCGGGTGATATTGAACAGAAAAGGGGTTAATGATAATACTAGATGACAAAGGAAAAATCTGAGAAAATTCCTAAGAATACTTTAATATGATGTAAACTTAAGAAAATATAAAAACATATAAGTGCTTAATAATAAGTCGAAAAGAAAATTAAAAAGCTAAATTATATTAAATAAACGCTATCACTATTTTTAAAGTTGGATTCTCTTGATTTTTCTTTATAAATTTGAATTAAAACTAATTTTAAACTTTTAAAACTAAATTAAAACACTAAAATTATGAAAATTAATGGGAAAATTATAAAACTATTTTTAAAAAATCTAAAATAACTAAAGAAAATTTTAAAACTAATTTTGTATTTTTCTCGATGATTTTTCAATTTCTATGAATTTAAAACTATTTAAAACTAATTAAATTGCTAAAATTACCATTTAAACTAGGAAAATTATGGAAAATATTTTTGGCTTTTTATATTTATCTTAATCTAGGAAAATTGAAAACTTATTTTTCCTCAAGCTTTTCCGAATTATTTGCAATAAAAGCTAATTAAATAGTCCTAAAAACTGCTTTAAAATAGGAAAATACTAAACAAAGTTGATGAAAAATTATGAAAATTTCAAGAAAATTCTAAAATATTATTCTAAATCTATGAAAATATAAAAGCTAGGGCTTATGTGTAAGATTATGAAGTCAGAGTGTAAACCGTCCCTAAATAAGTTTCTAAATAATAAGCTAATAAGCTCTAGAATGCACCAAGCTACCTCTACTTAGATTAAGCTACAATTCAGTGAAAAGACTCTAAATCAACTAGTCTACACCTCTAGATAACCAGCTACAAGCTTATGAGTACAAAATCCAACAAGTGAATTCATCTCAGCGCTTATTTCAAACTTAAAAATAAGCTATCTACCCTAGTTGGAACTTAGTACCGACATCACAATCTCAAGTAGACCCGAAAGGAGTTTATAAACCAAGAATTAGCCCAAGACAAGCTCCCATGAGCTTGTTGTGAGTTTCAACAAACTCGGCACGTCATTGTCATCGAGTGTGCATGTGGCACTTTCGACCCATTTACAAGCTATGCAGAGCTTATAGATTATTACTAAAATTCCACTAAAATCGATTTCAATTCAAGACCAACTCGAACCAGAAATCCCAAAGTATCACTTATTTTAATTCAAAACCGAGTTCATGAGAAACCACAAAGTTTGGGCAAAATGGTTCAGGTAATTGACTTTAACTAACAGACGGTAAATTGACTAAAATGACTTTGATTCCAAATGATGATCGATTATGATGTGAAATGATGAAATAAAACTGATGCAAACTAAATCAACTACTAACACTCCTATTTGCAAGATCTAGACCATCGATTCACATGATGAGAGTATAAGAGCAATTTTATATGCAATTTTGACTCAGGGTATTCTAATGTGCAAATGACTTATCGATTTAACTTTACTTATTTTAAATGAGACTAAGATGACCGATCTTAAACTCAAACCAAGCCTAAAGATCACTATAACCACCGATCCAAACACTATTTATGAAGCGATATGCAAGTTAAATCCAATAATACTCTATTACCGAACTCAATTCCAATTCCTATGACTAATGGTAACTGTGTGAGTGAATTTAAACAAGAAAACACACGTAAATAGATTTGATCTAATAGAACAAGAATTAAGCGATTGAAAAGGAGAAAGAGTAAACTCACAAAGGTCCAACCACTATGATATGCAAACCGATATCAATGTAACAAGATCAACCATTTTTAACCCATATTACATCCAAATTCAACTCATATTCTTCATTAGACCAACAACTCGCATCATTCCAAACTAATTTCGCAGTTTGACTTATATTGACCAAGGTGCTCTTTGTTTGAATCGCTTGATGTTTATTCAGAGCTATCGCCAGCTTTTAATAAGCTTATATAAGATGTAAACAAGCTATTTGAAGCTTGATACTTAGCAATTTTAAATTGATTTAATAATGTAAAATGTAAACAGTAAAATTTGATCAAACTTTGAATTATCTCTCGAAAATAAGTTACAACCGATCGAGATGACTTAAATGAGTACAAGGAAGATTAAAAGTTACAATTTAAAGTTTAATTAGACATGGAAATTAAAACGACATGTAAGAAAATAAAACTAAGAACTACTACTCTCTCCTCCTCTCTTCTTCTATTTATTCAACAAAAGCTTCCCACTTGTACCGATCATTTCCCACTTCTTTGCGAGCCATTGATTAGTAGAGCGGATTTAAGCCGTTGATGGCATTTTGGCGCCAAAAGATATAGCAACTGGGTTTGATTGAAAAGCAGGAGGAGGAAGCATTAATTGTTTCTTGTTTTGTTAGTGAGGTGGAGTGATAAGGGTGGTGGTATGCGAAATGGAGGTATGGCGATGTGAGTGTTGGCAGAGATGGTGAAGAAGGTGGGTTTTGGAGGAAAAGCGTAGGGTTCAATCGAGAGTTCGACCGGTTTATATTAATGGAAGGGTTCAAGTTGGGGGTCACGGTTGTTTTGGCAGGGTTCAAGGGTCAAGGGTTAATAATACAAAAGGGGCCGCTTGGTTGTAGCTATTAACACAAGGACCATTCTTGCAATTCACCAACCTCGAGGACCAAAATGTAATTTTGCAATGTTTATTATAAGGACCACTTTTGACAAGTTTAATTTTCCCAAGGACCAAAAATAATAATTTTCAAATTAAAATGTCCAGGGTAAATTTCACAATCTTTGAAACTTCAAGGACTAAAGTTGCCATTTTGCAAACCGAACTTTATAAGGGTAATTTTGACAACTTGAAAATCCCCGAGGGCCTTTTATGAAAAATTACATGTTTTGAATAACTGTGGACTAGATTTTGACAATTATTGCATAAAATACACTCTAAATATTTTTTCTGCCTTTTCGAGACTTTTCAAAGTTTTTGATCGCTTTTACAAAGGTAGAATGAACAAAATGATGAGTATTTAGACACTCATCAATCCCCACACTAAACTATTGCTAGTCCCTAGCAATCTTTTGAGAAAACTTAATGGATTTGAATCTCTTTACCAAAAGCCATTACTTTGGAGAGCCAATTGTTTCACTCAAGTAAGAACCTTGGTACAATGATAACCAAATGATTTTGAGCAAATCACCGCCTTTTCAACGGTTTTGATTTGTCTTTACCGTGTCGCTTGCTTCTCGGACTAGCCAACTTTAGATAATATATACTATCTTTGGCGAGTCGACACCAATTATGGTTTTCCAACCGCCTTTACCACAAGCCATAAACTTATGGGCTAGCCAACTCTTCACTAATTAAAGATATGGTGAGTCAACACCATACAATTTTGGGCAAATTGCAAGTCGTCAACGGATTTGAGATATCTTTACCAAGAGCCGCTTTGTTCTCGGATTAGCCAACTTTTGTTTATTAGACATGGCGGATCGATAATCAGTAATCGAGTAAGTGCAAACACTTACTCCAAAAAAAAATCTTGGCCAAAATGGGGAATTGTGGTATAATTACATGATAAAATTCGTGAGAATTCCCCACACTAGAAATGAATATTGCCCTCAATATTCAAAGTACCGCGGTTATGTCAAACATAGAACGAAAAGGGAAATACTACGCCATTGTTTGAATTTTTTTTTTTAAGCTCTATATACAACAATGGGCAACTCCCCACACTAGGGTGGTAGAAAGTAGAAAGAAGTCGAATACGGTGAAAACCCATATAGTGTGCTATCGCTTTTTGATTCCCGAGTCGCTAGCTTGACTCGACCCCAATTCATTTGTTCTGGGGAAGCAACGTGGAAAACCAATCTCGATCGGACTTTCGCTCACAAAGTGTTAATAAACATATGAACCTCAAAAGTTCCACACCGACGAGATACAACCCGGTATTGTTAATAGTAGAAACTATAAAGGATGATACTGGGTCAAAGATGGTGTCCTCATTCCCGAAAGAGAAAAGGAAAGAGCAACCACACCATCCGTGAAGAATGGAATAAAGATGCATGAGAATGCAAGTCCATTCCTCATCAAGAAAAGCAAATCACCATTTTGACATTTTTAAGCTTAGTCTTGAAGTTTGTATGGTGATTGTCAATGCACTTCCGTAGGAGGGTTGGAAACGGTTCTTCAATCAATGATTTTCCGTAAAAGGATGTCCCCTCCGAATCAAAGTAGTATTATCAATTCCGCTGGAATTGACTCATCACTAAGAAAGGCATCGACTTCATTCCAAAGTTGTCATCTTCCTCATCCGGAGTGAGAGAAGGATGGAAGAGTCGAAAATAATAAGACTAGGAGATGATGGATCATTTTGAGCAATTCTTCAATGGGAAGAATGTCTCCCATTGGATCACAAACATCATCATCCAATCCAGATGAAATCAAGAGAGTTTGGTTTCATCCACGAGTTAACAAACTCGACACGATAAACCGATTCCGAGTTGGGACAAGTGGTGTGCTTTTAGAGCTAGCACTTTCCACCACTCCGATAAAGTCTCCGATTCTAGATCATCATCATCAAGAACACTCTTGACTTCCTTGGTACAACTTTCAAACCATTTGTTTGAACCAAGGTTGATTTTCAAAGCTTTAGCTCAAGACGCTTTTGGTGACCTCTTAACCGTGAATTTGAGAGTGTTGCATTGATTCTTTCGATTTTTGATCAATTGTGGCAACACTATGTTTGATAGAGGTTTGATTTCCGTCGATATTAAAGGTGAGTTCTTCGCTGTCAACCCGTATGGTCAACTCTTCAAAGAATACATCAATTAGAGCACGGCTCGCTCTCAAGAAAGCTCTCCCAAGATGAGGGAACTCTAGGATCCGCATCAAAGTCTACTACAACAAAGTCGTGAGGAAAGTGAAACTTTCCTACTTTCACCACGACATCCCGGCCATCCCAGTGGACGAAGTTATGGTACGGTCCGCTAGCTCGAGTGTCATACAAGTGGATGTAAGTTTAGGAAGAGACGCTTTTCCATACCGAGAGTGGCATGAGGTTAATGCTTGCGCCAAGATCGCCAAGGCGGAGCATTGAACCATCCCCAAGAAATCACACGGATTAAAACCGCCGGGTCTTCAAGCTTTTGGGAAGCTTTTGAGAAGGACCACGAGCATTGCTCATTGAGAGGGTTTTAGCCATCTCGTATAACTTATCTTTGTTGCTCAAGAAGCCTTTAAGCGGATGCAAATTTGGGCATTAGAACGA
The DNA here is from genome assembly GCA_022545495.1 of Chrysanthemum lavandulifolium. Lineage (NCBI taxonomy): Eukaryota > Viridiplantae > Streptophyta > Magnoliopsida > Asterales > Asteraceae > Chrysanthemum > Chrysanthemum lavandulifolium. The sequence continues at coordinate 219,909,708 of CM040239.1, read as the reverse complement.
GAGCATCAACGAAGCTTATATCAAAGTGCGCTCATTGAAAATTTGGAAAATTTTTCCATTTGCTCTTTGGTTTTGTCTTTGAGCTTCTCATCATGCAATATTGATGGGTAAGGAAGTCGACTAGACTTTTGAGCCGGATGGAAGTCATTTCGCTCGACTTGTCTTCGGAACTCGGGTTCGGACTCAAAGCTTGACTACCGGGTGGGATGCGCGTACTTCGGGCTCGAAATGCACCTTGTCCGTTGTATCCTGGTAACTTGACTCATTGCTCCCGTGGAGGAGGCATTGAGTCGAAGGTTCATTGTGCGCCTTACCACCACGAGTGGTGACGGCTTTCAACCCGCATTTGGATTTGGAACCGATTGTTGGGAGTCCTCCGTAAGATGACGAAGCTTTGTTCATATTCATGTTCATGAAACCGCTTCATCATATTCTTCAACTCATTTGTCCGCCGAGACATTGTGGTATCAATTTCCTTTTTAGCTCAACTATCATGTTATTGATCCGAGTTTGCATTGAACGATGCTTGACTCAAGAATTTTCATGAAGTCATTTGGCAGGGGAGCTTGAGAAGGTCGTTGATAACTTTGCCGATTGGAGCTTGATATGGTTGGTTGAAATTGTTCCGCTCGATTGAAATTTTGAGAGTTATTGAAGTTTTGTCCTTGATTCGAACAAAGCGATTTTGATTGCCATGGTTTTGCACAGAGGAAAACTGTGGTGTCATACCGCCAGGTGCACGGTATTGAGGATCGCCTGTGGTCGGTATTGATTGTGGTTTACGGCTACGGAGCTTGGTAAAAGAAGCATCGGTTGCTTGACAATCATAATACGCATGTGGACCACTACAAGTTTCACACACCTTGTTCACGGCTTTGATTGGTTCCGCTTATGAATTTCGCTTTGATTTCCTTTACCCTTTCATCATATTAACGGATGACGTCTGCTAGAGCGGTTAATCTGAGCGGCTAACCGAAGAGTTACCGGATGAAGAAGTGAGTGTTCGAATATTGACTTTGTTGCAGAAATAGAACTTTTGATTTTTCTCGCAAATCTCAATCACATCTTTAGGCTTACGATTCAAGATATTGCCACCGGGTTGCGCTCAAAGAATCTTGATCGCTACTGCTCAACCCATTATAAAAGATATTAACTTGTCAAGCTCCGTGAATTCATGATGGGGCATTTCCGAGGAGATCTTTGAATCTCTCCCATGCCTCCAAAGTTTTCATCGAAATTTTGACGAAATCCGTAAATTTCATTTTTAAGATTAGTCGCCTTGATGGAGGAAAGAAGTAATTGACAAACTTTTGAACAAGATCCTCCCAAGTTTCGATGGTTCGAGGGGTTCTTTTTCCACCAAACCGGCTGCCCCTCAAGTGAGAACGAAATAGCATCAATTTGATCACTTTTGTGGCACATCCTTGTAATTGATAGTTGAGGTCAACTTGTTAAACCAACGGATGTGTGATACGGGTCTTCTCGATCAAACCCGTGGAATTGATTCAGACACAAGTCGATCAAATGTGTCTTCAATTCAAAGTGATCGAATTGATTGTCGGTAAAACGATGGCATCTCCATAACCCTCGTGGGTGCCGGAGCATTTCCGCCATAGTTCGCTCGTCTGTCATATTGTTGTTTGAATAGTAAGAATCTCGGTTCGACTATTCGGCAAAGACGCTCACGAGAGCGCCTTCTAGGAATTTCGCTAGATCACGAAAAGGACTCAATGATCTAGAAGAACGAGTGCGCATGCACTAGACGAACTCGAGGAAACAAGAGAATTATGAAATGGGGAAAGAAGAATCTTTTGGGTTTTATGGTTTTATAAGAGAATATAAATATATATAGATGGTATGAACAAGGAGTGAATATTCAACTCACTAATCTGCTAAACGAAGACTATTAGCACACCCTCAAGAAGCGCCTAAAATTTGATTGGTCCCAAACGGTCAGTTTATTACACAAGTCAACCACTCAGAATGGTCAACCGTAATAAAAGTCAAACAATTTAAAACCAAAGCAATTAAGTCCGTGAGAGTTTAGTGTTTCCCGGTCGTTAAGTCCCAACGAATGTATGCGATTGAATAGCTAAACGTAGTGATCGGGTGATATTGAACAGAAAAGGGGTTAATGATAATACTAGATGACAAAAGAAAATCTGAGAAAATTCCTAAGAATACTTTAATATGACGTAAACTTAAGAAAAATATAAAACATATAAGTGCTTAATAATGTCGAAAAGAAAATTAAAAAGCTAAATTATATTAAATAAACGCTATCACTATTTTTAAAGTTGATTCTCTTGATTTTTCTTTTATAAATTTGAATTAAAAACTAATTTTAAACTTTTAAAACTAAATTAAAACACTAAAATTATGAAAATTAATGGGAAAATTATAAAACTATTTTAAAAAAATATAAAATAACTAAAGAAAATTTTAAAACTAATTTTGTATTTTTCTCGATGATTTTCAATTTCTATGAATTTAAAACTATTTAAAACTAATTAAATTGCTAAAAATTACCATTTAAACTAGGAAAATTATTGAAAAATATTTTTTTGGCTTTTTATATTTATCTTAATCTAGGAAAATTGAAAACTTATTTTTCTGGAGCTTTTCTGAATTATTTGCAATAAAAGCTAATTAAATAGTCCTAAAAACTGTTTTAAAATAGGAAAAATACTAAATGTTGATGAAAATTATGAAAATTTCAAGAAAATTCTAAAATATTATTCTAAATCTATGAAAATATAAAAGCTAGGGCTTATGTGTAAGATTATGAAGTCAGAGTGCAAACCGTCCCTAAATAAGTTCTAAATAATAAGCTAATAAGCTCTAGAATGCACCGTAAGCTACCTCTACTTAGATTAAGCTACAATTCAGTGAAAAGACCCTAAATCAACTAGTCTAAACCTCTAGATAACCAGCTACAAACTTATGAGTACAAAATCCAACAAGTGAATTCAAATTCCTAGGCGCTTATTTCAAGCTTAAAATAAGCTATCTACCCTAGTTGGAACTTAGTACCGACATCACAATCTCAAGTAGACTGCAAGGAGTTTATAAACCAAGAATTAGCCCAAGACAAGCTCCCATGAGCTTGTTGTGAGTTTCGAACAAACTCAGGTACGTCATTGTCATCGAGTGTGTGCATGTGGCACTTTCGACCCATTTACAAGCTATGCAGAGCTTATAGATTATTACTAAAATTCCACTAAAATCATATTTCAATTCAAGACCAACCGAACCAGAAATCTTAAAGTATCACTTATTTTAATTCAAAACCGAGTTCATGAGAAATCCACAAAGTTTGGGCAAAATGGTTCAGGCACTCGCTTTAACTAACAGACGGTAAATTGACTAAAATGACTTTTGATTCCAAATGACTGACTGATTATGATGTGAAATGATGAAATAAAACTGATGCAAACTAAATCAACTACTAACACTCCTATTTGCAAGATCTAGACTACTGATTCACACAGATGAGAGTATAAGAGCAGCTTATATGCAATTTTGACTTGTGGTATTCTAATGTGCAAATGACTTACTGATTTAACTTTACTTATTTTAAATGAGACTAAGATGACTGATATTAAACTCAAACCAAGCCGAAAGATCACTATAACCACCGATCCAAACACTATTTATGAAGCGATATGCAAGTTAAATCCAATAATACTCTATTACCGAACTCAATTCCAATTCCTATGACTAATGGTAACCTATGGAGTGAATTTAAAGAGTAAAAACACGTAAAATGATTTGATCTAATAGAACAAGAATTAAGCGATTGAAAAGGAGAAAGAGTAAAACTCACAAAAGGTCCAACCACTATGATATGCAAACTGATATCAATGTAACAGTACTCTGAACCATTTTTAACCCATATTACATCCAAATTCAACCCATATTCTTCATTAGACCAACAACTCAGATCATTCCAAACTAATTTCTACAGGTTTGACTTATATTGACCAAGGTGCTCTTTTGTTTGGAACTGTTTGATAAGCTTATTCAGAGCTATCAGCAGCTTGAATAAGCTTATATAAGATGTAAACAAGCTATTTGAAGCTTGATACTTAGCAATTTTAAATTCGATTTAATAACAAAAAATGTAAAAATAGAAAATTTGATCAAACTTTGAATTATCTCTGAAAATAAGTTACAACTGATTGAGATGACTTAAATGAGTACAAGGAAGATTAAAAGTTACAATTTAAAGCTTAATTAGGACATGGAAATTAAAAACGACATGTAAGAAAATAAAAACTAAGAACTACTACTCTCTCCTCCTTCTCTTCTTCTATTTATTCAACAAAAAGCTTCCCACTTGTACTCTGATCATTTCCCACTTCTTTGCAGAGCCATTGGATTAGTAGAGTGGATTTAAGCCGTTGATGGCATTTTTGGCGCCAAAACGATATAGCAACTGGGTTTGATTGAGTGCATGCGAGGAGGAAGCATTAATTGTTTTTTTTTGTTGTGTGAGGTGGAGTGATAAGGGTGGTGGTATGCGAATGGAGGTATGGCGATGTGAGTGTTGCGTAGAGCCGGTGAAGAAGGCGGGTTTTGGAGGAAAAGTAGGGGTTCAATCGAGAGTTCGACCGGTTTATATTAATGGGAAGGGTTCAAGTTGGGGGGTCACGGGTTGTTTTGGCAGGGGTTCAAGGGTCAAGGGTTAATAATACAAAAGGGGCCGTTTGGTTGTAGCTATTAACACAAGGACCATTCTTGCAATTCACCAATTCTTGAGGGACCAAAAATGTAATTTTGCAAAGTTTATTATAAGGACCACTTTTGACAAGTTTAATTTTCCCAAGGACCAAAAATAATAATTTTCAAATTAAAAATGTCCAGGGGTAAATTCTGTCAATCTTTGAAACTTCAAGGACTAAAGTTGCCATTTTGCAAAACTGAACTTTATAAGGGTAATTTTGACAACTTGAAAATCCCTGAGGGCCTTTTATGAAAAATTACATGTTTTGAATAACCAGGGACTAGATTTTGACAATTATTGCATAAAATACACTCTAAATATTTTTTCTGTCTTTTTGAGACTTTTCAAAGTGTTTTGATCGCTTTTGCAAAGTAGAAGAACAAAATGATGAGTATTTAGATACTCATCAATAAGCTCTATGATTTGTATTTCACTTTTTAAAAGATGTAATTACGCCACACTTGGATCATGTGATTGATTGTTCTTTGAATCTCTTTTGTCTCTTTCATAGGTTGGGCGAATGACAACCCCGCATTGGATATAATGTTGCAATTGATAAATACGAAGATTTAATGCTAGCTGGAATCATTGATCCAACAAAGGTGAGTTACTACAACACAAGTACTTTAGAAACATTTTTTATTTGCGAAAAGATTATATATACAACCTGCTTTTCCTATAGTGGTTCACGTGTTTGGTTATATTTTAGGTGGTGAGATGTTGTTCGAGCATGCTTCATCGGTGGCAAAGACATTCTTGATGTCACTGTGTGGTTGTAGAGATTAAGGCTTGAACCCGCAGCTGTCGGAAGCCACGCTTCACTTCCGATATTTAACCATTTTAATTTTTATACACATTTAACAACTCGAGGGTTTTGATTGCGAATGCTTATAGTTTATGAGGTATTATGTATGTTTGTTTGTTCAAAGCTATGAATACTAATGTGGCCTAGGAATGTGTGTTGGATCAGTTAATACACAGTTGCTGGAAGCCACGGTTTCACTTCTCGTATTTGACCATTTTAATTTTTGTACACATTTAACAACTTGAGGGTTTTGGATTTGCGTAATGCTTATAGTTTCTGAGGTATTATGTATGTTTGTTTGTTCAGGCTATGGATATTAAGATGACCTAGGAATGTGATCTTTCCAACTCAGTGGCGATTATAGCATCATAATTCATATATGTTCATCTGCAGATGGAGATAAGTCGTTAGTTGTGGCATCATAATTCATTTGTTATGGATTGATTTTTACAGCTACTATTAGGACACTGCATTGGGAGGTAAACACATTTCATATACGCGCAATTTGCTTTATATTGATATTGAAGGGGTTATTTGTGTTTGCATTTTTAAAGTAATTATGTAATACGTTTCAAGAATACGAGAATTAGATGTATTAAAATGGGTTATAGAAGACGGTGTTTTGAGGTTTTTTGACTATTTAAAGTTGTAATATGATGAGTGTTTGAGAAACCTTTATTACATAAGGTCATAAGTAAGCAACAAATATTTGTTCCATGAAAGAAC